>CAUYUJ010021170.1:291800-641800 GCA_963575745.1 Prorocentrum cordatum
TGTTTTTTCCACCGCAGGACTCACACCAGCAATCCATATCCATATCCATCATCCGCGAGCAGCAGGGCCCCGACTCCAAAGTCGGGGCCCACCAAGGGTGAGACCGAGCGGGAGGGGGGAGCAGCAGCAACAGAGGGGCAGCAAGGGGGGGAAAAGGAGGAACGGGTACTGGCTGAAGCCCTTCGGCCACAGCTCTCCCTGGAACCACAGGCCGAGGTCGCCGCGGTACCTCGCGCGCGGGCGAGGGCGACCAATCCCGCCCCCCAGCGGAAGGGGCAGGAGGTCCCAATCGAAGGGGGGGGCGCACTTGGCACAAGGGGGAGGACTGCAGTCGCCCGACAAGCGGGGTCCATGCCCCACAGACACTGGACTGCTTGCGGGTCCGTCTCGCCTGTGCAGACCCACGACCCAGGCGCGCAAGGGCAGGGGCACATGCACGCGCCGACCACATCAGCTCCCTAAGAGAGCAAGCGGAGGGCACTTCAGGAACGAGGCGAAATGGGCGGATGCAGGCGGCGGCGGGTGGCGGCGGGTGGGGGCGGCGGGGGGCGCCCGCGCGCGCGCGCCGTCGCCGCGCTCCCTCGACCCCCGACCGCGACAGGCGAAAGCCCCAACCCAAGCCACACCACAAAGCAGCCAGCAGCAACAGCACAGCGGAGCACGCAGGGGACACACACGGGGGAGGGACACAAGACGACGCAACCGCAAGGGGAACAGGGGGGGGGGGGGGAGAAGCAACAGAGGACCTAACACAACGACCCGCACAGCGAAAGCACCACAACAATCAAAGGGGGGGAGGAAGGGGACGGAAGGAGAGAGCAATCACGCAACGTCAGGCTGACTCACACGTTGAGGCTGAGTGGGTCTCACTCCACGGAATACCTCGGTAACCTTCCTGTAGCGGCGAACGGATAGACGGAGCCGGCCATGGGAGAGGGCCTTGGGGCAAACCCTGGCGTTCAGCCGATGGTGGGCGTGGGTCTTCCGGAAAGCATCTAAGATAACTGCGCTGGCCAGATCGCGATCTCTCGCCCCCAGCGCGGCCCAAGAAGGGACAGCATCGGGAAGCAACCCTCGTCGCTCGACCTGCTCCCGCCACGGCCCTGGAAGGTTCACGGCGCCTGGGGGCCACCTAAGAGCAAGGGGCTTCAACTCGGGGCAGAACTTATAGTGGAGCATGTCATCCGAGCCCCTACACCTGAAGCGGCACCCCCGATCGACATTGTGAAACCTGGCCGAGGTGCAAACTCCCCAGGACAAATTCCGAATAATACCCGCGGTGAGGTGGGTGCCCGACGCCTTGTCAACCGCCCGAAGCCGTGCGCGTAGCGCCAGCATCACAGGGATAGACACCTCCAACAAGCACCTTCCAATTCGCGTCTGCAAGTGAACCAGCAGCGCGATGTCCGATCTTAAACCGCGCAAGTGGCGGTGAACACGGCCCTGGAGGTACCTGCAGCCCCGCCTGATCCCAGAGTGGAGGATGTCGGCGGCGTCGTCATTAGTGCTTCGAATCATATAAAGTTTCTCCACCAGACAGACCCAGTTCGCCCAGGGATAAAATCATAATCCAGAGGTCCCGCCGTGAGCTCCTCGAACACATATAGGGCGCTGTCTAGCGCCCGACACTTCTATAATACTCTGAACTTAGTAGCCTTGTCCATTATCCCACGGTCCACACATTCCAGAGATGCCCCAATATGCCTCATCTGCGCGAGCATACAATGGTTGCATGCATGTCTGGGACCCGCGGTCAGGATCTGTGGGACTTCCCGATCCTGACGAAAAATTCCAGGGGCGACTCTGACATGCAGCATTCGATGCTGCAACACGGAGAGGGAATTCGAGTGGAGGAGTCGAATAGTGGTAGGCAAACCAAGAGAGAGAGAGAGAGAGAGAGAGAGAGAGAGAGAGAGAGAGAGAGAGAGAGAGAGAGAGAGAGAGAGAGAGGGAGAGGGAGAGAGAGAGAGAGAGAGAGAGAGAGAGAGAGAGAGAGAGAGAGAGAGAGAGAGAGGAGAGAGAGGAGGGAGAGAGAGAGGAGAGAGAGAGAGAGAGAGAGAGAGAGAGAGAGAGAGAGAGAAGAGAGAGAGAGAGAAGAGAGAGAGAGAGAGAGAGAGAGAGAGAGAGAGAGAGAGAAAGAGAGAGAGAGAGAGAGAGAGGAAGAGAGAGAGAGAGAGAGAGAGAGAGAGAGAAAAAAAGAGAGAGAGAGAGAGAGAGAGAGAGAGAGAGAGAGAGAGAGAAAAAAATAAATAAAGAATTAAATAAAGAAAGAAAGAGAGAGCGCGCAACAGACGAACTCGCTGCCAGAACTTAATCATCACTTCCTACAGTGCTACTGTGTGTGCCGTCGGTCCAGCCCAGAGCCCTGCGTGCAATGCATGCGTCGCAAAACGCATCGCCTGGAAACAGCTACCCTTTCGTCGCGCGTGCTCCGACAGGCGCTCGCATGAGGGGGGGCCGCGTATCAGCGCGCAGCACTTCCCGAGGTTCAGAGATAGGCCAATGGCAGCGGACAACAGACCAAGAAAGAGCAAGGTAGACATCAAATCCGTGAGAATGTTCTGAAGGCCGATGCAGCGATCATTTGCGCACGCCAGTTCCAGCTCCAATATAGGAGCCCCCATGCACCGAATCCACCGTGAGACGGGGCCCAGGGCGAGGGCGAACAGGGCCATCGAAGCTGGGCCCCCTTGGCGGACCCCCCGCCCAATGTCAAACCTGATTTCAGAAGCCCCAGTGAAACTCACCGCAGCAATATTGTCCATATACAAGGCCTCATGGAAACCAATCGCAGCCCTCGGAACCCACGTGGCCTGGGGAACCTTCAAGATCCACGCAGAGAAAATCGATGGAAAGGCAGCTCGGAAGCCGGCGAAGAGCATTCCCGCCTTATCGTGACCCCTCGCATGCTGAAGGAGACTACATTCCTCGACCTCGACGACGTCATCCAAGAGATTCCGCCCTTTGACCCCCCCTTCCCCGCTGCTGTTCCACAGCCGCGCGCGGGGCGACGTCGTTCAGGCCCACGCAGAAAGCATCGGACCATATTTTCGCGTCTGCGTGAGCGCAGGGTAGGGGTCGAGTCGCTCCAGGTGCCCGCGAGACGAAGGCGCCCTGATCAGCAAGGTCGTCACCATTGGGCAGCAAAACCATGCGGCTAGCACGAAGCTCACTCGGCAGACAGCCCCCAGCGGAATCATACATGCGCTCATAGGCCTCATATTAAACCTCGACCGCCTCATGGGCCGCCCAGCAGCCATGCGGGGCCCCATCGGGCTCCGGGGCAGAGTGACTTTCGCGCCGCGCCCTTTGGGAGAATTCGCTATGGTCGAGACGCAACCTTGGATGGTCAGGGCAGACCTCGCACCGCTGAGCGCGCTCGAGAATGGCAGGCCAGCGCTGTGCATTGTGCTCCTGGCACGCGAACGCCCGAGACCAGTGCGCCGCCAAGGTGCCGGCAGCGATATCGGGGCTCGGACGTGGCACGCGCCCTTCATCCAGCCAGCCGCGGAGTCTCGCGCGCCTCTTCATTGTTGCCCGCCCCCTCCCGAGCGCAACCAGCCTCTTCTTCCGTCGATTCTTAGCCTCCTCGACCTCACCGCTGTGCTCGACCTCCTCCTCGCGATCGAACCACCGAAGCTTCGAGGTAACAATGAGAGAGTGAAGCCCATCAGGGTCAGCGCAAACTCCACGGTCGACATCGAAGAAGCGGTAGAGAACATCATAGCAACGCTGCGCGCGGAGGCACACATACCACTGCTGCCCTCTCCACCCCCGGCATGCAAGAAAAGCGAAGTGAAGTCGCTCCACATCGCTCGAGGCCTGCCTGGACTTACGGAGCTGACGGAATTCGGTAGCTACCGTGGCAAAGAGGGCCTTCGCTCTTTGTATCCTTTCCTCTAAGTCACTCGGCAAGACCGACGTCCGTAGTTGTTCGCTGACCATCCGACGGTACTCCGCGTGCATGCTGACCCATTTCGGAATCGAGAACTGCCCGGCGGTTGTTGGAAGCGCCAAGGAAAACGCAACAGGAATATGGCCCGAGGAAGATCCAGGATGAGTCAGAGCACCAACAGAGGACGCCGTTACCCTCCTCCCATTCAGGACGCCCGCTGGGAGGGCGGTGCATGCGCGGTCAAGCCTCGAGAAACTGCGGAGGGCCCCCCCCTTGATGTCCCTTCGGGTGGGGCCAGGCTGGTCCAGCTCGCACCAGTGGCCACAGATTTCCTTGAAAGCATCGCACTGCGCGCGGTCCCCTGGGCCAAAGGGACCGTCGCCGAGGAACCTGCCATCTTCCATATGCACATAGTTCCAGCCCCCCAGGATGATCGACATACAATGAGGAGCAGGCGGCAACGCGCGTTCAATTGCACACAGGAACCGTCTGCACTCCAAAATGTCATCACAAGTGTTCGGCATGTGCACGTTCACAACCGCAAGGTCCCCCGCATCGCCCGTGCGCATGACAAGCAACACCCCGCCCTCGATCACAACGCGCCCCTTCGCTCCCTGAAAACACTCTCGCAGCTCCGATGGCATATAAGTGACGGCCCCACCAGCAGCACTTCCCCCACTGGAGCTACCAATCGCTATACCTGTGCAAAGCTCATCGCGGAGAATCGCAAGGTCAGCAACGGTTCCATGGACTTCCTGGAAACGCGCAACCTGGCAACGTTCAAGTAACTTCTTAGCATGACAAAAGCGTGAACTCGCTCTCAGAGAGGCAGACGAGATAGAAGCAAAAAAGAGCACGTGTGTTCCAAGCACAGAGATACAGAGGACGGAGAGGTCGGTATACTCCACCCGCGCCCCCATCAAGCGGCGGAGAACAATGCGACGCTGTGTCATGCGAATTAGCACTAGCGCTGCAGTCTGAGGCCAGGGGCTCCGACGTATCAGAACCTGAAGCGTCTGGATTCCACCCCCCGTAGCCCTGGCTCTTCACGCAGCTTACGCACTCACCGAAAGGGCCTGATCTGAGAGAAACGAGTTTGTAGGCATGGAGCGTGCTGTGTCCCTCCGATCTCCTCGAGGCATTCGAGGTCAACAGGCACGGTAGCGCTTCCTGCGCTAGGCCCGTCATCAGCAATCATGATCTTGACAACCTGAACTGGAATCGATCCGTTCTTCAGGACATTGATGGTGCCCCCACGCCCCGTGGAACCTGGGCGCTCATGCCCGAAGATGTTAGCCACGTGCTGATGCATATCCCCAAGGTAGGCAGAACAACTTCCGAGAGGTCTGGGGGAGGTCTCGCCGGATCCTGAACTCCAAATCATCGCCGCCCTCGGGGGTCGGGAACTTGAAGGGGCCCAGAGTAGCTGCTTTCGCGTGGAAGGCCGGCGCCAGGAGAGTGCACGGGAAGCCCAGAACAAAAAATAAAATAAAACGTCTTACTGCAACTGAACGCCTTGACCTGGATCCCCGAACTCTCCTCCTGAGTAACGCACTTATCCAGAATCGGGCCCACCGCAAGCCGAAGGGTGTTCTCCATCAGCGCACGCTTGAGGCCGAGCACGTCGAGCCGAGAGGGGTTACCGATATCACCGGTTTCGACACGATGTCGAGTGAATCTCCCGTCTGGAGTGGTGGTTCAACCGAGCGAGCTCCCTGCCGTACTCCCCTTCATTTCCGCTATCTCATCCTTCATCACCTGGATCATCCCCTTCACATCCTCCATGATTTTACCCTCTGCGATCTCACGGTCCTGGATGGCCTGCTGGAGAGCTTGCTCTTGGATCAAGCGGATACCCTCAAAGTTCTCACGAGTGGCCTTAGCCAGGTCAGCATGGGCGGACTGGAGCATCTGGAAGTTTTTCTCTGCCTGCAACTTCTGGCCTTGGATACCCGAGATCTGTTTGTTTATCTCCTGGATTCCGAAGTTCAGCTGGGACCCAAGGCTATCAACACTGCTAGAAAGTGGAGAAACCAGCTCTGTCAGGGCAGCCAACATGCTGGAGTCAACCTTCTCTTCCGTACCTGGCGGCGTCGCGGGCGGCGAGGCAGGCGGGGTCGGGGTCGAACATTCTCCCTCGTCTCAACTGGCAATACATACAGGGATGGGTTCATTCATCCCACTTGGTAGTCCACCAGAGATTGTCCACGGCATCACCTGACGAACAGCCTCCATCTGGGAGGAGGAGGCTCGGGCGCGGGGGACGAGGACAGCGGCCGTCCCAGGCAGGTGGAGCGCGGCCGCGGCCCGCCCTCGGTGCCTGGCCACCAGGCGCCTTGAGCCAAAATGGCTACGGACAAGGGGGAGGAGGAGGAGGAGGAGAAGGAGGAGGAGGAAGAGGAGGAGGAGGAGCAGGAGGAGGAGGAGCAGGAGGGGCAGGAGGAGGAGGGGCAGGAGGAGGAGGAGGAGGAGGAGGAGATGGAGGAGGAGGAGGAGGACGAGAAGAAGAAGAAGAAGGATGATGATGATGAGGAGGGCTATGTATAGCTCCATATATTGTGGCGTTTGGGGAGCCGTTTGGTTCCATCCTGGCTGTTCTGGGGCCCTCTTCGGCTTTCCTTGGGCCGTCCAGCAAGTGTCGTTGGACAGTTCGGTACTTTCATGGCTATCGCGACGTAAGTGTGTGTGGGATATGTTTTAATGCGGCCACTGCTCATTTTGCAAGACTATGGATTGCTCGGCGTCGGCGATGTCCAGCCCTGGGCGTTTGCACGTCCGCAGGAAGAAGCGCGTGGCTGGGAGGCCCCCTCCCTTGCCGCATGATTATGTTCCTCCTTTTCGTCCCTCTTCTGCAGCTTTGGCATCCTCCTCCTTTTGGCATCGTCAGTCAGATGAGTCGGAGACTTCAGCGCCTTGGCTCTAAATTCGGCCCAGGCGGCAAAGACTGTGGCTTGGGAGGCGGTGCAAGGATGCTCGAGTCAAGCACCATCACAAGAAAAAAACGGTGGCAGGCCTCCAGTGCTCGACGCTGCCGGAAAATACGCGAAGTGATACGAGGTGCCAAAGTGGTAACCGAGGAGGCCCGCCGAGGTGGCCCTCATCTACTCGCTGAGCTAAGCCGGCGGCGGGCTCGGCGTCATGACTGACTCCACGGCGCCGCTGGCAAGAGAGGAGATGGATGACGAGGAGGGGCTCGGAGGACTGGGCCAAGGAGGAATGCTCAGACTGCACATCCTGCCCTCCAGCACTGAGCCCGCGGCCCGCCGTGGTTGGCACAATGTTGACAGGGCGGCCCTGGCAGTGATGATATGCTGCCTCTGCACGAGCGGACGAGCGCGTTGCGCGAGCGCGGCTCGGAGACGCGCAAGAGCGCTCCAAGCCAACGCGGGGCGGCGCCGCTGGCTCCCTTGGGACCCAGCCTGGGGGCCTCTGCGGCCCTGGTGGAGCCGCCCCGGGCCCCCGTTGGAACTTTTCCTGCTTGACCCACCTTCCCGAGACAGCGAAGCATCCTCGACGCCAACCTTCAGGTTTGGACAGGGGACGGGAGGGCGCCCATGTGAGCTGGCCCGAAGACGCTTCGGGGTGCAACCGCAGCTGCAGCCGAGGCCAAAGCTGGCGTGCACAGAAACATGGAAAGGGCCATCCTGCAAGCTTGGTTGACAGCGCACCGTTGAGCGGTGCTGCAGCCTCCTCCAAGCACAGGGCCCCCCTCAGAGCATCGGCCAGACACCGAGCTCTATGGCACAGTCGCCCAATGAAGCTTCCAAGCGTCATGCTTCCCTGGCACCGAGAGAGTCGGGCGCAGCAATTGCGCACTGGCACCGAGAGCGCCAGGCACAGACGTTGCCAGGCCTCCGCTGCGACTGCCGGCACCGCCGTCCCCTCGTCAGAGCCACCGATTCGGGCGACGGCGACAGCGACAGCGGCGGCGGCCGACGCGTCCAAGCCTGACGGCGCGCAAAGACAGACTGCCGGGAGGAGGACAGAGAAGCGAGTAAGCAAGAAGGACAGAGGGAGGGCGGGAAGAAAAAAAACGGAGAAACCCAAAACGCATCAGCACAGACTTCCGGAGGGCCGCGTCAGCGTCCAGACGGCAAGCGCTGACCCCCGCCAGCCCCAAACGGGTAGACGACTTATCAGAACTTGGCCCCACTGAAGTTCCCCAGCTCAGCTGTCCCAGTACGCAACACGAAACACTAGAGGCCTTCCAGATGGGGTGCGAGTAGATGAGGTCGGAGGATCGCGCCAGATCGCCGATGCATCGGCGATGCACAGGCGACGAATCGTCGATGTCGGCGATGCATCGGCGACGTCGACGTGAAGCAAATCGGGCTCCACCTCGAGCCGCATCGGCGATGCATCGGCGACGCGGCGCGATCCTCCGGCCCCATCTACTCCGACCCCATCTAGGAGGCCCAGAAACATAGAAATGGCGTCTTGATGCTGAGCCCTACGTGTTCCGTATCAAACCCAGAGATCCGATGTCGTGATTTTTTAAATGCGGGGTCCCGGGAAGTCTCGGCCCATTCCCCGGGAACGGTTTTTCATCCTGAGTCGCTTTTTTGAAGCTCCCAGGGCCTGGCGAGGGCCCCAAGAGGCCGAAAACTGCGACAAACCTCCGTCTTGATGTTTTCCATACGTTCGATCTCTGGGCATCAAAGAGGGCGTATCGACGCAGCGGAGGTCACCCGCGAGGGGCTGCAAGCAGGTGCTCCCCGCGAGGGGCCGCGGCAGCAGCGCGCAAGGGCGCGGCCGTGCCGCGGAAACTCGACGCCGCCGTCTCTTCTGGGGTTGGGGCGGCGGGCGGAGCTTTGCGCAGCGGGCGCAGCGGCGGTGCTGGTCGATCGCACAGCCGCTGCCCACCCAGACATCCTCGTGCTGTGAGAAGAAGAAAAAAAACACGACGGGAGGTTCTTCAACATTTTCAGTCTCCAGAGAGTCGAAAGTGAGCCGGGTAGCTCAAATGTGGCATATAGCCGGGCAAATTGCGTCCATCGCTCTGCTGTGAAGGTACAGTATGAGGGGTGGACGGATAAGATCGGATAAGATCGATGTAATGATCTTTCCAGCACATAGCGAACACTCGCGGCGTCCGGGCAAATAGGGCGCGCGTGCCTTGGGCCAAAGGCAACGGCGCGCGAGCTATGCTCCCGATACTGTAACATCTCCCAAAGAGCTACCCTTAAAGTCGGGAGGGGAGGAGACGGAGAGCATAGTCGCACGCAAAGATCGCGCGCACGACTGTTTGCAAAGAAAAGAAAACAGTGCGTACAGTCTGGTCAAACACCAGACTGTAAGGCGAGTTTCCTCGCAAAGTATTTCACGCAAATACAGGACAGCCCCTTCAAACAATGAAGGGCTATCGGCTCAGTTAGAGGTAAGCCAAAATTAGGCCATACCTCACCAAGCAAATGTGTATTAAGGCAAAGAGCCTGAGTTGTACGAAGCCGGCTCGTTGCCAGGCGTGAAATATAAGGCTCGTTTCCGAGCAACTAGAGGGGCGCCTTTATAGTAGGCGCCCGTGCTGGCAAACTGGACCGCGAGGGCAACAAGGACAGACTAAAATTGATTAGACTTAGGTTTGTCTCTGTCCTCGGGACCCCGAAAGGGAACAAATTGCTTCACGTCATACTTAAATGACTGAGTGCCTGACATCACTTCCAGAAGCAGCTCCCGATCGATGCTTCCCTTTGTATGCCCATCTGCGGTCATATCCCTAGTATCACACCATTGCACATTATGTACTATACCTATATCCATGAGCTCACGTATCCAGCTGATATGTCCAAGCAGAGTCCGTTCTGTAGGTATTTTGAGATCCCTGCTTGATAAAGATTTGTAGACGGACTCGGCGTCTATGGTAAGAGAGACTTTGATAGCAAGGCCTCCAACTTCACGCATGTCTCGTAGTTGTCGTGGAGTCAAAGCCCCTGCCTTAAGCTCGTGGAGAGTAATGAGCGTAGGGTAACACTCATCAAGGTTATGTGCGGCTGCAAGTGCCTCCGCAACATAACTGGACCTCACCTGTAATCGGTGTGATTTGCATAGTCCGTCACAGAGGTGAACGACGGACTTGCCTTGGGGCGAGTTTCCTCGCCGTAGTGCGTTGGCCCCGCGTATGCCGTGGCCCTTGGTCTCGTCATCCTCCTCCCCGGTAAGCTTCGGATACCCCGAATCGCTATGGATGTCAACTTCATTCGTCGGCTTCATCCGAGGGAAGGTGATGCGCTTCGGACTGCTGATCAGCTTTCGCGTCACAGCATTCAAACGTCTGACTTGCAAATTGGCGGGCTCTTGAATTTTCTGAAGAGAGACCACATATACCATAAGCCAGATTTGGGTAAGAAGGGCGCGGGCGAGGGCTCCTCGCAGGCTGACGAACATGTCGGTAATGAGTTTCGTGGCTTTGGCGTCGGCCGCTGCTCCTGTAAGTTCTGGGTGTGTGATAGGACGTAATTGTTTAATATACTCGTCCTGGTCCATGATCACATCTCCCTGATCATTCTTAGTGTAGCGAACGGCGCAGTTCGCATGTGTGCTTGTTGAGCTTGCATTTGCCAAATACCTTTTCGACACGTTGTACATAGTCGTCTATATTTTTCTCTAGACCTGTCATGTTAATATCATCGACATGTTTTGCCGTCAGAAGGTCTTGGCTGAATTCAAATTCAGGATCGTAGCTGGTCGGTGCAAGTCCTATAGCTCGTGTGGTCGTACGAAGTTTGAGAGAGAACGCTCTTGGAGCGTCCTTAGTACCCGTTCCTGGTTTGAGGCATCTAAGACAGCGTCGACTTTCGTCGTAGGATGAGAAGCCGGGTAAGGTACGAAGTACCTGAGCGCTTCCTGGTGGAAGAGTAAAGCAAACCATGCGAGTTTCCTCGCCGGTGGCATGGGCAAGTTCCTCATAGGTCAAACCTTTTAGGAACGCCTTATCGATATCCATGGATGCTAAGATCCACTCTGGATGACATGCCGCTTCACTTGCCAGGAGTCGTTGGGACTGCCTTCGGGCGGTTCCCGAGAATGTTTCCACATCAAAAGCCTCAGTATCCATAAATCCACGAAGGACCAGTCTGAGACGAAGGGTTTTATCGTTCTCGGTACCCATCTTTACGAACTTCCACTTGTATACGTATCTGGATGTCATGATGTTGGAAGCTTTGGATAAATCGTACATCTCAAAGCATCGGTTATCAATCCAGATTTTGAGCTCAGTATATAAGGCTTCACTAACCTCCTTTGGATGTGCTGCTATGTCGGCTTTGGTCAGTAGATCATCTTCTTTGACAACCACAGCACGTTTAGCAGCAGAGGATACATATACTCTCATCGTTGCGACCATATCGGTATCGAGCTGTGCAAGTTGAGTCTGATCCAACACTATTTTTGACATTTCTGATGTAAAGCATAGTTCAACGTAAGGACCGTATTCATCACTGTCTAGAGAGTAGCTCTCGTCGGTTGTGTTTGAACAAAGAGATACTAGACAGGACTCACATGATTTCGGCTCGTCTCCGAGCATATCTGATGATGTAATATCATCTTCGTCCACAAATGCTGAAACCAAAACACATTGGTCGGGCAGCATAGTTGTTGGGACGCAATAAAGATAATCATCGGTAATCGTCGTAGGATGAAGGTCCATACGTAGCTCGTCGTACCACTCTTCCAGCATCATAGCTTCGATATTGTGTTCCTCATTTTCCTCATAGATTGTCGACAGACGGCCTTCGCTCGGCGATGAAGCATCTGGTGTGTCTGGAGAAGGCCTGTTTCCAGGCGACTCGTGTTCTCCAGACGTGTTGCTTGGATGCTGATATTTGGCCAAATCGTCGTGAAATCCTAAGGAAGGGACACGTGAAGTCAAGCATTGAATAAGTCTGGAGTGAGCGCTACCAGTGATCTGAGAAATGTTTAAGCCGGTGCCCACACATTCGTAATAGTGGAACGCCGGGCTGATGTCGTTGTCATAGTGGATCAGCGTAGACCCGGTGGCGTACTTTACTGCAGGTAGGCTTGACACACTCTTAGCCAATCGAACTGCTACTACATGTTCTACTCGGAAGTAATTTCGTACGAGATACTGTAGTGCTAAGTGTACGCGCGGGTGAAACTTGCTGTCGTCTGACAGATTAAGGTTTCCCTTGTAATCGGGGATATACCCGAAAACTTTGGCAGGTTTCCCTGCGCTGAGGTGTGCCACATAAGCAAGGACGGTTTGCATGGCCATATTATCCATGCCAAGTTCCCGTGTGAGGAGACATTCGATGTATAGTGTGTGACGAGCATCAGGATACATCACAATTACCTCACGAGATCCTGCCTTGACAACAATATGTCCTCTTTCAGGCACATTTCGGATCACCGGGAATGGGCCATTCCAGCCTCCATGGTCGTCCTTGGTGGCAGTAGGTCGGTGGTAGTCGACCAAATCCCCTGATGAGTAGAGGCGAGCACCATCAGGAGTCGTCTTAGCCCTAAGAGCCCGATTTGTCTTGGCCACAGCAGTAGCCTGAGTTATAGCTTCTAGGCTGACTTCCCTTACACGACGTTCTCGTTCGTGTCCTGAAGTCTCGGGTCCCTTGGGAAAGTCAAGGGTATCGAGATCAGGAAGGAAGGAGGGCTGACGTCCTGTGTGTGCCTGATATGGCGATACTCCGTTATAAAACGTAAACGCATTAGTAACGAAGATGCCTTCCGCCAATACTCTAGTGAATACAACAGGGATGTTGTGTCTATTCAATTCTTCCTCAATCATGTGGAGGACGCCTCTGAGAATGCCGTTTCGTGACTCAATTGAAGTCGCGTGTTGGCCAGGTGCTCGGATACGAAGTTCCGTGCCCTTATTGGCCATCATGGTTTTAGCGGCATCGTTATTCAGGGCGCCTTCTCCGTCTGAGTATAAAACTTTGAAGGGTCCGTGATAGGCAATCCAGCAATAGTGGTAGGCGTCGATGATAGTGTCACGTTCTCTGTCGGAAATTTCTAGGCCTGCTGCCAGGCGAATACAACGATCCATAATATGAAATATGGTCCGTTTCTTGTAAAACATGAGGTCCATTTCCCCTTCATCGAGCCAGTTACCAGGAAGGCTCACCGATGGTAGTGTTGAGTTTCCTGGACGTTCCCATGCTCTACATTCCCGACAGGTATCGCAGACTTCCTTGATCATGTTCAGTCGAACGTTATCAAGCCCCACCTTTTCGAGGATTAGCCTCATCTTTGGCTCCTTCGCATGATGCCATCGCAGATGCAGTTTTCGGAGTTCCTTTTTCACGACATGAGGTTCGTGACTACGGAGACTCTGTAGACTGTGTTGGATGTCGAATCTCGTCCAGTCGGGTAGTCGTGGAGCCCCAGAGCCGGTGGAGGTAAGAGGGTTCCTTGTAGCTCTCCGTAGTTGGTCCCCTGTGTTAACTGCGTCTGGAGGTGGTGGTGCGCCTTGTAGACGGCCGCGGCGGGCCGCCACCTGTGGCACTTCGCTAGAAGACGCAGAAGGCGTGTTTCCACGCTCGGGGGCGTCTCGTAGCATGTCGTAGCTGCTCGGATCGACGTTGCCGAAGGATCGTGGTCGTGGTGGCCTGGCGCTTGCGCCTTGACGGCCACCTGAAGCTGAAGCTTGGCCCTCACCAGGTTTAGGTAAGGGTTTCCACCAAGCTGGCACGGTTTTGCCTTCGGGGTCGTGGTCGTCTGGCAATTTAAATGGTTCAGCAAAACGACATTTACCAGGTTCGGTATCGAGGTGGTTCTTAACACCCTTGCTTCTCGTAAGATCCCTCTGACATGCTGGACATGGCCAATATACAGAGATGGAATCATGATATTTACACTGCGTAGGGTCTCTGTTATGGCTGGGACTGTCCTTTCGGACGTTGTCGATGCATGCCGGGCAAGTAGCCACCTTTGGGATGATACGATCACCGATGCGTCTCATACCTTCGCCTGGTTCAGCTTGATCGGGAAGGTCTGTAGGATAAGCATGTGCGGTACTTATAGGCGCGTTTCCGCGCGTGGTGTCAATGGCTTTCGCCAGATATACAGCTTCCACGAAGGCAGACTGCAGTCGTCGGGTGTATTTTTGTGCCAGTGAAAGCTCGGTATTGCACGGTTGTGCGTGCACATGCTGACCGTTACACTTGAGTCGCTCAAAGGGTTTAAGAATTGTCTCGTCGTTGCTGGTGATATTTGTCGGCTTCTTAATATAGTCACCAGTCGTGTCTTTAAGTCCCGTAGCGCATTGGTCAATGCGTACGGTTGTAATGCGTGGTCGGTTGGCAAGCTTCTTCCATGGAGAAATATCGTCTACCCATGTTCCTGTATGTTGTTCGCGTATAAACCACCTCCGAGAGTCATCTTGGGTTACAGCAATTTTACCACAATAAGTTATGTGTGGTAAGTCTTCTTTATGGTGCTGTTCCCAAGTGTTGTAGTTGACTTTGTAGTTGTAGTAGGATGGTGGTCCTGTGGTGCGGCAGCTGGGTTGCAGTATGGCAACTCGTACGTAGCATATAGCAAAGTAATGGTCTATAACTTGCTGCACCGAGGGGTCTCCCAGGTCGACGTATGTAGTCTTGTCCAAGTTGCCGCCTGAGGAAAGTCCCCTTGAGAAGGCAAGCTCTGAGATGCCACCCTCACCGCCACAAAGCTCCAACATATCTACGCAGTTGTTATGACCATAGCATAGTGTAGCAACTATGCTGTATATGTTAGCGCGTGTGTCGGGCATAGATGTGGGGAGGGTAAGGAACAGGTCATCGTCCTCGTCGGAGCTTATCAGCTCAACAGGGACGTCAGTACTCCAGGTTGCCATAAGATCCTGTCCGAGTCCTGACAAGTCGTCGCCGCAATCATCGTTTCCGTCTTCAACGTGCTTTTTAATGCGGCGAGGCTTGATGCCTGCTTCCTTTTCGGCTTTGAGCCTCTCCTTCTGTTTTATACGCGATTCAGTGGGTAAAGCTTGCTCGTCTTGTTCGTCGGTCTGTGTACTCATTGTCGTGGTTGAATGGGTACATGCGTCAATCGCCAGAGTCGGGAGGGGGAGAGAACAGTCATCTATGATGACGCGTCGATGTTTCTGTGGTGATTGAGTCGGCTCGTTTCCGAGCAAGACCGGTTCCTCGGGTTGCCAATACAACCGAGTACTGATGTTGGCAACCCCTGCAGGTAATGGTGCATGCCAATCATATCCTGTTGGTTGATCGGTAACTGAGATATCCTGAATAACCGCATTGGTATCCAGGTTGATTGTTACACGTCGGATGACTTCAGACCATTTTGGTCCTCCCTTATTAGTCGTCACGTAGTGACGGGTGTTATGGTCTGTACGTGTATACGTATTTTGGTATACGGGCACGTTTCCGTGCGTGGTGGTGCTCCCCAGGATGTTGTCGTTCAAGTGACGGATGAGTGTAGTACGTGTCTGAGCTCGCCATTTAGCATGCCGTACTGTATGGCCGTACCAATCCAACACATGTTGTGGTATTGCCTGCTTACAGGTACATGCCCACAGCTTCGAGCTAATCGGTATTGATGATGCTACCTGCATATAAGTACCGCTTGGTGTACTGTCTTGCATATTGAACCGAATACCGAAATGACACAAACGCATCCGTATTACTGACAACTTTAGATCTTCCAGAGTATCACGTACTGGAGATAACTTCCAAACATATCCTGGGGGACCACATATTATGATCTTCATGCGGAGTTTCTTTGCTTTTATCAATAGGTTCTGGATACGTGACCAATGTGGGGCCACTTTCTTTCCTGGAGTTCTTACGTACCAGTCGCCCGGAGTACTGATCCATATGAGAGTGTAATCTCCACTGATCACCGCACCTAGGTAGTTTGTGCCCACGCTTGTCATAAGTTCGTTGTGGGAAATACGATCACAAATATAACCTCGTGTGCGGAGGTCGGCACATGCCTCCCTCGTATCTTCAATGACAAAAGCCCTCTTGCTAAGGCAGGTTACCAAGCTGTCCTTGTTACCCCCCGGCTTTTCAGCCAACAGGCAAGACGACGAGGGGGCGACGTCGCCCTGCCATCTTCAAGATGAAGAAGACGTGCCTACAATATCTGCCAGCATCTGGGCTTCCCTCAGATGCTGGAGCTCAGCACTGCAGCGCGCCGTGGCCTCAGAGGCGGATTGCTCCGCAAATGCTGTCAGCATCGATGGATTATCCATCAGCTGTTTCAGCACGCCTTTGGACCTAGCGTCGCTGACCGTATGCAATTCACGGTTAGTGTATCCCATCACTATCTTACGGCGGGACTGTACAGCGTCCATGGGTACACTACCACCATGCAGGGCCAGTGTCCTGGCAACAAAACAATCGAACGTCTCGAGATCGTCGATGTTGTCGCCTCGCATGGTGGCCTTGGCGAGCGTCTCCATCAACCCCTGGGGCAGGTTTCCCTGCAATTGCTTGCGCTCCTGCGCCGGGGTCGGCTCGCCTGTCAGCACTGTCTGGAAGGACGTGCTGCTTGAGCTCGAGGCGGGTTGCCCCGCAGCTCCAAAACAATCACACCTGATCGACAGATGCCCTGACGGCAACTTTGTCGTCGGCATGATTTTGGAGCCTTCTGGGAGCTCCATTTTGACCTGCCCCTTACCAGGGAATATCAGCTTCTCCTGGCCTCGTTCAAGCACGATGATCGTGCGTTTGTCCTGCATACTATCGAGACCTAGGATGGCTGGCAGGTCCTTGCCACAGCCTGACACAATGTTCGTCTTGTATGAATCGAGTTGGGCCGACCCCTGGTACTCGCAGGCAATACTGAATGTGCCTACGGTATCCGCTGGGGCCGACCCTTCTCCCACTCCGTTGATATTCAAACGAGAGCGGGGCTCGAACGTACAAGTACGGCCATGTGCCTCGGCAGCCTGGACGAACTTACGGCTCGTGTTCTCGCCCATGATGTTGATCTTCGAACCGACGTCGATGAGTATGGAATTTCCACCATCATCCAAGAACGTCTTACTCGGCTGCTTGATGTGCACAGTTTCTGAAGTGTCGGCTGTGTCGGTAGGCGGGTTTCCCCGCGGCACAGTCGTACTCCCTGGCGGGTTACCCCGCATGACACTGGCATGCGACTCGCTCTCGGCCATGCGTGCCAGGTCAATGTACTGGAAGTACGACACGTGCTGGGCGTGATCGCCACGCTCCTCCCGCCAGTTGGCATACTCATCACGTATGCTCATATACTGCTCGCGGGTCGTGCGCCTTATCAACGTTAGGTACGAGTGAAGGGCGATGTCTTGCAGCCCCTCGTTCGTGATGTGATCCCGGCACCGCAGCCACTCCTCGAACTCCTCGTTCGTCGCTGAGATATTGACGGCCCTGGCTGCTGTTGCTGCTGACGCCACTGAGGATTCTGATAAGTCTAGCGACGGACTATCAGTTTCAGGATTGTTGGCATCCAGCATAAATGTTGTGTGCGTATTATCCATCTGATTCTGGAAATGTCGTACACGCAACACGCAGCTGATCAGGGTCCAGTGACATCTCAGCCTCGCCTCCACTCTGAGGAGACATCTGAGGAGTATCATGCAGGTTTCCCTGCTGAGGCGCCGTCATCGGGATAAGCTGATCAAAATATCCCGTTTCCATAGGCGGCCTTACCTCTTCAGGCAGGTATCCCTGCTGTTGTGACGGAGCTGTCTGCATAGCTAGCATCCTGGACGTCATCTCCTCCACCATGCTCCTCAGCTCCCGCAGCTCTCTCGCTGACTGCTCAGGAGTCTGACTAAAGGAGCCGGTCCATGGGAAGGATGATGCTATAATGCCAGGTGCTCGACAGATAGCACATGGTGGCTGCTGGGGATCTCCCTCACGCTGATTTGTAGCGTGGCCCACCACATTAGAATTCCAGCATCCCTCGTGGAATAGGTGATTGCACCTCAGGCGGTAAACACTATCCCTGGGCTGATATTCTTCGAGGCATACCGCGCAGGTATCTTCCATCCCAGTAAAGACTTCTACGTCTGCTGCCCTGGGATATACCCGCCGTTGCCTCTCCAGTACCGTCTCGGAGGGCATGAAGGCTGATGGGGGTGTCCCCGTTGGATTCAGCACCTCCTGCACTTCCACATTTGGCATGGAAGTGGTAGGAGTCACGGCGGGCGAGTTTCCTCGCAAAGGTGAGCCCCTGTTCCTCACCACATCAAGTGCAGCTGCACGTGACTGATCCCGTGCGCTTTGCACCGCCTGCCTTCTCCTGAAGCATGCCTGCTGAGTGTGGTGCGTCTGCCTGATGTAGTCAGGCACGCCCCTACTGCCAGACGATATTGAATGGGCAGTGGGCTGGACAACCACCTCTGGTGATGTCGGTGAAGGCATGAAGGCCATGTGCGGGTACATGGAATGGTCACTGCAGCGCACATTAGTGAGGTTATGCATCTGATCCGCCAATTCACGAACAAATTTGTTCGGAACCCTTGACCCATCAGGGTATAATGGCGGGTTCATCTGCGCTGGTGGTGGCCTCTGGCCCTGAGACATGCTCGGATGGGCATTGAACGCCGGGATAAAGGCTCGTTGCCGAGCAGGATCCCGTGGGTTGGGACCCTCAGGCTCCCAGGACCAGGCTGGCCTCCACCTCTGCCCACTTGGGTGAGGCAGATTATGGCTCTGCACCTGCTGCACCGCGGCCGCCACTCTTGAGCGATAGTCGTCAGGTACACCCGCCCTGTGGTGGCTTGGTGTGCCAGGCAGGTTTCCCTGCTGACTCGTTGGCGTGCCGGGCGGCATCATGTTGAGGAGGGCTGTGCTGTGTTCAGCCCTAGCCGCAGCTATCCTCTCCATGAGAGTGCCGTTTGTGGCAGGGCGGACAGGTGTCCCGAATGGGGATTGTGCCGGTGGTGTGCCCAATGGAGTCATGCCCCTTGGAGTGTGCATGCTCTGAGTAGGGCTTCCATGCATTGGTTCAAACCGAGCAGGTCCGCTTGTAGGCAGGTTTCCCTGCATGGCCTGACGATTTCTCGTAGCCATAGCGGACATTGCTCCCTGGCCTGCGGCCCAGGGATCCTGCTGGTATAACCTGTCCGCCAGCTGTTCTACCTGGTCAGGGTTCAGCGCGGCTGCGATCTGATCCAGGTCCGAGGTACTGATGGCCTGCCAAGACACGGCACTAGGCCCTTGGCTTGGGGCACGGCTTGGAGCCGCGCTCCCGGCCTCACTCTCGGTAATCATGAAGATCCGATAGATCTCAGGCTGGTTTCCCAGCTGGGTAGGGCTGTGGTGGTCCCCAACTTCCCTGTGGAGGTAACCCATAGGGGGGTCAACACCCCCTTGGTCTCGGGACCACTGGTACTTAACACTGGAAGTACCAACGTCAGCCCACCTGTCAGGAGCAGACATCGTTGCGACAGAGACTCGCGCATGGCGGCTCCCCAGATACTCTGGATTACGCCATTGCCTTCCTGTGGACAGGTCCTCTACATGAGAAATGTAATACGGTTCAATGATACCGTTATCTCCCTCGGACAAGAGGACTCCGTTATCGGACCAACATAACTTCATACCATCTTGTATGGCCTTACGCCAATCTACGAAGATGATGATGTCTGAGTCTGGGTCCCACCCACTGTTCACGGCACGGCGGCGAACTGTCGGCACGAAGTGAATGTGCGACCGGCCTGTCCCCTTTTTCTTCGTGTTATGCTCAGGTCTACAGGGCAGGCCGTGCCACATAATCCCCTCGAAGGCGTGCCATCGAGTGCCATGCATAGCAACATCGGGGCATGGGGCCGGTCTCCCGGCAGGTTGGTCGCACAGCACAATGTAGCTGTACAGCGACCATGGAGCTTTCAATTCCCATGAATGCCCCTGAGAGGCGCGGACGAAGATAGCGGGCTCTCCGGAGCCCCGCATCAACACCTTGAACTGTAGGCGCTGTTTTTCTTCTCCGTCTGGTTCACGGACATGAACAACTGCCATCATGATGGCTGCTAGTTGGTCAACCGAGCGCCTACATAGATGCTCGTTGATGATCTTGGCCTCGTCATATCGTGGATTATACCCAGCGTGTCTTGATTGACCTGTGTTCCACGGATAACGGTCCACGAGTTCCACTAGGTTAACCCAACCATCACGATCACCGAAAGATTCCAAGCGCCACACAGGGTTGTGTTGCTTGTCTGGCGCATGTCTGCATATCCTGCTGAGAGCTTTGCTCAGCTGTTTGAGAATATCATTGGATGTGGGAAGGATTCCAGCTTTCCTGCATTCCTTCATGAACGTCTCATCCACCGAGCGTATCGGTGGGAGCTTCCGAAGCGCAAGTCTATCCCTGATCACATTTGGAGTCCCACTAGTGAAGGACGTGTCACCTGGGTGGTGCAGCTGAACCACTGGCGGGTTTCCCCGCATCGGAACCTCTGTTGCTGAAGAGGCTGCGGCTCCAGAAGAGGAGGAAGCTGCGGCGGCAGCGCCTGGCGGGTTTCCCCGCGGAGATGCGCGACTGGCGCTGCCCCTGATCTTCGGCGCCCAGGTACCCCTCGACATAGCACCTTCATCGGACCTCCTGGAACGAGCCGCCACAGGCGAAGCTGGCGCAGGTGCATACCCACTGCGCTCGAAAGCTGCCGCCTTTTTCGCAATGGAGCTGCTGCGACTAGGCGGGCGTCTTCGTTCCTCCATAGGGTCCTGAGGTTGCTGCTTGGGCACAGACGCTTGTGTAGGAGTTGCGCCAATCGGCGGCCCCGGAGTTTCAGTTCGAGGCACCTCCATCTGCACGTCTGGCCCAGGGTCCTGAGGGCTCGTCTTCGGTTTCGGCACCGAGGACGGCTTAGGTGTCGGGGGTTCACTCTTGGCCTTCGAAGTTCGTGGGAGTGGGGGCCTCGTAGCCCTCTTCATGTAGATCTTACTAGAATCCTCCAACATATTGCGAGTTGCCTCGCGAGTGCGGTCTTCTGCTGTCCGCATACGCTCCTCGTCCTCCGCCACACGTTGAACCTTTTTCTCATCCTTGATTGTCGGTTCTGGTTGTTGGGACTGGCTAGAGACGCCAGGCGAGTTTCCTCGCATACTAGGAAGACTGAAGAGCGCGTCTTTCTCTTCCTGGGTCATGGCTACCAGTCCCCTTGGAACCGGGGTAGGCTTTTCTTCTTCTTTCGGATCCAAGTGGCTCAAGATCCCGAGACGACGATTCACTTCTGCGATCTCTTCCTGCGTCATCGGGATAAGTTGCGGATGGCCCTCTTTATGAGGGGTTTTGCCCCTGTTGGGGCTCAGGCCTTCGTTGTTGCCAACGGGGCATCCTGGTCTGTGGTTCTGGAACGGCTGGGAACAAGGTCCGCATGCTGCGTGAGGCCTATACTGCTTGCGCGCCGCGATAATGTCTCGCAGCTGAGTCCGCGCCTCTTGAATTTCAGGGCGGCGGGTATTTGTTGCAAGCTGATAGCCTCCGCGGATGGCCTTGCCATCACTGTCCCTATAGGCAGGGTTGCCCTTGCCGAAGGCCGAGTGTTCCCCTTTTCGGCGTCTTGGGTCGTTGTACGGAAGTAGCTGGCCACCTCTCCTAAGAGCGTGTTCTTTTGGGCCAGCCTGCCTCCACTCACGAGGAAGTCGCGCCTGTGGATGTGGCTCTTCTCTGACGCGCGTATGGGAACGAGACCTTCTGGTGTTCTCATCCGAAGAAGCTGCCGAAGCAGCAGGAGCGGCACCCGGTGGAGGTGCCTGAGGAGGCTCCTGTGCGATCCCAGATGGATCGTCCGATGGAGGCAGGTCTCCCTGCTGGGTGGAGCTCGGCGCAAATGGCGCTTGTGCCGATGGTGATGATGATTCAGACTCATCAGGATCGAAGTCAACCTCTTCCTCACCATTCATGTCCATCATGAGGATGGTGACGTCATCCTCATCTAACCCGCAACCATCGCCTTCTACTTCTTCTGATGTCGAACTACCAATGATGATGGCCATTGGCGTATCTGATACAGGCAGGTTTCCCTGCATAGCCGGCGTCTGTGCGTCGCTCGGCTGTCCCGGAGTAGGAGGCACTGTTGTCGGCTCAGGCTCGTTGCCGAGCACAGGCTGCCCAGCAATGTTGCGCATGGCCGTATGGTTTGGCCTCATTCCCACCGCCTGGAGTCCCCATCCTGGCGGAGGAAGATCATGACCGCGCATAGCAATAGCCATTTCTAAAGCATTACGCCATCTACCACGGGAGTATATCAAGTGTCTCTGCACGCCCTGAGGATGCACGCTGTCAACGAGGGTCAGAGCTGCCAACAACAGCTCTGAGCTACCGCAAGCATCAGTATCCTGTTCTGTCATAATGTCAGCTTCGATATGTTCTTGACTCTCATGATAACCAGTAACAAGTATCTCATGCATCCTCATGAGGGTCTGCAAAAGGGTGCGTGGTCCATATTCGCCTGGAGCAAGCGAACCAGGAGGTATGAACGGAGTATCTGGTTCGCCTGCAATGAAGGCCTGAACAAATGCCTAAGACTCCATTTCAATTAAGTCTTCAGTGGTCTGGGGATATTCTCCCATCAACGACGGCCTGTTTCCAGGCGGGATTTCGGGCGGAGGTTCGAGGTTCCGTTGAACCTCGGAAGGCGAAGCCTCTATAGTGGTGTCCTCGTCGTCGCTCTCGTAGGCCATGATGTTGCCTGGGTTCCCGAACATCCAGTCGAAGAACGAAAGAGGCTGGTTTCCCAGCGTACCTTGGTCCACGGGAGTGAGCTCGTTACTGCCCATAACGAACCGGCGGACGTACTCGAGGTAGTACGCGTACAATCCATGACCATACGCCTCGAGCTCGTCGACGTTGTCCACGCCAACAACCCAAGTGAAAAATATCTGCTCCATAGCCTCAAAGTCCTGGAGGCTCAGATACTCAATGGATGGTTCACTTGAGCCAAAATGGACTTCGGTCGACCTGCCCTTTCCATTTCCCTTCACTGGACAATCTCGCACAAGATGATCGGAACTACCACATTCATGGCATTTGAGAACCTGGCCGTCTCTACCTCGCGGGTTTCCCCGCCTTCCTTTGCCTTTTCCTGAGGTCTCTCTACGGCCCTTACCACGGCCTTTTCCCCCAAAGAATATCTCATCATGTTGTTCATCTGAGAGCCTCTGGAGAAATGCCGCGATACCTCGTCCGTTCAACCTCCGACGACCTCGCTTGCCTTTACCCTTTCCTTTAAAACTTCTACGTATCCTCCTTCTAACACGACGCACTGGTTTTCGTGTGAACCTCCTCCACCTTCGTTTAGCCTGTTGTAATAACCAGAACAAATGCTCAGCACGCTGATTGTCGTTATCCATATTCATAATATCTGACCAATCTAAAGCTTCAACACCATCTGATGATATAGTGTCTGTATCGGTGCCGGAGTCGAAATCCTCGTCTCCCAAGTAGGTGGATACACCGTCGGTTAGGGGGATTGATTCCCCCATAAAGAACGGTGTGGTTGTGGTTCTCTAGAAGGAGGGCTGGTTGCCCAGCTTGGTTGTGATCGATCCCCTGCTAATGACGCAGTGGATTCACCTGGGTCATCGGCCCATATGTTTGAGGGCCCGTTTCCAGGCTGGGCCTCAGTAGTCAAGGTAGTGTAGAAATTTTCACTACCAGATCCCCTTCCCCTTCCAAACACAGATCCTATGTTACCAGGAGACCGTTCGGATAGGTGGCCTATCGAACGCATCCTCTCCAGCAACTCATCATACTGTCGTTGTGTTCGGGGCATTTGGTGATTGAGTGGCTGTAAGAGTTGCATGGCTCGCTGGTTGCCGACGCCTAAGGCGCGGAATAGGATAGTGGTTAGCAGTTGGAAGTTGGGAAGGTCGAGTCCCACCGATTGTGCCTCAAGTCGGGCCATTTCGAATCGGGCAAGGGTGACATCGATTCGTTCCCCGTGAGGCACGTGGAAGTCGATGAGTTGTGTGCCGGAAGTGAGCTGTCGCTCATCTTCCAGGCGTTCGAACTTCATGCTTAGGAGGAACATGATGTAGGTCACTGGGTCTGTGTGGACCCCATCGATGTCAGCACCATAGTTTATAATGTCAGGCGGTACCCTCATGGCGAGTGTCCTCGCTAGGCCACCTAGGCCGCGTTGTATTGCGGCCGCTTGGGCCTGTGGCGTCATACGTCCGCTTGTAACGTTGAGCCATGCGTTGACCTCGTAGATGTACTCACGAAAAGGTACATTACCTTGAGGGTCCCAATATGGGCCATGTGTTTGCCCATCGGTGCTGTTTTCTCCACGACGCATGTGTCCGATTGCTGCCCCCAGCGCGAACCATATAATAGCGAAAACGACTAGCCCGAGAATGTGTAACGAAGGACGGTTATGATGCGCGTTGTCGCGCTGGGGTAGCGCCTTGTCGAGTCTTCGAGGCGCTCTGTCTGGCGGGTCTCCCCGCCCCTGCTTCAAGTATTGCGCTGTTAGCTCGTTGCCGAGCGGTTGGTGGTAACGCAATGATGAAGCGTATATGGTACCAGTCTGGTCGTCTAGACGTCGTACCTCTCGTGTTGCTTCTTGCTCTTGGATAGATCCTCGTAAACGTACTGGGAGTGGTGGCGCAGGGTGGTAGATAGTCACGAAAATCGTGCCGAATAATATGAGGCTAAGAAGAGCAAGAGCTGACCACACGAGAGTGCGGCCAGCTCCGCTACCAAGTCGAAAGTGAGCCTGGTAGCTCAAATGTGGCATATAGCCTGGCAAATTGCGTCCATCGCTCTGCTGTGAAGGTACAGTATGAGGGGTGGACGGATAAGATAAGATAAGATCGATGTAATGATCTTTCCAGCACATAGCGAACACTCGCGGTGTCCGGGCAAATAGGGCGCGCGTGCCTTGGGCCAAAGGCAACGGCGCGCGAGCTATGCTCCCGATGCTGTAACATCTCCCAAAGAGCTACCCTTAAAGTCAGAGGCCCTGATTGGCCCTCGGGACCGTCAAAAAGCGACTCAGGACGAACAACTGGTCCCGGGGAAGGGGTCCAGACGTGTGGGGGTCGACGTTGCGAACAAAAATCACGACGTCGGGGGGGTCTGGGCAGAGCGCCTAGAAGCAACTGCTTGGAGGCTGGTCGATCGCACCGCCGCTGCCCTGTGCGCCTTCGTCAATGTTAAAACAGGAGCAAACGATCGTATATCAGAACCTGGAGAAATGTGAATTCGGAAGAATCCGAAACGCATGAAGAACGGCAACACAAAGCAAGGATGGTGCATACGTTCTTCGGAAGATATGCGAACGATGACTCCAAAGCGTGTCAAGGACCCAGACGCCCATGCGCACTACGATGAGCCCACTGCGCCGCTTGTACGAAGCATGCGCCTGGGAAGCAGTCCAGACTAGCGCACAAAAGGGCAATGCCGAATCCCACCAGCCCTCTGGGCGCAGGTGGTCTAGGGCGTTTCCTTTTCCAACCTCCTTCCTTTCCCTGCTTGGGTGGTTTACCTCCCCCCCCTCCATGCGCTTGGACGGGGGGGGGCCGACCCATAGCAGCGTCCAAGATGGCCCAAGATGGCTCCAAGAAGGCCTCAGAGAGCGCAAGATGGCCTCCAAGATTGCCCAAGATAGCGGTAGATGGGTCAAGATAGCCTCCGACACACGTCTAAGAGGCCTCAAGACGGCCCCGAGACGGTTTCTGTCCGAGGCCTCCGAAGACCCCCCCAAGAGGCCAAACTCCTTCAAAAACCCAAGGAAAACCAATGTTTGTTGCCTTCTCGTTTTTTCGCCTCCGGTGGGCTCTAGAGGCCTCAAGATGGCCCCAAGACGGTCCAAGATAGCCCCAAGAGGGGTCCAAAAGGGCCCCAAGACGGCCCCCAAGAACGCCCAAGAGCGCTCCAACAGCGGGCCAATAGGGCCCCAGGACGGCACTTGTGAGCCTTCGATGGGGGGGTCCGAATTAAGGCCTGCAGGTGTTTCACGCACATCGCCTCGACGCTGCACGGGATAGCGGCACTGTCCTTCAGGGAGGTGTTGAAAGCGGCGTACGGCCCTGGCATCGCGCTGGATCGGGCGCCATGCACCATCTCAGCAAGTCTGTCGCGCTCCTCCTCGGCGATCAGGACCTTTGATGGGGTCTCGCTCTCGCTCTGGACCTTCGATGGGGTTAACATCAGCATGTTCGCGACGGACTGCTCGCCATGAATGACCTTCAGCTCCTGGTCGAGTACGATCACAGCGTCACACGTGCCCTGGATAGAATTTGCAGCCTTTAGCTCGCTCTTGGTTGTCAACGTCTGCATCTCGCCAAACACCCCCTGAATAAAATTACCCTGTGACGTACCCGACCCATTTGTATCAATGGAAACGAGGAGTTGGCCGCAACTTGCATGGACAATCAACTTGACGTGCAAGCTACTTGGGACACGCGCCTATGGCATGATGCGCAGGAGAACCATACAAGAACGAGGGGCGACAGCTACAGGTTCGAAGAGGACATGGGGAGTCGGGAGCGCAGAGCAGGAGAAAAACGTGCGGGAAGCCGAACCATCAGCACGGCAGCAGCAGAGGGAAGGTGACTGCAGGAGGAGAACAAGGACGAAAACGGCGTCTAATTTGAGTCTGCGGTGGGTACCCACTGTGCTGTGCCCCTCAGCAGGCCTCGAACGTGGCGACAGTTTCACTGATCGCAGCCCCCCACAGGGATGGCGAGGTCTAATTTGAGTCTGCGGTAGGTACCCACTGTGCTGTGCCCCTCAGCAGCCCTCGAAAGTGGCGACGGTTTCACAGATCGCAGCCCCCCAAGGGATGGCGAGGTCTAACTTGGGCCCGCGCGTGGCGACACTGCGCTGGGCCTCCCAGCAGGCCTCGAAAGTGGCGACAGTTTCACAGATCGCACCCCCCAGGGATGGCGAGGTCTAATTTGAATCTGCGTGTGGCGTCACTGTGCTGGGCCCCCCAGCAGGCCACGAAAGCGGCGACAGTTTCACAGAACGCAGCCCCCCCAGGCATGGCGAGGTCTAATTTGAATCTGCGTGTGGCGTCACTGTGCTGGGCCCCCCAGCAGGCCTCGAAAGTGGCGACAGCTTCACAGATCGCAGCCCCCCAGGGATGGCGAGGTCTAATTTGAATCTGCGGTGAGTACCCACTGTGCTGGGCCCCCCTGCAGGCCTCGAAAGTGGCGACAGTTTCACAAATCGCAGCCCCCCCAAGGATGGCGAGGTCTAATTTGAGTCAGCGGTGGGTGGCCACTATGCTGGGCCCCCCAGCAGGCCTCGAAAGTGGCGACAGCTTCACAGATCGCAGCCACCCAGGGATGGCGAGATCTAATTTGAGTCCGCGGTGGGTGCCCACTGTGCTGGGCCCCCCAGCAGGCCTCGAAAGTGGCGACAGTTTCACAAATCGCAGCTCCCCAGGGATGGCGAGGTCAATTTGAGTCCGCGGTGGGTAAGCAGGCCTCGATGGCGAACTTTCAGCTCGCGACCTTTCCAGATCCGACAGGATCGTGGCGAGGTCTAATGAGTCGCCCACCCACTGTGCTGGGCCCCCCAGCAGGCCTCGAAAGTGGCGACAGCTTCACTGATCGCAGCCCCCCAGGGATGGCGACGTCTAATTTGAGTCCGCGGTGGGTACCCGCTGTGCCGGGCCCCCCAGCAGGCCTCGAAAGTGGCGACGGTTTCACAGATCGCAGACCCCCAGGGATGGCGAGGTATAGTTTGAGTCCGCGGTGGGTACCCACTGTGGTGGGCCCCCCAGCAGCCCTCGAAAGTGGCGACGGTTTCACAGATCGCAGACCCCCAGGGATGGCGAGGTCAAATTTGAATCCGCGGTGCGTACCCACTGTGCTGGGCCCCCCAGCAGCCCTCGAAAGTGGCGACAGCTTCACTGATCGCAGCCCCCCAGGGATGGCGACGTCTAATTTGAGTCCGCGGTGGGTACCCACTGTGGTGGGCCCCCCAGCAGGCCTCGAAAGTGGCGACAGTTTCACAGATCGCAGCCCCCCAGGGATGGCGAGGTCTAATTTGAATCCGCGGTGGGTGCCCACTGTGCTGGGCCCCCCAGCAGCCCCAGCAGCCCTCGAAAGTGGCGACAGTTTCACAGATCGCAGCCCCCAGCAGCCCTCGAAAGTGGCACAGGGATGACCAGGTAGGAGGCAGGCTGGCACGCAGCGACGAGCGAGGTAAAAGGCAGGGGGGAAGAGTAAAAGGCAGGGGGAAGGAGGGAAGGAAGAAGGGAAGGAAGGAGACGCGCGAGCAGTGCTCTATTCAAAACGAGAACCCAACGCAGGAGGGTTGGGAAATAACGTTACACAGAATTGTCCACACGGAAATGCCATAATAAATCCCATGGTATCTTCGTCGTTGCACGCTCCAGAGCTGTGACCATGTGCCGTTAGTAGGAGGGAACTCAGATCATGCAATTCCCGAGAGTATTGAGGGGTAAGGAAATGCCATAGCACGTAAACGTCCCCGAAGCCCACACCGCCCGCCGTATGTAGCACTCGGGATTATGCCCAGAAGTAAGCACTAGCGGTGATAGCCCCAGACAATACGATATCATGAAAACCGAGTACCCTGCATGCTGTACCCGACGTCCGTGCCGACTGGAAGCAATTGACACGAAAGACGCGTATATGAAGAAAACTGTGTAATGCCACAGGAAAAAAAAGTTCCCATCATCATCCGACCTCCAAAAGGGAACGGTCATCAGGGGCCATTTGGCATGTTGGCAGACCAGAAGGCCTATAGCCATGCCTTTGCTTTGCGCTCGCTTGGAAGACACATCACGGTCTCCGGCACAATTGATGCGGAGAACTCTTCCGACCGTGCGTGCGAATTCCTTTTACATTGACCACGCGCCCACACGAGCCAGATCCTGCGCGAAGATTCCTTATATCTCTCCCCAACAATACGACTAGACATGTTACCGCCGCTACCTGCTCCGCTGGCTGCACCAAATTGATGGGCACCCCCCGCAAGATCCCGCCATCGGGGACCATATCCTAACAACCGCCGATCTGCGAGCTGCCGCTTGCGCAGAGCAAGAGAGAGGTCAGAGACACATGCTCAAGCTCCGAAGCTGCTTTCTTGAGCCCAGATGTCTGCGAACGAGGTAAATGTATTGTTGCGTTTTTGGGGAATGTCTCTTGGGGAATTGTTGAGCCGTGATGTTCCTCTCTTGGAAATTGTCTCTTGGGACTCTCGTGTGGCTCGCTTGAAGATGGCTTGGGGCAAAATGTAAAAAGGCTGGGGAAAGGGGAGGGTACCGCCACTGTGGCTGGGTTCTGGGTCAGAGGCCTGTTGGATACATGTTCGGGTCTCTTGGGAATCTTCTGGGGAGCATCTTGACGCAATCGTGAAGCCTCGTGGACCTCTGAAGGGCCGTTTGGGGGCCTATTCCAAGTAAATTTGGGGCGTCCTGGGGGCATCTTGGAGGCTTCTTGGGGGCCAGCTGACAATCTCTGGGGCCCCCTTGAGGCGGAGAGCTCGAAATGTGAGTTCGAATTATCCTTTTCGGGCCATCTTTTTCTTTCCACCACACCACACGCCGCTCCCAAGTGCCGAAGATCGCTCAAGGTGGCCGCCGCCGTGAACAGAGAAGTGACGGAATGCAAAGGGAAGGCCGTCTGCAGCACGAGCTGCTTTTGAAACTATGATTGGCGTGCCGAGCGTGAGCTGCTTGTGATGTACAATCAGAGGAGGTCAGCTGCAAATAGTAGGCATTCATCCCCGCGGAGCTCAGGCGCAAGATCTTGAACTAGAACGATGTAAAACACATGTTGCCTGGCTCCAGGAACTAAACACTTAAACCGTGCAGTCTCTGTCGTGTCCGACGCAGCAGGCATGGGAAAAGCTGGCAAACAGCGAGCGAGAGAAAGGTATAGAGAAATGGTTCGAAGAGGGGGAGGGACAGTGAGAGAGAGAGAGAGACAGTACAGCAGCGCGGGTACTAACCAGAAACACTACATCGAAATGGCCGGCCATACATTGAGAGCAGCGATCCGAGATCCGAGCATTGACCCGAAGCACGCCAATCTCAGCTCACAGGACGTTGCATTGGGAGCATGATCGGCACACAATTTATCTCAGTGCGACCGCTATCCGAAAAGAGCAACTTTTTATTTTGCTTTCTTTTGGGAGGGGCGTCTTGTGCAACTTTGATGCCTTTCTTGGGCCGTCTTCATCCTCTCTTGGGCAACTTTGATGCCTCAGTGAGGGCCCAGTTGGCAGTCTTGAAGCAATCTTGGTGGAGCAGCTTGAGCCGTCTTGGAGCTGTGAGGACCCAGATGGTGAATGTTCTAAAGGATCTATTTTTCCGGATCGGAAGGCAGTTTGGAGGCTTGTAAGGGGGCTCTGGGGAGGCAGCTTGGAGGCCTCTTGGGGGCTGTTTTTGGAAGCTCTTGGGGCTGCTTCTTGGGTCTGCTGGGAGCCTCGGGACGGTCCTGGAGGCGTCTCGGCAGCCTCTTGGGGCTTCCTGTTCCCCCTCTTGGGCCTATCTTGGGCATGTGCTGGGACGCTTTTGGGCAGTCTTGGGCGGATCCTGGGCAGTCTCGAGGCTTTCGTGGGTTGTCTTGGCGCTCTCTTGGAAGCCTTTTTGGCCATCTTGGGGAGGACTTGGGGGTCTCTTCGGCCTTCTTACAGCGTTGGAAGCTTGAAAACGTGAGAAGGCCAAAAACTGTTTTTTGTTGCCTCTCGGGGCTCTCTCGGGGGACTTTCTGTAGCTTTCTGGGGGTCCTTGTTGGCCGCTTACTGGATGTCTTGGGCCTATCTACGGCATGTCGGTGCCATCTGGGCTGTCTGGGGGGGGGGGGCTCGTCGAGGCCTCCTCATGCCACCCGGCGCTCCGTACCGAGTCTCGGGCACCATCCGGGACGCTCCCGGGGCCGCTCGTGTGAGCGTCGGAGGCCCCGAGCCGCGATGCCCTGTCAAGGCCCCATTGTTGGAGGTCCATGGCCCTCTATTCTGGTACATGTATGTATGTAGGTATGTATGTATGTATGCAGGTATGCATGTATGTATGTATGTATGTATGTATGTATGTGTGTATGTATGTATGTATGCATGTATGTATTTATGTATGTATGTATGTATGTATGTATGTATGTATGTATGTATGTATGTATGTGTATATGTATGTATACGGATGTATGTATATGTAAATGTATTCATATGTACATGTAGGTATATGTATGTACATGTATGAACATATATATATGTATGTATATGTATGTAGGTGTATATGCATGTATGGGTATGTTTATGTATATGTATGCACGTATGCATGTATGTATATATGTATGTGTGTATGCATGTACGCATGTATGTATGTATGTATATATGTATGTATACGTATGTATGTGTATGTAGATGTATGCATATGTATATGTATGTATATGTATGTACATGTGTGAACATATATATATATGTGTGTATGTGTATGTATATGTATGTAGGTGTATGTGTATGTATGTGTATGTTTATGTGTATGTATGCATGTATGCATGTATGTATGTGTGTGTGTGTATGTATGCATGTATGCATGTGTGTATGTAGTATGCCTGTGTGTATGTGTGTATGTATGTGTGTATGTATGTATGTATGCTTGTATATATGTATGGGTGCATGCATGTGTGTATGGTAGTCTGCATGCACATATGTATGTATGCATGCATGGATGTATGTATGTATGCATGTATGTATGTATGCTTGTGTGTTTGTGTGTATGTATGTATGCATGCATGCATGCATGTATGTATGTGTGAGTGTATGCATGCATGTATGTATGTATGCATATTTATATATAACTATATTTATGTATTATGTGTATACATATATATGTATATATTCATGTGTACGTGGGTGTGTGTATCTACTAGAACCATCGCGCGCGATTCGCGCGCGATCAGGTGCTGGAAGGCCTCAGACCTTGACGACTTCACTGCTCCACTGAAAGAGTAGACCACAGATAGTTTGAACGGGAAATGAATAAGTGCTCATGACGCTGAACGCATGATGGGCAGTGGAAAACCCATGCATGTCAATCCGCATTCCGGAACTCTTTAGGGGAAGCTGGTTGCGTAGGGGGGCGGAGGCCTGATGAATCGGGTTCTCAGAAGGCCTTCTGGAACATTGGTCTTGGGGAGCCTGTTGGGACGTGTCGTCGTCGTCGTCGTCGTCTTCGTCGTATTGTCGTCGTCGCCACTTGGGGCATGCCGTCGACGTCGTCGTTGTCGCCCTCGTCTTCGTCGTCTCGTCGTCTTCGTCGTCGTCGTTGTTGGTTCCGAGGGGCATTTGGGGCAATTTTGTGCGAAACGATCTGCGGAGGGCCGCGAGAAGGCGATCACTCATGTTCCCAGTCAACTTCTCAGGCAGCTCTCCGGTAGCGCGATGGTACTCCGGAGCCTCTGGAGACTCTCGGGCCCATGATGAACCATGTCCAAGGAAGGCTTTCTGGGGACATGATTTGTTGGGGTGTGTTGGGGGGCCTGTTGGGCGTTCCCTGGGGGCCCCGTGGGGGCCTCTTGGGGCTTCCTGGGGGCCTCTTGGGGGCCTAACGCGGCTTTGTGGGAGCCTCTGGTGGCCTCTGAAAGCCTACTGGGGGCCTCTAGGGCCAGAGACCTCGAACTATACCAGTTCGCGGTCCCCCTGTGGACCCCCTCTTGGGGCGCTCTTGGGGCACACGTGGGTTGCCTGGGAGCCTCCTGGGCCGTCTTGGGGCCCTCTTCGGGGCCTCGTGGGCCGTCTTGGAACGATCTGAAGGAGGGAGCGCTGGGAAGCGGGAAAAGCGAGAACGCCAAAATCTTCCCAAAACCATCGGACAATACATCACTTTTGCCTCTGGGCCGTCTCGGGAGCTCTGAGACCCCCCGGGATCACCAGGGGGCGCCCATGGGGGGTACAGGCAGCGGCCCGCCCCCCCCCCCGGCCCAATCCGATATATATATATATATATATATACACACACACATATGGAATTATATATTCATATATTTATATATATATATATATATGTATATGAATACGTAATATATATATATATATATATATATATATATGTGGCACATATCTGACAAATTTATCGATGGCCAACCAAGCCGGGCCGAACAAAACGTCACAGCGTGGCGCTGCTTCTCGGCATATCGACCTCATCTGGAAGCTTTTCCCCCGCCCGACCACACGCGTCAAACCGTTGAATGAAACCGACATCATGACATCCATGTCCTCGGTCAGCGCATCCTTTGTGGTTCTATATGAAATACGGTCTCGACCACCCAATTGGGCGGAGAACGCAGCGATGCGGTGTTGCCGCCAGGGAGCGTCGGAGACCCTCGCCGATTGCTTGCACATCAGAACGTACCCTCCCATGCCACACTGTTTGTCCCCGGACGTAGTGCTGAAATGGAACCGGCCAGTCGTCCCAACTGCGTTCGAATTTGGCGCTGCACTACCGTATCCCGCTGCGCAGCTAGAAGGTATGTGGTGCCACGCCACGCCGCGCCACAACACGCCATCCGCCTAGTCGGCCGCGAACGACCCGCGGGCCGGAAGGTGATGCTGCCGTCCTGAAACCTCTGGATGGGCAAGGAGGGACGCAGCGAAGGCGGGGAGACCCGGGGCCCCTAGCCCGCCGCTAACGTCAGTCTGCGACGACGCCATGGAAGCACACAGGACCCAATAAACAGAACGGTCCGAAAAAATCGCCACACCAGCGGTGGCGCAGGGCGGATGACCAAGACGTCGCAGGGTGGCACCACAAAAGCAGATGACCAAGACATCACATAACAAATGCTGGCATCGCTTGGTGAGAGACACCCGACGTACCCTGAATCAGCGAGCTCGGCCCCATCTGCCAGGGACTCGGGGGAGGCTGACCACTCGGTAAAAACGGGCGGGCTGGCAGATGGAAGGGGCACGCACCCCCCTTTTATGCCGCCCCCGGACGGTCGGGGGAATCCGCCGCCAGCAGAGTGCAGCGTGGAGACACAGACACCGACGGTGCAGCCAAACCATGTGCCTGCCGACCAGGGAAGAGCCAGGGTTCCTCGCCCTGCCTGCTGTCCTTACCGAATCTCCCCACGAACACATGCAAACGTCGAACCTAATGACCAGCTTCCGGTGTCGAAGGGTCATTTTAAGGCGCCCACCTCTCCCGACCATGGCCGCAGCCACCGCCGAGCGCACGGGCGCCCAGGGAGCGCGCGCCACCATCCGACCATGGCTGGAACCGTCGCCGAAAGACATGCGCCCACCCGAGTGACGGCGCGCCTGGACCGCGGGCGTCGCCGCCCTGCCTCCCCATGACCTCCCAGGGGACAGGCCCGAGGACCTAACCGCCCCTGGAAGGATGTTGGACGAGGATGGCTGTGCTCTCCCGCCCCCGATCGCCGCGCGAAAAATCCAGAAATACGTACGACCAAACCCGCGAACAGAGACCCAACACCAAAGGCACAACAAACCCAGCCCCACCAGTGGCCCGGAAAGGGGGGCGCTTTCCCCGGGGGGGCGCGGGTGAGCCGAATCCCCTCCCGCCACCGCCCCTCCAGGCCCGCGCGCGCCGGTGAAGCTCAGACCACACAGACCCAACCCCAGAACGGGGGGCGAGCCACGTCAGGGCTGCGAACCCCAAGGGAGGAGAGGAGTGGAAAGGAGGAGGGGAGGAGGGCCAAAGGGAGGGGGGGATAGGAGGGGAGGAAGGGAGGGGGCGCAAGGAGAGCGGCAGAAGGAAGGGGCGCCGTCCAAACGCGGACTACCCCCCACCCAGTGGGGAACATGGGCTGGGGCCAGGCGGCGAGGAGTAGGGGCGCGCTGCACCATGTGAGGCCGCGTTCAAGCAGAACAGGAGGTCTGTGTACTCTGCACCTGGGTACATGGTGCCTCGCCTCGCCTCGCCTCGCCCTCCGGGTCGCTGCCATAGTGCGGTGCCCAGGCCAGCAGGCGGTCCAAAGTCTATGTGCAGCCTGGGGGGTCGCAGAGATCGATACGGAAGCCCCCCCCCTGCTGGACCCCCCTGCCACACTCTCCAAGCGGACCCCGAGGGAGGGGGGCAGGGGGAGCAGGAGCCCAGGAACCCAGGAGACCAGGAGCCAGGGGAGGGGGGGGCGGGGAGGGGGAGGACCAGGGGCCCCGAGGAAGGGGGGGAGGGGGGAGAGGGGTCCGACCGGGGAGTGGCAGGGGAGGCCAACCGGGGGAAGAGGGAGGAACATGGTGTATCATCGTGAGCACAGCCCCGTATCCAACCGCACATGCCCGCACGACACCCGCCAGAGGCGCGTGACCCCATAGCGGAGGCACATAAACAGCGGGGTACTCCGTACCACGGGGGCGGCCGCAACAGCGGTGAGCGCCGAGCACAGTGGCCCCACTTGATGCATGCAGGCATTGGGGCCGACGCCCCAAAAGGCCCATTCATTCACGGCTGAGGGACGCGCCCCCCCTGGGCACTGGCCCCAGGAGGCCCGAGGGGGGCGCTCCCCCCCCTGGGGCCCCGCCCACCACAAGGGGGGCGTTGCGATCGAGACCTCCGTCCTGGAGAGAGCGTTCAGCGCAACGAGTTGGCGATGAGATTTCCGATCCCAGCCCGCGCGTTCGCAGTCATGCAAAGGAATTCTGAACGCGCCCTTCTCCTGTCGCTCGCGGCCCCTCGCGGCCGCCGGCGTCCACGGCCGTCGCCGCGGCGCCCCCGCCATCGCCGGCTCCTCCGCCTGCCCCCGCGGCGGCTCCCGCCGCCAAGGCTGCTGCCGCAGGCGGGCCGCCCGCGGCAGCCGCGGGCCCCTCCGCCGCTCCTGCTGCAGCTGCTGGGCGCCGCAGCACTCCGTCAGGGCCCGCCTTGCCCTTGCCCTTCCCCCTGCCCCGCTTGCCCGGCGCCTGGCCCTTTTGTGGCCGCTCTTGCCATCCCGGCCGTCCTTCCCGGCGCCCTTCTCGCGCTCCGCCCTGGCGCGCTCAGCCCACGTGCAGCACCGCCCTCGGCGGCGCCTGGCCGGCAGGCACCGCCGGGACCAGGACGCCCCCTACGGCCAAGCCAGAGGCCTGGCGCAGGTGGCGGTCCAGGGTCGTCAGTTTGCTCCTGATGACCCACGTCTCGTGGCACGGCTCCAGGACAAGGTTGAACTTGCCCGGGAGCCTCACCCTGTGCCCCGCTGTCGCGTCGAAGCCCCCCTGGGCGTAGACGCCTAGGAGGACTCCGTCGGCGTTCATCATCTGCTGGATCTCTCCAACACCGACGGCCTGGTCGACCTTCTCCTGGGCGGTGTCCTGCCGCGGCGCCAGGTGCCAGACCAGGCCCAGGTGCCTGGCGGGCCACTCGCGGCGCATCTCGCGGCGCTCTTTCTGTGGCTCGCGAGCAAGCCACAGCGACTCGCAGGGCCCCTCATACCAGACGGACACCCGCCGGGTTCCCTTCCCGAGGCGCTCCACCAGGCCCCCCAGGATCGCCTGCCCCTGGCGGAGCTCCCCCACCTCACTCTTGCTCCAGGGCACCCTGCCGCTGGGGCCTCCGGTGGGGCTCCCTATGGAGCCACGATCCTCGTGAGGGGTGTGCCGAAATGGGCGGGGTGACGCATGCGGACCCCGCCGCTGGGACCTTCGGTGAAGCTCCCCCTGGGGCCACGATCCTCGTGAGGGGTGTGCCAAAATGAGCGGGGAAACGCATGCGGACCCTACTGCTGGGGCCTTCGGCGGATCTCACTATGGGGCAACGATCCTCGTGACGGGTGTGCCGGCACGAGCGGGGTGACGCATGCCGCATGCGGACCCCACCGCTGGGGCCGTCGGTGGAGCTCCCCATGGGGCCACGACCGTGATGGGTGTGCCGAAATGGGCAGGTGGACGCATGCGGACCCTGCCACTGGGGCCTTCGGCGGAGGTTCCTATGGGAAACGATCCTCGTGAGGGGTGTGCCGAAATGGGCGGGGTGACGCATGCGGACCCCGCCGCTGGGGCCTTCGGCGGAGCTCCCTATGGGGCAGTGATCCTCGTGAGGGGTGTGCCGAAATGGGCGGGGAGACGCATGCGGACCCCGGGTTTGCCGAAATGGGCGGGGAGACGCATGCGGACCCTGCTGCTGGGGCCTTCGGTGAAGATCCCCATGGGGCCACGATCCTCGTGACGGGTGTGCCGAAATGGGCGGGGGGGCGCATGCGGACCCCGCCGCTGGCGCCTTCGGTGGAGCTCCTTATGGGGCCACGATCCTCGTGAAGGGTGTGCCGAAATGGGCGGGGTGACGCATGCGGACCCCGCCGCTGGGGCAGTCGGTGGAGCTCCCTATGGGGCCACGAACCGTGTGCAGGGCGTGCTAGAAAGGGATGGGCATGCGGAGAGCAGAGGCAAGGATGGGGAGGAGGGGGGAAGGGGCAGCGGGAGGAAGAGGAGTGATGCGGGGCGCTGTCTCTTCAAAACGAGGACCCAACCCAACACCACAGGATGGTTGGGAAAAATATTCGCGCCTCGCAGGGTCTATTCATTAGCCCCTGGGGGGGGGTCTGGCCATTTGTTAATCACAAGCTCACATTAACTGCTCGCAAATTGTCTGGATCCGCCGCGGAGGATTTACGATCCATGGCGCCGACGCAAATACTTGTTTCTGCTTCTGACGTTTACGAGCCGGCACCTTGCGAGTCGTGGAGCGCATTCGGTGATCCATGCCTCCTCCACATCATCCAGCCTGCCCCCTCCTCTTCCAACTCGGATCCTCCTTCCGCCCCCTTCCCCCCCCCCGCCCGCGCCCCCGCCGCCCTCCGGGGCCCCGCGGCACGACCTCTGCCGACCTCTCTGCCGAGCTCCGCTGCCGTCCACCGCGCGGCGGCGAGCGGCTCTCGGGCGTCGCCGCCCGTAGCCCCCCCAGGGGGGGCACAGCGCGGGAACCCCGCCCCAGGCTCCAAGGTTGGGAGGGAGAGCGATGACCATGACCAAGACTGAGCGAAGACACTTCCGTGCCGGTCTTGGTCAGGGTTCATCTTGACCAGCGTCAATAAGGGGGGCATCCTCGCGGATCGGCGACGGCCGGCATGGACCAAGACCAAGATCGGCGTCGACAAGACCTCCTGACATCATGGTCATGGTCATGGTCATCGTGGTTCGCCCCTCGAAATTCGAAGCGCGCCCCCCCCCCTTCCTGGCCTCAAACAGGTAGTGGCCCTCGCCGCGCACCATGCAGAGGTCCCGCTTCCCGTAGTTGTTGAGGAGGCACTGCTCCGCCACGGCCTGGCAGGGGCGCCCCAGGGCTGACGCGCTGGGTGAAGGTCGAGGTGCGGGGGAGGGGAGGAGGGAGGGAGGGGACCCTGGACTCTGTAAGACGAAGCTATGATGATGATGAAATCAAGTGAGGATAAGTCGAGCATCTCTGAGATCCGGCGGCTCTGGAGGACTGTGGGCTCTTTTTGCATTTTCTTCCCAGCGCAATCTTGGAGGGAGGGAAAGGAGCGGACACCACCCTGCCTGCTGCCCCATTCCCACTCTGGAGGGGGTCAAAAGCGTCAGATCGGCTCTCGCGAGATCCCTGAGAAGACGCTCAATCTGAGCGCCTGTGGTTGCCCCTGAGGCTGGTAACGCAGGCCTGCCGCGCCACCATGGCCTCTGCGAGGCCATGAGGTGCGGGCCCAGTACGAGGGGGACCCTTGCGTACACCACGGGAAGCCGAGCGGGCAGGAAGGCTGCTCGAGATGCTCCCGACCAGACCCCTCAGTACAGCCTCTCTAACTCGACCTCCGAAACAGCAGCAGGGAGGGAGGAGGCCGCGGAGGAATTAACCGATGCCGACCCCTGTCCCCGAGTTCGTGGGTTTGCGCATGGACACGGACCGAACACGTGGGGCCCAACTCGGGGATGTACGAGAGGGGGAGGGGTCCATCCTCGATAGGGTTGCGGCCGAATAGCCTCCTGGGGGTGCATCCCCGCGTGAAAGTCACGGATTGCGGGCGCGACGTGGCCCGCGAAGAGTGGCCTCGTCGACGCCTGCCTGCCGCCCGTGGGCCTCTTGGAGAGCCCCCCCGTGGCCCCGCTCGGCACGGCTCGCCCCAGAACCCTGCCCGGGAGCGCGTTCCGGGCCTGCTGCGGGAGTGCCAGCCTGAGTCAAGCTAACCGAAGCCTTCTTGGGGCGTTGCAAGCGGGGGGCCGTAAGCCTCCCCGCCAAACGCCGATGAACACGCCACGGGGCAGGGCTGGGTGGCGCTCGCGTTCTGTTTCGACCGCTGCCACTTTCGCCACCAGCCTGCCAAGCTGACATCGCGGCATCTGCGGGGGACTCACGCCGAAACTGCCAGTCCCGCAGTGCCGCGGAAACAACAAAATATTCGGTGCCAGACGACGGGGGGCGAGAGGAGATAGCTCCAGGCAGGCTCCACGAACAAAACAGGATGACCCCGAAGAGCCAGACTCGCAGGGGAAACCGAACCTGTGGACGGCAACAACAGGAAAGGCTGCCCCGCTGATCAGCGATCACCGCAGGGGAAGCTTTACCTTCAGCACCCCACGTCCGTGCATCAGCAGGCAGAGTCCGAGACAGCTGCAGCAGTGAAAAGGACGGCACAAGGGCCTCAGATCGAATCTACAAACGCCCACCACGGCCTCACGACAGCACGTGGTGAGAGGGGACCCGCTCCTTCCGCCTGAGGCGGGGCAGGGTGCCTGACACACGCGCAGACACAGAGACGCGCGCGCACACGCACGAGAGCCACGCGACGAACACGCGGTGACGCACGACAACTGAGCAAGTGACCCTAGGCGTAGCGCCAAGACGGCGCTAACCTAGGGTCGCCTTGACCCGGCTTCAAGCGCAACTAAGCCTCGTCTTGCCCCACAAGGCCAGGGGCCAGAGGCCCTCGGCGGGTGTGCAACTGGAAACCAGCCGAGCGCACGGCAGCACTGTCAAGGGTGATGGAGGAGGCGGGAGCGCGCACATTCCACCTGAAGCGGGGTGCCTGACACACGCGCAAACTACGCCAATGCACGCGCACACACAAATACACACGCACACACAAACACAGACAGACAGATAGACAGACAGACACACACACACACACACACACACTCTCTCACACACACACAACACATACACAGCGCGCGACAGTCACACGGCGACGCCAGGACGACGAGGCAAGCACTCCTGGTGTAGCGAACGCCAAGGCGATGCAAGCCTCGCCCCTGGTTTGAGCCATTCTAGAAACGGAGGGTGCAAGGGCCGCGTCGAGCCGATTTCAAACGCCACCTGAGGCGTCGTCTCGCCCCACAAAGCGAAGGGCCGGAGGCCTTCGACGGGAGCCCGATCCCGACCCGGGCATCTCAAAACCAGCGACTGCACGCAGCAGGGTCCGCAAGGCCACTGGGAGGAGACGCCGTCAGGTTTTCCCACCCCACCCCCGCGGCCCGACTGAACGGGGGCTCGCGGTATATGGGATCGAAGGATGCCTTCGCAAGAGGGGGCCTCAGCGCCTGCGCTGTCGTAGGAGGGCGGACGATCAGTCGGAGTCGTCGGACAAAGCCGAAGACAGGGAGCGTGAAGATTGACAGCCCAGACCACCCCAGAAAGACCCGCGGGCGCACAGCTGTCGGTCTTTCTCGACTCGCGTTAAGCTTCTGCCGTGCAGCTAGCAGCGCCCGGCGCGACACTCGGGGCTCCCGTGGCGGCATCTGCTGGGCGCCTAACAGTCGCCACTTGTCGGAGCACCCTCGTGCCACCATCGACGCCGACGCCGCCCCAGGGAGGGGCTCCGAGACGGGCCTGCGAGAACACGCAAAACACCCTAGCGCCGAGGCGAAACTCCTCGCGCGATGCAAGGCGTCGCAGCACTTGAAGCCCATGGTCCGACGGGTGGAGCGGACGCGGATGCGCCAAAGGGGGGGCGCGAACAGCTGCAAAGCAAGCGCCGTGGAAGCAACCAACGAGCAGGGGCCCGTTTTGCAGCTCCCGATCGTCTGCCCCCAACTTCGACTGGGCGGCGACGGCTCTCGACGCGACGTCTTTGAGGGCAAGGTCGCGCACCAAAATCAACTGCGCGCTCGGAGGTCGGCTCCGGGAGTTTTTGGGCGCACGCCCACAGTCGGCCAGGCCGGCCCCGAGACAACCCATACACTTCAACCAAGACCGAGCAAACCTTCTCACGAGCACGCAGCTGAAGGAGAGAAGCGGAGTCAGCACGCGCCGCTTCCGCCCCCCAGCGCGCGGCTTCATCTGTCTGCTGGTTGCCGAAACGAGACCGAGCTGAGATGTAGCCATTCTGCGCAGCAGCAGAAGACGCGCGCGCCTTGACAAGCACGAGCTCGAGACTCTCCCAATCCACAACGACGCGCAAGAACTCTCTCTCCAGAACTCTCTCCAAAGGTGAGCATGCGCGTGCACGTGCGCAGTGGTCGGAGTGCGCCCCTCGCGGAGGCTATCGAACGCGTGCTCGGAGTCCGCGTGGACTCAGATGGGCGGGGAAGCAAGCGCAAAACCTGTATGACCGCCACCAGCTCAGCAGCACTGATGCACTGCAGGGGTCCAGAAGAGGCCCAAACAACCGAGCAGAGACCGCCCAACAGTCAGGATGGAGGGCGGCGCGCCCCCAGCCAGCTGAGGCTAGGGCAGGATAGCCGGCTTCAAGGACAGAGCCATCCACAAAGGTATCCCCAGTGAGATCTTGCAGACCACCGACGGCCCACGCGACTTCTTCTCCTGTTGGTGAACGCGAAATCACAGACATGGGCACGAGACACAGCTCAGCCAAAAGGGCTGCCAACTCAGAGCCTCGAGCCTCGCTGGCAAGACGGGCGCGCATGGGGTGGGGGGGCAAGCTGGTCGAGGCGCGGACAGCAGCAATGCCCGTGGAGCAGCGTGCCCTGCCCCCCACGGCAGAGACAGTGCGGTGACATAAGGTATCCCTCGGCCCACTGGCGGCATTGTGGCCACCGTCCCCCTGCGACCGTGGATCCAAGGTGCGCACTTTGCTCAGCGGGCTGCTTACCTGCCAAGAGGGGCCGCAAGGGCTGCGGGAGGATGCAATTCCCGAGATCGGGGATCTCCAACTGAGAGGCCACTTTGGAGGACTGCCACACGGAGACGGCGCGGAACACCAAGGCCTTGACGGTGGGGGGGCAGCACTCGTAGGGATTGGCCGCGGCACCAGCAGGCCAAACCCAAGTCGCGGCAGAGGTGGCAGTGATGCCGACACGATGTAACGTGGCCCAAAAAGCACAGAACGGGCCCTTGATGGAAGACCCCGGGCGCTCCACAGTAGACAGGTGGGCGCGAGCCTCTCGAACCCCATGATCGAGCGCCTGCAAGGGCAACCACAACCCATGATGGGGCATGGGGGAAGGACTGAATGGGGAGCCAGGTTGCCCTATAGATGGGCCCAACATAAAGGATCAGGGGCCAACATGAGGGCCAAAGTGCGGGACTTGCCTGTCTGGTGCGAGTCCTGGAACTTCCCAGCCGCACCTCGAAGCACCTCCAAACCCCGCCCATTCGCGCCCATGCCAGTGGCACCAAACATGACAGAGGACTCCAGAGCAGCCCGAGCCATGCGCCCAGGCATGTGGCCACGAAGTTTGGCTCTCTGGAGAAGCCCCATCCGCTTCTTGCGAAGCTTCATGCTGCGCGCGCGACTGGCCGTGGCGGCCTTGCCCTCAACTAAGCCCAAAGCAAAGTAAACTCCCAGGTTCCGTTCCGAGCGAACGGGCAGGTGTTGGAGGCGCTTAAACTTTTTGGCCAGGGCCTTGCGCGCTGGCGGAGCGCTGCCCAGGGCCCGACTCTTGCCGAGGACAATCTCGAGGCCAATAGCCTCGAGGCGCTGGCGGGGAACGTTGGCAGCCGAGGCAACATCTTCGATCGCGCGCTGTTCCGCAGCGCAACACATGAGGCCAGAGTCGTCGACATTGACGGAGAGCTGCGCAGCGGGCCTCAAGGCCTGCGCGGCGTCCAAAGGGCTTCGCAACATTAACTGAAGCATACATGCGGCGAGCGCGCAGCCAGGGGCCACATTTCTCCAATCTGGGAAACGGTTCAGGCATCGCCCGCGAGATCGAGGACCCTGGGCGCCCTGTGAATCTCAACAAGCAGGTAGAGCTGCACAAAGGGAAGTTGCTACACCGAGCAGCGTCGATAAGATGGCGATGTTTCACGAGCTCGAAAGCCTCCGTTAGGTCTCAGAGGAGCGTGGCACGCGTTCGCCCCTTAAACGTGGAATGGTCGGACCTCGCCGTTCGCGCCCACGCGCGCTTCCCAGAGGACCTCCCATGGGAGAGCAGAAGAAGGAACGATAGTTGGCCTCCTGCTAAATCCGACGGAAGGGGGCGTCTCAGGCGGCACTGGGCCCGAGCGATGACGCGGAGGGGCCCGAGAGGCCTGACCCCCCCTTTCTCTTGAGGATACAGACCATGCGGTTCCAAGCCGACGGCCGCGCGCGCCTGCGTTCAAGATGGGCGATGATATCACGCGGCGCCTCCAACGCGGGGGGCGGCAACAGCGGCAAATATCTGGGCGAGACTCGACGGGGTCCTGCGCCAGCGCTGGCGCGTGAGGACGTCCAAACAGCAGCGAGCTCAGCTGCCGCAGGCCGAGGAGAGGGGGGCGGCAAGCGGGGGCCGCTCGGGGGGGGGGGGCTCAATGCCGACAGACCGCATTTTCTTGCACTCGGCCTACAAGGCCGCGATGAACTCGATCGAGGCGCAGGGGCGAAGGGCGCGGAGGTCGACGACCGAAGGTTGCCGACCAATGGGGGGGGGGGGCGGTGAGCTTATGCAGGGCCGACATTCCCCCGCCGGATGTTTTTTCAACCCATCTGTTCCAATCCCGCTCCATGGCCTTGGCTGCGCGCGCGAGCTGGCCCCGGGCCTCCGCGTCGGTCAACTCGGCCAGGGCGCGGGCGGACAGCGGCGGCAAGAAGTCTAACTGCCGCGGGGCGGCTGCCCAGCCAGCGCACTGCGACTGGTCAGGCAACCCGTGAAAACCTGAAAGACGCCGCGCAGCAGCGACGCGCTGTCGCCTATGGGGGCCGACAGAGTCTCGAACAACTGCGCGCAACAGCGCGGCGACCTCGCGCCGCCAGGAGGCAGGGGGGGGCGCCCTGGGAAACCTCGGCGGGCCGGGGGCCGCCGGGCTTTTGCTCGGGACCTGCAGGGGCCGACTTCTACCAACGAACGAATCAGCAGCTTCGCCCTCGATCTGATAGACGCAGGGCCACTCCGATTTCGGGGCCTCGGCGAAGGCGGTTCATTCTTATTGGATAGGCACGCTGGGGCCCCCGCGAACTTCGACCGCGGGGCCCCGGCGCCCACCGACAGGAGATCCAGCGCAACCGATGGGAAGCTCAAAGGGAACGTGCCGAGGGGCCCTGACAAAACTGGCTTCACAAAGGAGGCGGGGCCTCAATGACTCAATGACGAGCCCCGCTGGAAGGCGAGGTGAGATGAGCACGTTGCAAACGACTTCGGACCTGGCATCACTTGCAATCAACGACGAGGAAGCCGATCCTGCGCACGGCTGGCCTGCGCGAGCCCTCGTCAGAAGCAACGGCCACCGCGTCGAAAACATCGACCCAACCCGTCTTGACAATATTCTCGTCCGCGTTGGCCCAGTCGCCGCCGATAGCGAACGGAAGACCAGCTCGCATGATATGCTGGCCGATGTTGGCGGGGATGGCTCAATTTACCTTACTCAACCCAACTGAATGAACTAAATGCAGATTTGCCGCATCAAAGCCTCTGCGAATCACGCCACCATCGTGATGGACCGAGGCTCGAGCAGGAGAGAGAACGGGCTCATGACCCCGCAGGGGGCGCCATGCCGATGTGCATGGGCGCGGCCGTGCGCAAGCCTCCAATGGGATTCCCCAAGGCAGGCAGCGCGGCCGTGGGCGAGGCAGACCACCCGATGCCGCGTAGTCGGGCGTCAGTGGGCTCCACCGTGGGGCCAAGAATGGGCGTCTCCTGTGCAAGAAGCACATCCGCCCGCAACCGCTCTGACAAAAATGCGTCGAGTCCAACCTGGCCACCGACGTTTGCAGATCCGAAAATTCAACTTCTCCACGAGAGAACGCTAGAGCTAGATGTTCCAGCTGGCGTGAAAGGCGTGATTTTAAACTTCTTGAGGGCGGCCTCGGGCCTCGGCGATGTCATCCAGCACCTCCGGAGCCTGCGCCGCCGAGGGCCCGCGCTTGCCAAGGAAGGTGCGGCAATCATCCTCCTTGACAAGCTGCTTGCTGTAGCCGGTGAACTGCTGGGCGGCAGGAGGCTGCAAAGCCTTCCCGCCAGCCACAGCGCCACTGGCCGATGATGTGTTCCCACCCCCACCAACGCCCCGCCCAGCCCACCCCCCCAGACGCCAGGGCAGCAGGCGCAGGTGCACCTGGGGCGAAGGGAGAACCTGGAGACGAACACATTGCGGCAGCAGCCTTCTCAACCACATTAGGCGGTAGGCCACCTGACTGGTATATCGGGCGGGGCAAAAAGGGCGTCAACCATTGCCGATATGTCGTCGTTATCGCCATCCGAAATGTACTCATCCTCGAGAACTCCAGGCTGCAGCATGTTGTCGCGGGCTGCAAGAAGTTCGCGCAGCGAGCGAGCCAAGTCACCGTCGAGGCTCTGGAACTGCAGTAGGAGCGCAACGGCAGGATCTTCAGGCGACACCGCCTGGCCCTAGGAACTGACGACGACGCTCCCAAAGGCGACCTGTGCCCAAACCGCAGAAGCCTTGGCAGAGGCGGCGCGCTCTTGCTCCTGTAGCGAGGCCAGCTGCTCCTTGAGCTGTACGGGCTCCAGCACCCTGGCGTGCATGCCAGCTTCGACATTGTCAACCCTTTTGGCCGTGGAAGTGGCCTGGTGCTTGAGGTCATCCAGCTCGGCCTGCGCGTGCTTGGACACAGCACGTGGGTCTCCCGCCGCCAAGGCACGCCTGGCGATGGCCCGCACTCCCTGCGAGGGGCCCAAAAGACTCTTGCACACATCGAAGTCGTCGTCTAACATCTGACCCAACAGTTTCTGCTTGGGCTCGGCTGCCTGCTTAGCTGCAGCAGCTGCAGCTGGCGGACCTCGGGCCCAGGCGCCCTGGGCACGAGGAGGAGACCCAGCAGCAGGAACAGGAGGCTGCGCAAGGCCACACTTGTAGCAGTGCTTCTTCCAATTGAAGTAGGTCTTGACGCCGCATTTCTTCTTGGGGCAGCACCAGACATACGTTCGAGCAAGCGAATCACCCATGGATGTGCGGGTGCGGGAAAATGAAAACGCTCAAAAGGCAAGCCAAACAACTCGTCTGACCAGACAGCGGGGTGTCCGAGAAGAGAGAACAGTCGGGGGCCGCGACTCCCCCGTGCCAGCGAGGTCAGGTCCAGTGCCAAAGCACTACGCAGTTGAGCCAAAATAGCTACGGACGAGAAGAGAACTCCCCTCCTCCTCCTCTTCCTCCTCCTCCTCCTCCTCCTCCTCCTCCTCCTCCTCCTCCTGGCGCTGAAGACGCTCTATATGACGTCCGGCTGCTGCTGCGCCAGGCTGAACGGGCGCGCGGGCGAGGCGGGGACAGGGCCCAGCTGCAGGAAGCTGGCGTTGGCCAGCGAGAGCTCCTTGACGCCGCAGCTGATGATGGTCGGTACGGGGCAGGCGCCGGCCTGCAGGGTCACCATGGCCTGGGGCGGCGCTCAGCCGCTAGCGGAGCGGACGTCGAGCCCGCGCACCTGCAGGGCGCTGATCTCGTCGCAGTCGCCGTCGGCTGGGCGCCTCGTCGGGCGCCGCCCCCGCGGGCGCGAGAAGCGCTGCCACCCCGCCGAGCAGGCACAGCCGCAGGGCGCGGGCCATGGCTGGTCGGCCGGCGTGCAGAGGTGCAGATGGTGGTCCAGCCAAGGTCTGCCAGCGGGGGCAGTGCGGCGAGCAGCGCCGCGGGGCACGCCCTCTTGAACCGAGCTTGAGCGAAAATGGCTACGGAAGACATCCAAATCAGGCCTGATCACGAACCTCCGTTTCTTTGGCCAGGCTGCTGAGCTAATCATATTGAACCAGACGGGCCAAGCTGGACTAGGTCGGGTTGGGCTGGGCTAGTATCGAAGAAAGGACCGATGAATAATTCGACCGCCCAGGAGTTGCAACGCCTGGAGAACGTTCCAGAACGCCCTGCGATCCTCAAGGAGAGCCTGCCTGACCGCCACCCTCAGAGGACCACGGAGGCACCCCAACTATCTACCCATGACCCGACCACGCCCACGACCACGACAGCGAAAACGACAACCACAACGACCACGACGGCGACCTCGACAATGACAACGAACGGCAATGACAACGATCACCACGACGACGACGATGACAACCTCCGACGACGACGACCACGACGACGACGACGATGACGAGCTCGACGACGACGACGCCGACGACGACGACGCCGACGACGACGACGACCACGTCCACAACGACGACCTCGGCGGCGCCGAGCGGTAGATGGACGATGGCAGCAGCAGCGCTCGCGGCGACACGCCCCGCCGAGGCCGCGGCGCCCGCGGCGGCGGCTCGCCCCAGCCGCCTGAACCTCCGAGGTCGCGCTGGACCTGTCGACCGCGGCGTCCCCGCGGGGGACACGCCCGCCGCGGCGGCGGCGCTGCAGCCGCGCGGCCGCCGCGGCGGCTCCCGACGCCACGCCCGCGAGCGCCTCGGCGCGCCCGCGGTGGGCCGAGGCGGTCGTCGTCTCGTCGTCGGCCGTTCGCCGTCGTCGTCCGCCGTCCGCCCTCGGTCGTCTCGTCGTCGGCCTTTGTCGTCTGGGGTCCGTCGCCCGTCGTCATCGTGGTCGTGGTCGCTGCCGCGGTTGTCGTGGTCGCGGTCTTGTCGACGTCGCCTGCGTTGTTGGCTCCGCCGTCGTCGTCGTGATCGTGATCGTGGTGGTGGTGGTGGTCGTCGTCGTCGTCCTCCGCCTCTCCGTTCTCCTCCTCCTCCTCCACACCCGAACGCAGCGCCTCTCGGGGCCGTCTCAATTAGGCCCCGAGGCTGCCCGCAAGCGTTCTCCAAGACTGCCCGTGGCAACTCCTGACTGCCTCCAAGCAGCTCCATGGCGGGCACGGGTCACACCGAAAGACGGCGGGAAGGTTCCGAGCGAGGCACGCGAAGAGGCCGCCCACGGCACCCAGGAGGCCCCCGGGAGGCTGTCCGTGTGCCATCCACGCAACCTGACTGAGCCATGTGCCCTGCAGTGAAGACTGCCGTTGTTGCAAAGTGTTCCGTCGTCGACGACCTCGACGACGACGATGACGACGATGACGACCTCGACGACGATGACGACAACGACGACGATGACGACCTCGACTCCTCGAAATCTGCCATTGTTGCAGAGTAATGTGAAACGGAACGGCAAGCCCATGAAGGCTTCCGAGAGGCCCCCCACGGGTCTGCAGGATGCCCCACCCCAGGCAGCATCGAAGATCGGATTCTACCAGCCGCCGTGCCCCCTCCCCTCCTCATCGCATTCAGTGCGTGCGCTCCCCTCGTCCCGAGGCCCCCCGGCGCCTCGATGCCCTCCACAGCTCCCCAAAGACCCACCATTGCTTCCAGGAAGAGCCGAAAAGGCCACTCAGGCGGCCAAGCGCTCCCTCCCCCCAGAAAAAAAAATCCTGGCGAGGTACCCACAACCGGCGAATTACCAGTTGTGGGTACCGTAATTGTGAATATCTGCTTCGGTGAAGCTCCCTATGGGGCCACGAAGCGCTGCACTGGGCGGGGGGGAACGCTGCATTGTGCGGGTGGTGTGCCGAATTGGGTTTCCCGGACGCATGCGGACGGTCCCACTGAGGGCCTTGGTGGAGCTCCCTATGGGGCCACGAAGCGCTCTACTGAGCGAGTGAAAATGCCAAATTGGGTTTCCGGGACGCATGCGGACGGTGGCACTGGGGCCTTGGGTGGAGCCCCCTTATGGGGCAACGAAACGCTGCAGTGCGCGAGTGAAAATGCCAAAGTAAATTTCCCGGACGCATACGGACGGTGGCACTGGAGCCTTGGGTGTAGCCCCCTATGGGCCACGAAACGCTGCACTGGGTGAGTGAAAATGCCAAATTGGACTTCCGGGACGCATGCGGACGGGGGCACAGGGGCCTTCGGTGGAGCTCCCTATGGGGCCACGAAGCGTTGTACTGGGTGTGCGGGACGCACGCGGACGGTAGCGCTAGGACCTTCGCTGGGGCTCCCTATGGGGCCACGAAGCGCTGTACGGGGCGTGCGGGACGCATGCGGACGGTAGCACTGGGACCTTCGGAGCTTCCTATGTGGTCACGAAAAGCTGTACTGGATGGGTGAAACGCAGGAAGGAGGGGGAGGAGGGCAACGAAACGCTGTACTGGGTGTGCGGGACGCATGCGGACGGAAGCGCTGGGACCTTCGGTGGACCTCCCTTTGGGCCACGAAGCGCTGTACTGGGTGTGCGGGACGCATGCGGACGGTAGCACTGGGACCTTCGGTGGAGCTCCCTATGGGGCAACGAAACGCTGTACTGGGTGTGCGGAACGCATGTGGGCGGTAGCGCTGGGACCCTCGGTGGGGCTCTCTATGGGCCACGAAGCGCTGTACTGGGCGTGCGGGACGCATGCGGGCGGTAGCGCTGGGACCCTCGGTGGGGCTCCCTATGGCGCCACGAAACGCTGTACTGGGTGGGTGAAACGCAAGGAGGAGGGGGAGGAGGGCAACGAAACGCTGTACTGGGCGTGCGGGACGCATGCGGACGGTAGCGCTGGGACCCTCGGTGGGGCTCCCTATGGGCCACGAAGCGCTGTACTGGGCGTGCGGGACGCATGCGGACGGTAGCACTGGGACCTTCGGTGGGGCTCCCTATGGGGCCAAGAAGCGCTGTACTGGATGGGCGAAACGCAGGGAGGAGGGGGAGGAGGGCAACGAAACGCTGTAGTGGGTGTGCGGGACGCATGCGGACGGTAGCGCTGGGACCTTCGGTGGAGCTCCCTATGGGGGCACGAAGCGCTGTACTGGGAGTGCGAGACGCATGCGGACGGTACACCGGACTCACTTCTATAGCGCTCACTTCTATAGTGCTCACTTTGAAATTGTGGTCCGGAAGGGGCCGCACATGCAGGCACATGCCGCACAGTCGCATGCACATGCCCATGCAAATATACAAAAGCCTCAACAGCATTGCCGCACATGCGCGCACATGCCACACCGTCCGACGCACAGTCGAATGCACGGTCTAGCAAAACTCTGAAAGCATAGAGGCACATGCCCGCACATGCCGCAGAAGTGTCGCAGGCGATAGTGGCCTGACCACCTGAGCTCGGGGCATTTCGCAGCCCAGATTTGCGAGGATGTCTCAGGCAAACGTGGCCGGACCACCATGGGGCAGGGCATCTTGGAAACCAGAGTGGCGAGGATGTCGCTGGTCAAGGTGACCAGACCACCATGGGGCAGGACACCTCCGAGTTCTGAGTTGTGAGGATGTCGCAGGCGAAAGTGGCCTGACCACCATGGGGCAAGAGATTTCTGAGGTCAGAGTTGCGAGGATGTCTCTGGCGAGAGTGGTCTGACCACCTCAGCCCAGGGCATCTCGGAACCCAGAGTTGCGAGGATGTCTCAGGCAGGAGTCGCCTGACCACCTGCTCAGGGCATCTCGGAACCCAGAATTGCGAGGGTCTCAGGCGAAAAAGGCCGAGACACGATGGAGCAGGGGAACATTGAGGTCAGAGTTGCGAGGATGTCTCAGGCGAAAGTGGCCTGAACACCTCAACTCAGGGCATCTCGGGCGAGGATGTCTTGCGCGCGGAAGCGAACGCGCCGGCGCCCGGAGACGAACGCCGGCCCCGGCATTCTTGCACGTCCCGCACATGCCCCGCACAGGTACGCACAGTATTCGCACAGGCCGAGCTCGCCAGTGGCCGAGCCCGGCCAGCGATTCCGAGATTTCCCGAGCTCGGGCCGTCAAGCCACTTTCGCCTGAGACATCCTCGCAACTCTCTCCTCCTCCTCCTCCTCCTCCTCCTCCTCCTCCTCCTCCTTCTCCTCTGGCCGAGCCGAACAGGCGGGCGGGCCGACCGAACCGGGGGCGTCCGCCTCCTCCGTCCCCCCCCTCCACCCACCCCCCTCCGCCCCCCCCCACCCCTGCTTCTCCGGCCAAACTGAGAAGGCGCGCGGGGGAAAGTTTTACTAGGAGGGCACGCCACCGCCAGCTCACGAACCGGGCGAAGAACCGCCCCCCCCAGCAGCGGGCGAGGGGCTTCCTGGCACCCCCCAGGTTAGCTCTGCGAAAGCCAGGAGGCATTGGAGGCACAGGGGTCTCAGACAGCTCCTAGGGCATGAGCGTGCATTGTGTATGGGGTTGGAGTACAAAGGCACAGAACCCCTGATCCGCTGGTGGAGGAAAGGAAGGAAAGATGGATATCTTTTCCTCCTGCACGATCAAAGGTCTGATCGATCTATTCCAATACCTGGGCCCAAACGGCCAGGCGCAGGAGAGGTGAGGATAAGGAGTATATACGAGGGTACTATACGGGTTATATTCGCACTCCCCGTCCCGAATCCCGCCCGTAAGGGCAGGACTCGGGAAAAGGAGAAAAGAACCTGTCACCCATTTGCTCCTCAAGTCCTCAGCACTGCAAGGCAGCTGAGCGTAAATTCTGTACCGCTTCAGCTGCGTCCCGATCACGACAGAGGTGTGCAAAAAGTAGCGTAGCACAACAACTGTCATGATCATGCAAGTAAGGGTAAGAAGGAACACCCAGGGTCCCTGATTCTTCGCCTAGCACACTTTGGTGCCCCTCGGTGCGCCCCCCAAAAAACACTTCGGCACTCGAGGGCGGAGAAGAATGAGACACGGGTGGGCGGAGCAAGAGGGTCTGAGTACCTTAAAGCAACATCAGAAGCTGCCGCGCCTGAACGCGGCAGGTGTTGCCACCAGCTCTCGAAGCAGAGCTGGGCATCATATCTTTCTCAACGCAATGTAATCATAGTGTAAAGAATAAGCAAAACAAAATGTGTAATACCAAGTCGTGTTGAGGAACACGATCGTGTTAAGAAGCACGTCTAAATTTCAAAACAAATGCATGGCCATGCGTAGAGTCGTGTTGACAAACATGAAGCACTGTATTCACAAATTCTGCAATTGGTTACTCCCCTCGGCGATGCCCCTGAGGAGTCTGCCTTGGGTTCCACAAGTAGTGAGTGTGTGTGTGGCCACTTTTCTTGTATAGTGAAGTGGCCTAAAATTATATTAGGAATCGCTGCTCGAGGCGAACGCGTATTAAAGATGAAGTTCAAGCCGATCGAGCAGTGGGCCTTGCGGCCAACGAAACTACGAGTTACCTCTCATGTAGAACCTCTGGCCCCACACCCTGTGGCCATCATCCTCGACGCAGCTCGTCGTGAATGTCTCCCAGGGCGCCCTTGGGGTCCAGTTGGGGTGCCTCTCGTTGTGCAGCAGGTCGCGGACGTACACGAACTCGTCGTTGCTGTCCGCGATGTATATCCAGCATTTGGCGTAGTAGCCCCAGTACCTGGGGCCCCACTGGCTGCCCTCCAGGTAGTGGCGCCACCGCGTCGCGTAGTCCTCTGTCGTGCGCGCCCGCTTGGCGCGTGGAGGCGTTGTTGGCCTGCGGCTGGCGTCGCCGCTCTGCCGCTGCGCGGCGGCCGCGCCGCGCGGCCCAGCGGGCATGTCATCCTGCGCGCCAGAGGCGCCGGATCCAGCAGCATCGCCATGGGCAGGGCGAGGCGGCGGCGGGTGCCGCGGCTGCTGCGGCTCCATGGCGCCATGTGTGTGTGTGCGAGGAGTGTGCGTTGGGGTCGTTAGGATCGGTTCTAACCCCTGAACTCACCCCCCTTGGACTGGCAGATCCCATGGCAGGTTCGACGGAGGCCAGTTTGGCAAGCTTGCGCTGCGTGACCTTCTCACAAGTGCCGTCCCCGCGGGGCAAAGCAATTGTGACAAGGCCACGCTCTTGCCTGGTGCCTCTGTCGAGTCTACCATCGTTCAGCCACCGGTTCCTGCGACCACCGAAGCCAAGCCTGACGCTGTGATCATAGATGTCACAGGCGTCGCGCATGTCATCGATGGTCCAGGCATTTTTGCCAGTCTCAACGCGAGCGGCAGTCATCTGGTGGTGGAAACGTAGGTCATTGAGGAAACGCTGTACGACATTGCGAAAGGGGTGGTATAGAGGTCGATGATCCTCAGCCTCGCCCATCATCCTGGACATGCGTGCAGGAGGGGAGCCTGCGTCAAGCCACCTCTTATACCTCTCCTCTGCCTTCTTCGCATGTTTCCTCAAGGTACTCTTCTCCTGGCCAGCCTTGGAGCGCTTGCCCATCATGTAGACACGCGCTCCATCTGACATGTACCGGTTGACATCGTCCAGGGAGAGGTTCGCCTTGATTCAATAGTTCAACTGCTGGAGGTACGCTAGGTCGCTCTCCGCGGCGCCACCTTGGCCCGCGGCACCTACAGAGACACTGTACTGCCAGCAGATATCACAAATTGCACCGTCACCCGTGACGATTCCCAGAGAAAGGAAACGATCGCAATTCCGACATCGCGCTATATCATGCTGGATCGCTTCAGGAACCCCGGAAGTGGCAAGATCCCTGAGAGATCCCCAGCGGGTGGTGCCACCGTCAGTTGACGCCAGACCACGACCGATTTGGTTCATTGCCTCACGATGGACCTCTGCGGTCGGACGGGAAGCGATCGATCGGCCGATCCCCTCGATCTCGATCCTGGACAACCCTTCCCCAGGTAGTCCTACGTACCCGGAGGTGTCGGTGTCCGCGGTGTCCATATCACCATGGTGTACGTTGTCCGTGCGAATGCGGGTAGCCTCTGCCTGCAAGATGGCCTCGTTATCGCCCACCTCGCGGTCAATGTTCTGCGTCTCGGCTATGATATGTACCATGGTCTCTTGGTCGGGAGCTGCCGAAGCGACGCTACCTGGATCCCTGGGGACATCCTGCTTGGCGCCTGGATCGTCTGGGTCAGGCGCAGCAGGCGTTTCTACCGGCTCCTTCCATACGGGGAAGCCTGGGTTGCCATGTGTCTTGATGCGTTCTGTGAAGAAAGCACGAAACGTATTGAGGGCAGGATGTAGATGGCATCGTTGGTGAACTGATGCAGCTCCTTGATGCTGTCCCACAATATGATTTGGTACACTTTGGAAATCCATTGAAATATGCCCGTGGTCGATTCCTCAATGATCTCTGGGTCAAAATAATGTACCATCTTCTTGAAGAAACAATATGCACTGCATGTCGGTAAGTCGCGTGCCCATTTATGGGTATGATCATAATCAATTTGGTATGCTTCCGCTTTTGGACCGAATTATATCTCAAATCGCAGGCATGACTCTATCCTGTCCACCACAAGGTCGGCCCTGCCAGTGTGTAAGTCCATAATTTATTTCACCTTTATCATTGGAGAGTCCACCAGTGGTTCCAATGTCCAGCGGTATACGCGGTGGTCATAAGATGAAATACTCCATTTAGTAATGGTCCTCTGGGTCATAGTCGGGGTGGGTGAGGAAATCTTCTGGCGGATCAATAATGTTGTCAAGGATGGACGAGCCAATGTCCTCATCAGCGTGAATCTCCGCCGATAAATCTGCCTACATGGTATCATTGGCTGCTCTTTCCTCATCTGTGAATGGTATGGTCGATATGCCGACGATGACAGTGATCAGAGGATCGGTGGGTTGGCCTGCGTCGTGTCGGGATCCCTCGTCGTCTGCCGTGGGGTCTTCGGCAGGTGTCGCCACCAGCTCGTCGGGATCGGGTGTCCGAGGAGCGGGGCGTCTGGTCGGCGTACGTGGGATGCGTGGTTTGTAAATGCTCGGCATTCCACGATATGGTAGATCACCTGTTTGTTTCTGATCACTGCATGAAGATGGGCCCTGAAGTGCGACATTCAAGTGAACCGGGTTGATGCCAGCACGTACTGGCAAAGCGAAGATGACTCCCCTGAGGGGCATATTTCTGTCGCAATACCATATGCTTACCCATCGTAAACCGTAGTTGAGAAAATGTATTTGCACTGCAAAGAACTTCTCGAAGACTCCGAAGTGTATGACTCGTCCATATATATGGCCCTTGTTCGTGCGGACCTTCGTGTTGTAGTTGCCCTTGGGGTAGTGATTTTCATAGTGATAGCAATTGGTTGAACCCCAATTTTTGACGATAGTGAAGTCCCCCATGCGGACGTCGTTAAAGATAGGCCGTCGATCCCACTCTTCCTGTGTAGTCCTTGCTGTAATGGGTCGGAGAGCCTCTCTGCAATGTGGCATAGCGATCAACCATTCTTTATCCTGTGTGTTGTGCCCGCAGCTGCTGACCATATCACGGACAATGGCCTCATCCAAGGCGTCGGCGTCAGCTGTATGGCCAGCAGGGGTCGCCCCCAGCGGAGGGGCGATGGGTTGCTAGGCCGATGATGCTGAGGCGGACTGTGTCTGTGGCTGCTGAGCCGTGTCGTAGGCCTTGGCAGTTGGGGCAATCCAGGAGGATCATCAATTGTGTCCGTTCCAGGAGGAACAGCGCAGATCTCGCATTTGCTCAATGATTGTCTCGTAGCCAGCGGCGGGTAGTCCCACGCGGGGCCCATTTCTGGCCACAACTGCTTGCCACACTCGCGGAATGGTGTGAGACGGCGAATGACGAGTATTGCAGCAGCTGGAACCACATCCTCAGTCATGATAGCGCCCTGTGCTCCCAGCCAAAATCTGTATCCAGCCTTCGTGGCGATTTGCGTGTCGATGACGAGCTCCACCTCGTTCTTGTCGTGCTTGAACTTGTACGGTTGTACCGAGGTGTGAGGGTTCTTCTTGGCGATCTGCACGTAGGTGCTGGAACTGTAGAATGCCTCCGAGCGTTGTGATCCTCTTTCACGTTTGTCTCTCTGAGACTGATCGACATAGCCTGGAATAATCCCTGACTTGAGGATGCTTCGCCAGGCACGAAGTGTCGTGCCGTGGTGGAGGTATTTGACGTCTGTCCATTGTAAGCTCTCCTCCCACCCCATATTCCATGGTTTGGAGAGTGGGTTGACGCAACTGTGGCCTCCAACGCATCTGATAGCGATAACGCTGTTCCAATCGAAGCAGCTGGGATCGCCCCCGTCAAGTACTGGTTTGGCATATACCTCGATCCGGTTCTTCTCCGGGTCAATGTGCTCCTGGAACGCATGAATGACGCAAATCGGATAGTAATCAGTCCAGCACTCGTATCCGTCTGGTTCACCGTCTTTGCGAAAGTGTGCCATAGCCGCCTCGGTGGATGGTCCGTTGTGAGGTCCACGACGCTCTTGCAATTTCCATTGAACCATGTCCCGAAATGATTTCCAATTGCTGGGAACCTTCCAAGATTGCTGCGCCGTGTTCGACCATATGTTGATCCGTCGGTGAAGAAATTGGTCAATATGGAACTTTTTGTAGTGGATCTCATGGCGAAGCATTGTCGTGATGTCCTTGCTCATGAAAATAGGATCTCCAAGCCACTCATCAAGCAGCTCGGGTCCGTAGCGTACCTCTTCGTACGGCGGAAGCGATATCCATTTCCATTCTGGGAAACAACCAGACTGAACAATGTCAGGCGCATGGGCGATCACGCAATCGTCGCGCGTTAATTGGCTTGCCCAATCATCGTCCTGCAAGCAAGCCATGCCATCTATTGCAGGCGTGCCCCGCAACGGAGGAGGTACGTATGGATGGTCATCCACATGACCTGCTTGAAGCTTGTACTTACGAGGAGCGCACGCATTGTCGAATGTAGGGATCTGGCTTGTGTCCTCATGGGATGATCGCTCGCAGCAGTCTTGCCGCGACAGTATGTATACCGTACCCGATTGCTGACCAGGCGAAGGCGCATCGTCAGCAGGAGTTGCTTCCAGCTCCGCATCCACATCAGTGTCCTCGTCGGGGAGCGGGGCTGACGCGGCGGTCAGGAGCGGGCCTGGTGGCAATGGATCAGCAAGCGTGCTAATCGGAAGCGGACCAGGTGGCAATGGCTCGGGTAGTGTGACGATCGGGAGCGGACCTGGCGGCAATGGCTCAGGCAGCGGGCCTGGCGGCAGTGGCTGCCTGTCCTCACGGTGCTCATCACTGCGCTGGCGTGCCCCAGCTGCCGCGGAGCCGTCGGGCGGCGCTGCGGCGAAGACAGTGGTCGGAGCGTCGGCCGTGAGCCCCATGGCGGTACGATCCAAGGCATTCTGCGTGTAGAAACCTTTGCATGCCGTAGTAGTTTCTGAATTGTCAATGCGAGGACCGACACGATGGGGGCACAATCTGTTGCGCTCTGCGATGAGGCGTGATTTCGTCGTGTCGCCATCACCTGCCATGTCGTTAATCTGGAGCAGGAACTGTTCGTATACAACCCAAGTAACAGCGTGTGCGTCATTGGTGCCCTTCACTATGTTGGGGTGAAAGAGTTCCTCTCGTCTGACTCCCAAGATGCCCACGCACCCGGGTAGTCGTTGATCAGGAGGATAAGCTGGTTGAACAACTCTTCGTATGCCTCACCATATGGATCGTTTGCGAGTCCAGGGATAAGCATACATGGATCGCTTGTTGCCAACGGCATCAAATTCGGCAACGTGCCACTGGCGCGCGAGGCCATCCATGCACAATGAGCCACCTCCCCTGCGGTCTGAGTCATCGGCGTCGCGAGGCTGAGGTGCCTTTTCCATTCATTAGTCATTTTCTCACGAAAGTGAAGAGCATCAATAATCGCTGTGGCCTGTGTGTAGGCCTGCGGATCCGTGACTGCTGTCAGGAGAGGAGGTCTGAATGGATATGGCTGTGATGGTAATGATTGGATCAATGTACAGAAATTGCGATAGCATGCCGCATCGCAAAATTGAGTCGTCATCGCCGCCAGATTGTGATTATTCTGCTTTGAATGCCAAGCCGTAGGCGTGACTCTGCCGTACGCATCAACCCAGTGGTCTGAGGGAAGTACCGTAATACCACGACTTTGCATAGTCCTGGTCAGGTCGCCCGTGTGATGGTCGAAGTTAGGGTGTACGCCCCATTGTGCCGCTTTGCCTGGCCCCATGACGGTGGGGCAACGGAAGTATTGCATCGCGTCGATGAAACGTGACAGATCCACTTTCACGTGTATTGGCATACGCGTCGGGACGCCGTCCTGGCACTCCATCTTCATGAGCTCGCGCACGTTGGTAGGAGCGCGATCCTGATGGCGACGGATGTCCAACCAGTTCTGACCATGATTAGCGCAAGCAATGTCGTTTGCGCTCCAGACCACCATGGCGTTGACACCCCTGCTGTAGTGTCTTTGTTTCACGTATGCAGGAAAGGCGTTAGCCCAATAGCCCCATATGACCTCACTCAGTTTACGCCACTCAGTTATGGAATGATTGCCATTCATCAGCGACAAGCCTGCCTTGCGAATCCTGGTGATCGTGTTTCGCTGTTCGAGTGTTGACTCGAACTGCGACTCCAGAATAGCTGCGATGCGGTTGTCCTGCGCCTTGGCAGGGTGCTCGCGGAGTTGTGCCATATCGCAACGGGTGTCGCCACCAGCCCCTGGCAATATAATACAATCCTGGCCAATCGGTGCGTCGTTTTGTTTGAACCGTTCTTTGTAATTGCCAAAGGAGAATGCCCACATCATGATGTCGTCGCGGATAGATGTCGACAAATGTTCGAGGGTGGCGCCGCCCATGTCTTCGTCGCGGCTGAGGCGCGGCATGAAGAGAGGCACGAGGCCAACATTGGAGGCGCTGGCGAGGGCATCTCGCTGCTGTGGGCTGTTGAGCTCGTCGATGCCGTACCCTGGGTACTTCTTGTGCGGGGCAGACTGGGAACCTTTCTTGGGGTGCATGATCCACGTAGGGTCCGTATACAAATGTGTCCATTTGTACGCATGCCCTGACGGGCCGAAAGCGTGGTGAAGGAGAAGTCCCAAGTCCTCCTGTATGATCCCATGCCATCCGCTGTCTGAAAGAAGAGCGGAAACCAGTCGACCACCACAAAACGCGCTGTATTTTGCCTGTGCCAGCCCGAGCGGATCTATGGCTGCTCCTGGGGTAAGACCAGGGTCCTCCACGGGAGGCGCTTCTCGGGCGAGCACAGATCCCTCCTCGCATGGCTGCCACTGGCTTTCGTCGTGCTCTGGGAGGATTTTCCAGCCGTCATGGTGATCAGATGGCGTTGCCACCGTCTTGGGGCTTGAGCCGATTCCCCCAAACCCTCCGCGTGTAGTCTGCCAAGTGCTGAGCTTGCGGCGGAATTTGCTTGTCTGGTGGATATCGGAAAATGCCCTCATTTCGGTGACGAGATGGTCCTCGACGGTGTGGCCGAGGTGCCCCGCCGTGTCCGATGTCCTGGCCACACCAGGTGGACGCACGGGTAGTTTGATCGCAGCGCGATCAAGATTCGGAGCGTAGCTGGGGGTGGATAAACCGCTGCTGTACACATCTGGAGGCGCACAAAGTTTTTCCTTGGACACCTGATTTGTAGCCTGAACGCTCTCTTCAGAATATTGCCCAAGAAATGCACTGCCCACTTTTGACCAGTCGTTGCGCATCATCATCCACTCTGCTTTCCACACCACCGTCGCAAGTTCCATTGGCGGGCACTTGCGGGGAGATCCAAGGATCACAGCATGCAAGTGCTCATGTAAACCACGAGTGTTCTCTTGGACGGATGTGTTGCGCGTGAAGAGGCCGGAGATCATGCACATGGCCTTCATGAGTGACATCCACGGTGTAGCCGTGGTCGTACTGTAATCATAGTGGGCGTTGCCGCCGACTCCACCCATAGCTTTGCCGATACAACCCGTCACGTCGATGGGCGCAGAGCGGGTAACCTCGACAATGGCGGACTCGTCGGGCGCTCGTAGATCATAATCTGCACTATGATCAAAGCGCAGATGATGTACGTAGGCGATGCCATCCTCGGGATCGCGAGGGCGACCCGTCTGAGCGTGGAACGCGAAGCCCACGCGATCGTCGTCCTTGGCGTTCGGGTCGTAGTTGGCGTCGCAGGCGATGGCCCAGCCGTTGAGGTGGAGCGGCGACGCCTGGTCCATCTCGGGAATGGGGGGATCGGGCTTAGAACCGATCTCTCGTGATTGAGTCTCGCGCACAACGAGCAAGATGCCGGTGAGCTTCGTCGCTCGAATGGTAAAAAAGCTGCGGCGCGATCGTATCATAAGTGTCCTAGACCTCTCTGTACCATGCGATGGCGGGGAAGGATGACGAGGGTGTCTACCGTGCGGCGAGCGAGCCCTCGCTCGGGGCGTTCGCGAATCGGTAGTCGCCGCAGGAACGCCTATATGGTACATGCATGCACTTATTCCCTCGTGATTGGCTTGTCCAACACACAAGAATCCGCATTCTGACCCTGTCTCGCCCCATTTTTCTTTGTCGGTAAGTAATGTCTTACATGTTTCCGGACATCCATCCACTTTTGGAGGTTCTGCGACATGAGGTAAACCATCGGGCCTCTGAGGCCCTCGTAGCGGTCGCCTTGGATCCTTTGGACCACACTGCAACGGGGTAGCAGGGAAAATGAGCGAGTGTTCCAATAGATCCCTCCAGAGGTCTGCTTTCTTTGGCTCAAAATGTTTAGTCATCATATCTGCAATTTGTTCTTTGTACCCACATACTTGAGCTCGAAATGTTCAAATTGGCATGTCTCACATATCCAATTCAAGTTGATACGATGAGTACGATGAAGGTGGCGAAGTGCGGGTGTACGTTCCTTTTGGGCAATCTTGATCACGGCCTGGTTGTCCTCGAGGACGATGAGATGCACTTTGGGAGAGCTGCTCTCCTGAGCGGGCTCTAGATCCACGCGTAGCACGGTACGCTCTTCTTTTTGGCGGCCAGCGTCGGACATATCGCCGTAGCGGCGCGTCCCAGGCAGCCCAGGCAAGTAGTCTTCTCGTTGCAGGTGTTGGCAACCTCCACCACGGCCTCCCAGAATGGGAGTAATGGTAATCCCTCCAGTCGTAGCACCGGGTCAAGAGCAACGATCTCGGACTCTGTGGATGAGTGCGATACGACCGTTTGATTCTTGCACACGGCGTTGACGGGGAAAAACGCGTTGGGTCCAACAAGCGCTACGAAGACGCCAGTAGTGGACTTGGAGGGGGTAATGCAATCGGCGAACGAGGCGTCAGTGAAGAGCATGATGGATAGCTTGTCTGATGAAAGATCGCCAATCCATCCGTGTAAAAAATGGGCGCGCGTCGTTTTGATGTAGCATATCAGCCGATGAAGGCGCTTATCACACGTGGTATTCCATTTGGCAATTTCTCTGGCCAGCATACATACTGGCAGGGGGAAAACAAAAACCAAACGACAGCATCGTGCCAGGTAGAGAATCTTCATCAGTACACTCGCTGCATCCTGGCCGAGGATACCCTCGTCGGAATAGTCAGACTCGTTCAATGAGGTGTCCTCGATGCCAGGAGTCTCTGCGTCGGGTGGGTCATCGTATGTGACTGTCGTTGATTGTGTCGTAGTGGAAGGTCTGTCGACCGACCCAGCTGGGCTGGGTGATCGCGACCGTGCGTTGAGCGCGCTAGTGGGTCTCACGGTCGACCCGGAGGAGCTAAGCGGTGTGGATCTCGAAGCCCTCGACGAGTCAGACCGTTTACGACGTGACCCTGGCCCATGGGTACGCTGTGAGACGCACTCCAGGTAGCGCTCAATACGTTGATCACTAAAACCAAGCATGTCATGTCGCATTCCACGAACTGGCCTAGCTGTATGATATTCTTTATCACTGTGGGCAGGCAACATAGGTCGAATGGTAGACATTCTTTTGTCGAAGACGTTCTCGGGGGCGTCGTATGCCTGTTGTCCACAGCCAAGGTATTGAGAGTATGGAGTAGGCGGATCCAAATCAATGCCGCCTGTGCGGATGCGATCCCAGCCGGCTTGTAGGTTGATGGCTGGTCCTGCCAGTTTGAAGTCGTCCACGCATGCTGATAGTATCAATCCCAGTTTGTTGTGTCTCCACACGCATTCCCAGCCTGGGATAGGCTCAAATCCAACACTTTCCAGACACGCGCGACACTTTCGTTCCCAAAACACACCTGCGAGAGGGTGTCCGTATAGTGCCAATTGTAGTCGGCACACGGGATTCTTGCATTTAGACCAAGATGCAGGTTGGCGCCACTTGCGTATGATAATCCAAGTATCGACTGGGTCGATTCGTCCATCTCCGTATAGCAAGGCCTGCGTATATGCGCCAGGTGCATCGCTCTGCTCGCCCCCATAATTTGGCAATAGCGCGGTGGCGTCACAGATCTTGGAAGCTTCAATCTGCGACGCACTGGATGCGGCGTCGGCGAAGATGGCGGCCAAGCCAGTTTCATCTTTGCCAGTGTTGCCCTGAACCACCACTCGGCCGTTGAACTTACGTAGTTCAGGAGGAAGTTCTCCAGGTTTGACTGAAGATAACTCCAAGATGTTGAAGAAGTGAACCTTCTTCCCTGTGCGAATCGCCTGTGATTCAATATCAATTTTTCAGCAACAGTCTCTAACATCCATGTTTGTTTCTTTTCAAGGCGCTCGTATTATTTGCGTAGGGCCTCCTGTGCACGTGGCTCTGCGGCAACTTCTCGCTTGTTCCAATTTCTGGTAACAAGGGCCGGGCGTGCCCATGGTGAGTCAGTAATATTATCTCTGTGTGCCAGTGTGTATGTAGGTCCACGTGGCATAGTGGGCACTGCTACCGACGGAGTGAACTTGCGCGTGAGCGGGTTCACGGCCCCGAAGTCGTTCCCCTCACTGTCAATAAGTACCAGAGCACGTTCGGCCCCAGCAGGCTGCGGTGAGGGTTGGCGGTAGTATAATATTGTAGAAATGTCACGTGGCCCACCAGGTAGCTTGGCATACAGAATTTCTTTGTTGGTCACGCCCTTGACGTCCTCGTCTCGAATGACAGCACCGCTGTCTGTGTCGTAAGTAATCCGTCGTTCCACGGTGTTCCATGTGGGTCCACCAGCTGTAGTAGTACGGAATGTTTTGGCTTGTTTGTCCTGTCGGGTCCACACTCGAAGTGCAGCTCGTTCACGCGTTTCGCATTTTGCCGTCTGGTTACATCTTAGGGAGCTCATAGAATCGAACCAGGCCGGTCCAAGGCTCGCTCAGCTCTCGGTGGTCTGTGGCGCTAACACCATCCCAAACATCGCGCAAGACACTTGCTCCCTCGAAGGTAGAAGTCGTCTCGAAGTCTCGTGTCGCATCGAGCTGATCAACTGGTACAGGTATGTTCATAACGTCGTCTGCTGGTATGAACTACTTCCTGCGCGGAGTGCGGATGTGTCGGATGATGCAATATCCTCGCTGTTCCCAATATTCGGGCTCCGGTGCTGGTGCAGCAACCTCGGAGGCCGATGGGTGAGTATCAGCGAGGTTGTCGTCCATCGTCATTATAGATGGATCATCCCACTCCTTCGGGCAGGCAAGTGGAAGGTCGGGCATAGATTTGTCGCCCAAAGGGCGAGAAGTAGATGCCCTGACCTCGTCGTGCGCCTCCGGGTTGTGATGTCGTAGGGTACCGTCTTTCACAAGGAAGGTGAACTTGCCGTCGGGAATGATAATATCTTTGACTCTGTGTACGTGACGCAGGTCGCCGTCTGGGCTCTTGGCGCATGTAGCCGTATCCAAGACAAGATAATCACCAGACCAGCGTCCACCTGAGTGTAAATGGTAACCCATAAATAACCCTTCCCGAATTTTCTCTTTGAGCTTTGCAGTCTCGTTGTTGATCTCGGGATTGAGGCATTTCCAAAAGATCCGCGCACCAAATGGAATGCAGTGCCCGGGAAAACTTTCACCAAAACGCATTTCATGAGCTGTCTTGTCAGTATGCTCATCGCTAAGAGCGGCAACGCCCGCGGATGGATGCACAAAGTTATGTCCACAGCAGAAGGCTTGCATGGCCTCTTTCCACCATTCGCGTCCCAGACCAGACATGTGCAACATAGCTCTCGCACCGAGGATGACCATCTTGACAATGCGCTCGATCAATCCACTTGTCTGTGGATGATGAGGGGTGCTAGCGTCATGTCTCCATCCCAGTTGCCGGCATGCCTTCTGAAGCTCTCCAGAATTTTCTGCGTATATATACATATATGCTTCACCTCATCGTTTGCGGCGATGAACTGCTGGAAGGATGCCCTTGTAGTAGCTGCGTCTTTATGCAATGCTGGGTACGCCATGAAGGTGCAAGTGTATCTGTCCAGTACGACAAGTGCGTACTTGTCACAGTGCTTGTCAGCGGCATCGTCTTTGGCCAAAACGATGTGGTCGGCAGTCAGAGCCTCCCCGAACTTCTTCGGGGCGAAGGCCTCGTAGGCTTTGTCCTCGTCGGTGGGGGCTGCCCGTGGATGTGGTTTGTGCTGTCGTCGGCACGGGGCGTTCTGCGCCATGGTGCGAGAGCAGATCTCACAGTCTGGGTGGTTTGGACTGTGGGTCATGTAATGCATAGGGTCAATCGGTTTCTTCTGTCTGTTTGGAAGAACGCGATCACTATCATGGCGCACTTGGATGAGCGTCTCCATCTGCAGATCCTCGAGGGAGGTCGACGTGACGTCGGTATCTGCTTGAGCTGTATCTGCAGGACCCCCGCATGCGGGAGGAGAACACTGTATCTGAGACGTAGGCGAGTCGCTGTGTGCATCTACGCTGGACTCGGCATTATTTGTGTCGGGAGGTTATTCGACCGTGGCGGTCCGTGCTCCTCCTCCCTCACCGACATGTGGTCTCTTGGGACAGGTCCCTATGTGGGGCCGCAGCTCATCTGTAGGTTGCGACTGCTCTGTAGTCTTGCAACACCAGCATATGTCGTTGCAGCGCGCAGATGAACGCTTGCGCTGACGACGTCGGGGTGCTGATGAAGTGCGCAGTCGTGGTGGTGGTATCGTCGCCAAATCGTCGAGGCGTAATTCTGAAACTCTGTTATTGACGGGAACCTTATACCATTGGCCCCCCGGATCCTGAAGCAAGTAGCCCAGCTCTGGATCCCAAAGCTGCCGAAAGCCATCAACCTCAATCAAGTGTCCAACTGATAATGGCAATGGGCAATCTGGCAAGGCGAGGGCTGAACTCTCCAAGCCCACTTCAGGTAGTTGTATGTCATAGTGCTCGTTGACAGTACGATCACCATTGGCAGTTTCCAGAATATGCTCCTCGCGAATAGATATGCGAACAGATTCGGTCTGCGTCAGCTCGTTTTATCCTGAATATGGTGCGCAGATCCACTGTCGAGAACCCAGGAGCGCGTCAACGCAGCGGTCGCGCGTGGAGGGTCGACTTGCGGAGTCATTGTCTTCTTCTGGTGTGTCTCGGAGGACTCTATGGTAGAGTCGTCGGAATCTGGGATCGCAATTGGTGTCTCCGCCGGCCCCTTGTCGTGTCGGTAGTCATGTAGATCCTGATGCCATAACTTTGCTTCCCGTTGACAGCGTTGTAGGGCGTCTGCGCTCTGTTTCCACCACCATTGTGGCAGCGGACCTGGTACTTTGACGATCTCGCCCTCGTTTGGCTTCTCCATCCACTTGTCCAGAGCGGACTTGCCAGAAACGATGTACGGGTAGTGTTCCACGGTATGTGTATCGAAACGTATCCGACGCCGTGGTTTGGTAGATGCTGTCTTGGCCTTGTGGGCGGCCACGAGAGTCTTGTCACGTATGACGTAACTACGGTCGGAGTGGCGCGGGCGGCGATAGTTGGCAGGAGATCGTGCCCTGAACTTGGGGGAACCACGGGAGGAACCGCGGCTCGTGGAACGTCGGTCACGTCCTCTGTCGCTGCCGCACGATCTGTCGCGGCCACGTGGGCTGCCACGTCCTCCGCCACGGCCGCCTCGTCCCCGGGAGGAGGATCGCGATGATCTATCGTAGCGACTTCTCGACTGGCTGCGAGAGTCGGGAGACCTCCTGGAGGATGATCGAGAGCGGTCGTATTGGCGTCGGTTGTCACGTCTATTGTATGAGCCCCCCGCGTAGCGGGACCCCCCGCGTTGGGGCGGGCGTTGGCTCCCCGATTCGCGGGGCGGCGGTCGGCCACGACTGTCCTGACTGGAGGTCCGTGGGCGACTTGGGCTTCGCTCAGGTGTCTTTGTACCAGGTGCCGGGTGAGCGCATTTGCATGTGTCACCCTTGTGGCACTTGTGATGTGCGAAGTCCCTGCGCTGCGCCATGCGTGGGAAGTTGCACTTGTCGCCTCTGGCGCAGGTGCTGCGCTTGGCGAACTCGAAGCAAAACGGCTTCGATGCTGGCTTCTTGGGATTCGCAGGTGCTGAGACGCTGCGGCGAGAGTTGCCGCCAGCGGTCGATGCTCTGGAAGATCTGCTGCTCTTCCAATCCCTGGAAATGGTATGTAAAGCTTTGCAACGCTCACCATTGCGACAGTTGCCTTTCTTCCAGGCAGCGCAGACGTGTACCTGAGAACGATTCTCATGTTCGTGCCGTGACTTGTTTTGATTATTCTCCAGTTGTTTGAGCTCCGGTACGTCTAGAACGCGCGGTCGGAGCCAATCATAGGTACGATTCGGGCTGCGGATCTTCATGCGCTGGTATTCGTACATATCCTGTTTCATCCAGGCATGTCGGCGAATCTGCGTGCGAAACAGAGATTCCAAGATCTTTGGGTCGGGTGCCTCTCGGCAATCCAGCAGTAAAGCGTCCCAGTCAGTAATGAATCGTTGCAAATCTTCATCTCGCATCCTCAGTTCTTTGAGGCGCTCAAAATCATGTAGGTCGTCATCAACCTCTGTCACTTTGTAGGACTGTAGGATGTGCCAGTAGATCTGGCGTCCTTTGAGCATGCGTCCTGATTTGTGCTCTCTGGTTTCGATGAGCCTGATCTGGTAGCACAAACCGGAAGATAAGATATCGCTGAGAGCGGTAGCGAGTTTGCAATCGATGCTCTCGAAGTCTCCGCTGTCTTGTAAGTCTTCGAAGGTCCATTCGGGCTGTTCAGCCACGCATAGGAAGGCATATGCTTTGGATGGTCGCCCTGAAGCGGCCAAAATTCTTCCGTACCTTTTGCTGCCACTCAAGCAGCTGTGTGATCTTAGGCAAGACAGGGACTCGGACGGTGTCTGATTCCTTGATCGGAGTAGTAATATTGACCGAAACCGCAGACAATGGCTGTGAGGGTACCGGTACACCGTCGGTAGTTGGTTCTGTGCGCACAGGAGACACGTGGCTCGTCTGTGCCGAAGCAGCCGCGGAAGCTGCTCCTGGTGACGTACGTTGTTGTTGTCCTGCAGAAGCGTGTGGTGCTTCAGCGGACGCTGCCGTCGGCCTGGGCAGGTCGGTTGTAGGCTGAAGGTGGCGTGTGGTGTCGTTGGTGTGGTCAATCCGCTGATTTGTCCAGCTCGTCATGTCCTCGTGTATTTGGTCCACTTTTTGGCGCGTGTACTCGTCAGTATCCCGAGATCGTTGTGAATGCCGATCAAGTCGTTGCTCGCAGTCCCAGAGACGGGCGTTGTGTGTCTCCAACTCACTGCCCAGACGTGTGAGACACTCCTCGACGCATACCTTTTTGCAGCATCTCTTTCACGGATAACCTGGGAGAGCTCAGACTGCGTGTGGCCCGCCGCCTTCTCAACCTCCTGCAACCTGTCAGTGGGGCGGGCGAAATCGTAAACCGTGGGAGGAGAATCCAGCTGATCAGTCTGGGCTCGTCCGACACGCAACTCTGCCAGGGCGCCCTGTGCACCGGGGAAACGCTGCTCGATTTCAGAGATCCGGTTAGTGAGTGGCTGCACGACAGCGCTGGTCGCATCAAGCCTTTGAGTGATAACTCTCTCAGTATTTTGCAACACGCCGATCAGGTTCGACGAGTTGGCGTGTGCTTCGGCGCGAAGCGTCGCTGTAGTGTGGCCCATGTGGGATCGAAGATCGTTGGTCTGAGACTGGACATCGCCAAGGTCATTGGCCTCGGCTGGAGGCGGTCGGTTGCGGAGCTGGTCATGGATCTCGTCGTGGAGAATCATGGCTGCTGAAACGCCTGTGTCGCGGACGATCACAAGCTGTTGCTCCATCTGCGCGAGGTAGTTGCGCAGGTGCTCGACCGTCGCTGATCGTTCACCTGAGTGTGACATCTCACGGTCAACCTGGTACTGCAGCTCACCTAAGATGCGGCGATCTTCAGCGATCCTGGAATCAATGATCACTAAGGCGCCGTCGAAATCTTGACGTAGAGCAGCAGTATTGGCAGCGTTCGTCTGAACGCCCTGCATCAGTCCGGAGTACTGCCTGGACACGAAGGTTTCAACCTGGTCTCTGAGCTCAGCTATTTCGCCTGCAGCGGACGTCACCGCCGGCAGGTCGTCTGAGAGGGAGAGGTGGGGAGCGTCAGCTTCCCTCTGCATCCTCTCGCGAGGAGCGCATGGCCTCTGAGAGGCGGCGCGCGGGCTCGACCTTGACTCGTCGTGCGGGCCTGTGGCCCCGCGACGGTTACGCAAGGACGAGCTGCGGCTAGGGCCGTGTGTGTGGTGTCTGATGAGATGATACCTGGGGATACTGCGTCTGCGGCTGTGCCGTCACTGGTCTACTGAGTTCCTCAAAGGTAGCAACGTGCTCCGCTACAGGAACGGTAGCAGGAACGGTCGCAGGGCTGGTCATACCAGTACCTGTGTCCCATCGGCGGTTAGCGCGAAAGCGCCCTGGAGTATCAGGACCAGCGGGGCTGGCGCCCGACGCAGCTGGGATTGCTCCCGACGGGAGAGGAGATGGAGGATCGAAGGTAGGCGTGTGAAATTCTCGGCTGCCTGCTCCTACTCCTTCTCCTGTCCCCCCGCGGGCGGCGCGGCGGTGAAGTTCAGCAGCTAGCCGCGCCTCGGGTCCGTCTGAGCTGGGGGGGGGGGGGGGGTACTTGGGACACCTACATGGTCCACACTAAGGCTCTCCAACTCATCACCGAGCCATCGCGCCGTCGGAGAGCTCGGACGCGAGGCCCCGATGGACCCCTTGCGGCGCATGCGCCGCTTGGGTTCCATCGAGGCCGCGCGCGGGGTCGCGACGCGGGGTTCGACGAACTGTGAGCTTTAAAAAGCTGATAACCTGCGTATGGGTTTGGAGTACAAAGGTACAGAACCCCTGATCCGCTGGTAGAGGAGAGGAGGGAAAGATGGATATCTTTTCCTCCTGCACGATCAAAGGTCTGATCGATATATTCCAATACCTGGGCCCAAACGGCCAGGCGCAGGAGAGGTGAGGATAAGGAGTATATACGAGGGTACTTTACGGGTTCTATTCACATGCATGTGCATTGGGATGTGCACGCATGTGCACCCGCGCGCTTCACCGCATGTGCGTGCATGTGCGGGCCCGCGCGGCCTCCCGAAGAGAGGTTGCACAGACATGTGCGTGCATGTGCCGATGACAGACCTGCGATTCTCGAACACCTCCCGCAGTTGCAGGCATGTGCGCGCATGTGCGTCGGACTGTGCGTGCATGTGCGTATGATGGACACACCAAAACACAGCGCACATGCCCCCGCACATGCCCCGGCACGACGTGCACAGTAGGAAGTCCATCCAAGAAGGGCCGCAAAGGCCTGGCACATGACTGGCACATGCCGCGCGCATGCGCGCACATGACAACGCAAAAACGGCCGCACATACACCCACCCAGGGGTATAGACGTGAGTGCGGTGTAGCACTGGGGCCTTCGGTGTGGCTCCCTACTGGGGCCAAGAAACGGATGGGTGAAACGCAGGAAGGAGGGGGAGGAGGGCGACGAAACGCTGTACTGGGAGTGCGGGCCCCATGCGGACGGTAGCGCTGAGACCTTCGGTGGAGCTTCCTATGGGGCCACGAAGCGCTGTACTGGGTGTGCGGGACGCATGCGGACGGTAGCACTGGGACCTTCGGTGGGGCTCCCTACTGGGGCCAAGAAGCGTTGTACTGGATGGGTGAAACGCAGAAAGGAGGGGGAGGAGGGCCACGAAACGCTGTACTGGGTGAGCGGGACGCATGCGGACGGTTGCACTGGGACCTTCAGCGGAGTTCTCTATGCGGCCACGAAGCGCTGTACTGGATGAGCGCGACGCATGCGGACGGTAGCACTAGCACCTTCGGAGGGGCTCCCTATGGGGCCACGAAGCGCTGTACTGGGTGGGCGAAACGCAGGGAGGAGGGAGAGGAGGGCCACGAACCGCTGTACTGGGTGTGCGGGGCGCATGCGGACGGTAGCACTTGGACCTTCGGTGGAGCTCCCTATGGGGGCACGAAGCGCTGTACTGGATGGGCGAAACGCAGGGAGGAGGGTAGCACTGGGACCTTCGGTGGGGCTCCCTATGAGGCCAAGAAGCGCTTTACTGGATGGGTGAAACGTAGGGAGGAGGGGGAGGTGGGCCACGAAACGCTGTACTGGGTGTGCGGGGCGCATGCGGACGGTAGCACTGGGACCTTCGGTGTAGCTCCCTATGGGGCCACGAAGCGCTGTACTGGGTGTGCGGGACGCATGCGGACGGTAGCACTGGGACCTTCGGTGGGGCTCCCTACTGGGGCCACGAAACGTTGTACTGGGTGGGGAGGGGAGGAGAGCCACGACACGTTGTACTGGGTGTGCGGGGCGCATGCGGACGATAGAAAGGAGGAGGGGGAGGAGAAGGAAGAGGAGGAGAACGCGGGGACCGTCTCTTCAAAACGAGGACCCAACACCACAGGATGGTTGGGGAAAAACCCAACGGACCCGCGAGGGACGCCCGAGAGACCCCGCACGGCCAACAAAAAGGTCAAGCCTCTGAACGAGGCTCCGGCCTTTGTCTAACGTGCTCGGCCTGCCCCCCTTGCCCCAGGGAGGCCGCAAGCAGGCTCCCCGAGCCAGGTCCAACTGCACCTTCGACGCACCTGCCACTCAGCCTCACCAGGCCGCGGACACGCGGGCGGTCCTCTGTGCGCGTGGGGCGCGGCCGAGGCAGATGGGACGAGGGCGAGACGCAGCCGAGAAAGGAAGGCTCGACTCGCATTGCGTTCCTGAGCCCGCACGGTCAACCCGTAGACCAAGGACACGCGATGAGGATGCAAGGGCCTTGGAAGGCCATGTCGACACTTTGCGACCGGGGCGCGGCCGGCGAAAGCGGCCAAGGATGAGCCGAAGGGGAAGGATACAGGGGTAAGCTTGGAAGGTTGCTCATCCTTACCATGCGGGTTGACTGTAACTCGGCGGCGCGCCCGGGGGGAAGTGAGAGTGGACAGGACTTCTCAGAATGCGGCGGGGCCTCTCAAAGACCCCCGCGCCTTCTGGAATGCATTCTCTGTTCCCGGGGAAGGCTTGGACAATTTCAGAGAAGCCCAGAGCCATTCCGAGCCATCTGAGAAGGCCCGTCCCCTGCCGATGAACTCATCCAGTAAGCGATGTCAGAGTTTCGGCAGTCATGGGGAGGGGGGGAAAGGGCACTAGGGCAAGGGGTCCTGACCAGGACAACGAGCCTCGGATGAGCGGCGCGACTGTCTGGACAGCCAGAGGGGGGAACGGGCATGAGGGAAAGGGGTCCTGATCAGGGAGAGAGCGTGATCCAACGCCGCTTTACTGTGGAAAATTGCCGCCCTTTTCCTCCGGAACCCGGGGGTCCCCCCCCCCCCCTCCGAAAATCCCCCCCCCCTGCTGGAACCCCTCCCCCACCGCCCCCCTTCCCCCGGCAAAACCCCCCCCCCTCCCCTAACCCCCCCCCCCTCGAACTCGAAAACCGGGGGGGGTCACTACCGGTTCGAACCCCCCCCCCCCTCGAAAACCGGAGGGGGGGGTCACTACCGGTTCGAACCACTGAGCTGTCCCACTGTTCCCACCACTGTCCCCCCTGTCCCTACCACTGTCCCCACTGTACCTCTGTCCCATTGTCCCACCGCCGTCCTCGCCACCGCCTTCACCACTGTCCCCACCACCACTGTACCCTCCACTGTCCTACTGTTTCCACCACATTCCCACTGTCCCCACACCACTGTCCCCACCACCACCGTCCCCACCACTGTCCCACTGTCCCCACTGTTCCCACCATTGTCCTCACCATTGTCCCCACCACTACCGTCCCCACCACTGTCCCACTGTCCCCACCACTGTCCCGCTGTCCCCTCACCACTGTCCCCACCACCACCGTCCCCACCACTGTCCGCACCCCCCCTCGGTTTTCGAGGGGGGGGGGTTCGAACCGGTAGTGACCCCCCCCGGTTTTCGAGCTCGAGAAGGGGGGGGGGGGGTCGAACCGGTAGTGACCCCCCCCCTTTTCATGATGACCTGGGGGGGGGGGGGGAGGGGTTCGAACCGGCAGTGACCCCCCCCGGTTTTCCGGAGGGGGGGGGGGAGGGGGAGGGGTTCGAACCGGTAGTGACCCCCCCCGGTTTTCCGCCAGCAGCGGTAGAACACGCTCTTTCTGATCAGGACGCCAGGCCCTGGACCCCGGGGCTTCCCCCAAGACAAATGGTTTGATTCTCTGCCGTTTTCTGCAGGTCCAGGGGCTGCCGGCAGGGCCCCGAGAGGCAGAAGACGGCGGAAAGTGAGTCAGGACTCCCGTCTTCGAGGGCCCCGTCGTCCTCCTGGTGACGCGCGTGCTGTTCTCGGGCCCTTGACGTTCCCAGGGTATCGAGATGATGGCGTCAGCGCTGCGGCCGGGGGGCGATCGGGGCGCAGGCGCGAACAGAGACGGGTCGAACATGAAGCTACGCGCAGACTACACCATCGCACACTTGTACCTCCGACGTTGTGGTGAAACGCAACCTCCAGATCGGCAAAGCCGGCCCTCAGAGCGAATCGGTCACCGTTTGCGGCACGCAGGAGGATGCACACATGTTGTCCCTTTGGCGCGCCAATAGCGGCAAGCAGCGGGGAACGATGAGCAAAGGCGATATGCGCGCAAAAGAAAGTGTCAAAGTATACGCAAACGCACGCGCACACACAAACACTTACACACACAGACACACACACACAAACGCACACGAACACAATCACAAACACACGCACACATGCTTTCCTCGGCCAGCGATGAGGCACCACAGTCGCAATATAGTATACACAGGGTGCGAACATGTTGAGACACGCGAACACACACAAACGTACACACATACACCTCCCTCCGAAGCGCCAGTGGGCCCGAGCGGCGGGTAGTCATCATGGCGGCCGACGCTCAACGTCATTCGCTTGCTTGGGAAATTGCGTGGCTGAGCGATGCTCCTGGAAATGTGCGTTTGGCGTTGGCGGCCCAGGTTCAAAAAGCCAGGTGATGTAAGGCGGAATTCTCGAGAGAAGCTACCAGTCGGAACCTGATCCACCGGGGTACCCCTTTCGATGGGCCCCGATAGCCCGAGACACTTTCCTGCATCGTGGGGGGAAACCATGCCCTGGGCACTCCGCGCCCACTGGAGAACAGCCAATCCGGACCCACCAGGGATGGCCGGTGGGTCCAGTCCCGCTTGACTGGCAATCGCTTAGTGAGACGCAGACAGGGCTGGGAAGAGACACGAAGGAAAACCATCGGCAGCCCAAGCCAAGTGTACGAGAGCGGCACATGGCCCGCAAGCCGTGGGACGGAGGAAGGCGTTTCTTGATGTTCGGCGATGACGGGCGTCATGGGGGGGGGAGGGCGGGGGGGGTATGACGTGACGCCCCCCCCCCCGCCGTGTGGCTCTGGCACCACAGCCGCGCCCGCGCGCACGACGCGACGAGCGACGAGCGACGAGCGACGACGACGACGCGAGCAGCATGTAAATGGCGATCTGCCCATTGCGCCTGTGTGCACCACAACGCTCGCGTGCACCACACCGCGCGCGTGCACCACAGCGCCTGCGTACACCGCAACAGCCGTGTGCAACGCACCGCCCGTGTATACCACAATACTTGGGAGCACTACAGCGCCGGCGACATACACCGCAGCAGCCATGTGCAACACAACGCCTTTGTACACCACAGTGCTTGCGTGCGCCGCAGCGCCTGTGCACGCCACAGCGCCTGTCTACACCACAGCATCCGCGTGCAACGCAGCATTGGTGTACACCACAGTGCCTGCGTGCATAGGACAAGTAGAAGGAGCATGTACGTCAGGATCTGAGGCGGACATCTAAACGCCACGCCAAGAAAATTCTGATAATCGAATGTGACGTTTTTCCCTCCTCCCTCCTCCTCCACCTCCTCCTCCTCCTCGTCCTCCTTTTCCTCCTTCTTACCCCCTGTCGTGCGGCTTGGCGTTACAACGCGCGTGCGCATCTCAGCGTGCACCGCAGAATGGTCGATTGAATCGGTCCACTTGGTTCTCGGACGGCCAGTTTAGCTGGAGCCTCCTGGACGCAAATGGGAGTTAGGGTGATGCTGATGCGGGCGGACTCGGGGGGACTCGTAGATTCCAGCGGCGCTCCTTTGTCCATGAAGATTTGTTTTCCATCGTTTTCTATGGAATCCACACGTGCTCCATTTTGTCACAAGGATTCCTTCTGAAATTCTATACGCAACAATGGTGCTGTGTTGCACACGGCTGATGAAGTGCACACAGGCGCCGTGGCGTACACAGGCACTGCAATGCACGCAGGCATTGTGGTGTACACTGGTGTTGTGTTGCGCACGGCTGATGTGGTGTGCGGAGGCGCTGTGGTGTACACGGGAGCTGCTGTGCCCGCAGGCACGGTGGCACAAACTGACGCTGTGTTGCACGCGGCTGCTGTGGTGTACGTCGGCGGCGTGGTGTACACAGGCGCTGTGGTGCACGCGGGCACTGTGATGTACACTGACGTTGTGGTGCATATTCGTGCTACCTGTCCTCCGTCATTCCGAACCATTCCCAAACGCCGCCGGCGCGAAACGTGACGTCATCGACCCCCTCCCCCCCAGATGATTGCCGTCATCGGTCCGGACTTAAAAACAGGCTCCAGCCGCGTCCGCGCGCACGACGACGATGAGCGACGAGCGACGAACCACGAGCGACGACGACGAACGACGACGACGACGACGACGACGACGACGACGACGACTGCGGACCAGACACCTATGCGGATTCCTACGCGGACACCTACGCGGATCCCAATGCGCACGGCGGCAGTGCCCGGGGCGCACTGGGGGGGGGAGCGTTACGTAATAGGGGGGGGGAGCGGGGGCCATGACGCCCGTCATGCCCCAAGCAATAAAGAAATGGCCTCGAGGTGGCGCGGCAGAGGGAGGACGAGTTCCGGACAGAAAGAGAGCGGACGAGACAAAGGAGTGGCTGAGCTGGGCAACCCAACGACACCAACCGTGGCTGGCTCTGCCAAACCTGCATCGCGACGCCGACAGGCCAGGCCATGCCGGGCGAGCGTGAAGCGCGAAAGCCGCCAGATGTTCAAGCGGGGCACACGCACCCGCATATACATAACACACAAACGCGCTACACACATAGTTGCACACATACACATATAAACCGCGGAACGAAGCATCGGGTCGCGGGGAGGCAGGGGCACACCTGGACGAGGGCGAAAGAAAAGAGCAGCAGCCTGGCGACGGCGCCAACCTGCAGCCCGGGGCCCACGCCTCACAGAAACACACGCAGGCACGCACACACTTTTCCCTCCAAGGCCCGCTGGTCCAACTCAGCGAGACGAATAATCGAACGCGCCAAAGGGCATTACCCCGTTGGTCCAACTCAGCGAGTCGATGGAGGGCAGCCGCCGAACGGAAGAGCATGCAGAAAAAGGGCGCACACAACAAGCAAGCACGTAAAACGCCCCAAGTAGCTCGCACAGGAGCAAAGAGGCACAGGGACGAGCAACAAAACAGCCTGGCACACGCACATACGCTTGGCGTCACGGCCACGGGCGCAGCGGCGCGGCGTTGAAAGTCGGCGAGGAGATTCGCGCAGCCGGCCCAGGTCATGCGGCGTGGGGACCAAGATCCGCCTACAGGGGCCGCGAGGGGTCGGGGGAGAGACGGGGGACGACAGTGCGCAGTACGTGCCGACCGAACATCGACGGCGGATTCGCAGTGAGGGGCACGCACGCACACACACACACACACACACACACACACACACACACACACTTATGGCGTCGCGACCACTCGCGCAGCCTCAGGGCGGGAGAAGGTCTACGGGCAGGAAGCCCGCGCGGACTAGAAGCGCCCGAGCCCTCAAAGACCGCTTCGGGACACGCACGCACGCACGCACGCACGCAAACATACGCGCACACACACAAACACACACACACACATGCACACTCACACACGCCGACCAAACAACAACGGCGGAACCGCCGTGAGGAGCACACACGCACACGCGCACACGCAGACACGCACGCGCTTCCCCGCGCGCAGCGCCGACGCCCTGGCCGCGCGGCGGGGCGGCGCGGGCCGCGGCGCCCCTGCGGCGCCGTGCGGCGCGCCAGCGGCCGGCCGCGGGGCGGCGCGGGCTGCAGTGGCCGCCGGCGGCGGCGGCGGCGTGGCGCCAGCGGCGCCCGCCGGCGGCGCGGCGAAGGCCGGCGAGAACATCGTCGTCGCGGGGTGGCCGCCCGAGGGTCGCGGGCGCAACGCCGCTGGGCTCCACGGGGGCTGCAGGGGGGCGGGGATGGTGTCGAAGCGCGACTGGCTCAGAATGCGTCCCAGGAGTTCCAAGACTACGGTCGGACCTATGCCAGAAGAGCATCCCTCAAGAACATGAGGCCCTCCGTCGACCAAGACAAACAGAACATCCAAGGGTACCCTCCCCAGGATGCACAAGAAAGACCAACAAACACGAAGAACGTTAGAGTACCCCCCCCCCCCCGAATCGACCTCGATCTTATACCTCGGTCCGGCTGTAAGAATGACTTTTGCTGCGCGGTGCTCGGCTTTGGGGGGGGGCGGGGGGGCAAACCTGGGCGCGAAAGCCGCTGCTACCGCGTCGCGTTCAGCGATCGGGGGATTGACCCCATTGGGCCCGCACCCAAGGCCACTCCGGCGAGGGATAACTGTTACGTCTAGTGGAGCCTCTGGCGGCCCAGAGAGGCTCAGATGACGTCAAGCGGAGCAGGCCCAGGGAGGCTGCGATGATGCGAGGCGGGGCTCCGTACTGTATGATGATCCACCGAGGTGGGGAGCCGACGTCCTGGGACCCCACGGGGCGGCGGATGTGGACACCTTGGGGCCCCCTGGGCCCGCATGCGTCCACATCGCCGCCTCCCCGGGTCCAGGAAGATCGGCCTCCAGGGCGGTGGACAAGCATAGGGTCGGACCTGGGCCAGAAGAGCATCCCTCAAGAACATGAGACCCTCCGTCGGCCAAGACAAAGCCGACCAGCCATAACTGGGGGAGCTGTGGTCCTTACCCCCCTGGGGGAACCCATCTCCTCGACGATCTCTCGAGAGGGGTGTCGAAATCGATGGGTCCCGTATGGGGGGTAAGGACCACAGCTCCCCCAATTGTGGCTGGCCTGCAAAGAGGACATCCGAAGGATACCCTCCCCGGGGTGCACAAGGACATCCAACAGACACGAAGAACACTAGGGTACCCCCCCCCCACCGAACCGACCATGATCTTGTACCTCGGTCCGACTGTAAAGGCCCCCACTTCTGGAGTCCGAGCGGAACACTGGGACATCTTGCACATCTTGGACATCGTGGAGCGTATCATCATTATTGTTACTGTTAATGCTATTATTATCCTTATGGTCAGTAATACTATCAGTATATAAGCATTCTTATCATTCATAATATCATTTGCATTATTGGTATTGTTATTGCTGTTGTTATTCGTGTCCTTATCACCATTATCAGCATTGGTATAATTATCATTATCAACGACTTCTTGCTCCTCAGGTGTGGGAAGCACGGGCCGAGGGTCGAGCGGGTCGAGAGGATCGAGGCTCGAGGAATCGAGGGCCGAGGATCGAGGCTCGACGAGCGAGGCTCGAGGGTCGGTCCGATCCAGTACACCCCCGCTTCGCCTCAGATGGACGCCCAGCAGCGCAGGCTGCGCGGAGGCCGCGGGGAGAGCCCCGGCCTGCACGGAGGCGTCGAACCTCTGCCGCAGGGCGGGCATCAGCAGCGGCTCCACGGCCAAGTCCTGCCGCGGCCGCCGCCGGCAGGGAGGGCGCGGCCGAAGGGCAAGCCGTGAGCGAGTCGCGGGGCGCCCCCCGAGACTGCTGCGTTGACATGTGCGCTCGGGCATCACTCGGAGGAGGCAACGGTACCCATCTCGCTACCCTTCCCTCGATCACCCTTTCTGGGCCTCCTGGGAGGCCCTCGTCGCCACCGCTGGATTCGCCTCGCGACCCTGGTCAGAACGCACCCCCGGAGAGGGCCGTGGGGTAGCGGCATCGGGTATCGGCACCTGCTCGCGTCTCCGATAACCGAATCCTCGACGCCGGCGCGGAGGGGCGAGGGCGGGGCACGCGAGGGAGTGCGGCTATCCCGGGCAGCTGCGAGACATGGGCGCGGACCTCCGAAAGCCTACAGTCGGGGCGTTGACCTAAGGAACCCTAACTAAGGAACGAGGCCCCTGTTTTCCCCAAGTTAAACTTCGATTTCCTATCGCCAACATAAGGACAACCTGAGGCAAGCTGTGAAACACTTAAGGAACGCCGAGCCCCTCCCCAACGAAAAGGGTTCCTTCTTCAGGGCCCCGACTGTACTGTCGGGAGCTTCTCCTTCGCGTGTCACGGCCGCGGCGCCCCCAGCGACGCGCTGGGCCTGGCAAGCGGACGGCGTGTCGCTCCGCCGTCGCGGGGCTGGGAGGCTCGGGGCAGCTCGGGACGCGCACGCAGAGGAGCGGGGAGGTGGGCAGCGTGTCGCGCCGAAGCGCGGTGGGCCAGAACCGGCGGAGCGACACGTTGTCGGAAGTGCTCGATCGTAACGCTCGTTCCATCATGCGCAGGCGCGGCAAGCTCGTGTCGTGAAGACCACGGCGATGGTCTCCTCACACCGCGCGGATCGTTCAACCGCGAGCGCTCGGCGGCGTTTCGGTCGCCAGGCCGTTGCATACTGGCCGACTCTAGGCCAGCACAGTTTTTTGGGGAGAGGGGGAGAAAGGCAAACCAGGTGCGCTCGCGCCACATCTAACATCCTGCCCCTCCCTCCGACTCCTTCCCATTACGCTGATTTGTCTCTATCCGCCACCAGGGGTCATAGCGGACCTGGGACGCTCAAAAGGACCCATATCGTGCCACGCACAATCTGAAAATGGGATCTGGGTACATTGGAAGAGGCGGTGCATGCGCAGGGGGATGAGAAGGAGGAACAGGCGAAGGATGAGGAAGGAGGACGACGGGAACTGCAGCAGCAGAAACAGGAGGAGCGGAAGCAGGAGGACCAGGAGAAGGCACGGGAGGGGAAACGAAAGGGGCGGCATCGACGAGGAAGCAGTCGGATCCAGAAATAGGGACCGTGCTGAGCAGGAGCGGCAGTCTGAACGACAGGAGCCAAGCGCCGATCCTAAAATGAGGCCAGCGCTGAAGCGGGGGCACCATCATGGAAGGGCCGTGAAGGTTCGGATGAGAAAAGAGACGTCAGAAAAACAAACAACAGCTCGGACCCATCCTCTGTATATAACCACAATAAGAGGAAGGGGGCGCGACACTCGCAGCACGTCTGTGAGGGAGAGAGGCGAGTCGTATTTACGGTTGAGAACTTGTGCTTAGCGTGTCGCAGCGGCGGCCACGGAGACATGATATGCCTGGCAAGCTGATCGCCTGTCGCTCCGCTCCGCGGGGCGGGAGGCTCGGAAAAGCTTGGGAAGTTGACGCTGGGCGGCCAGGAAATGGACAGCGTGCCGCACCGAAGCGTGGTGGGCCAGAACCGGCGGAGCGACACGCTGAGCCAAAGTTCCTGACCGTATGTCGGAGTGTGAATCAAGGGTTGGCAAATACCCCTTTAGCAAAACGCCCTTTAGCGAAAACTGCTGGGGCACGGTGCAGATTCCCTCGGTCGACTTGTCTGGGTGGGCGCTCTCTCAAAGTCCGAGTGAAGGACAGAGAGCCTGCAGCAGAAGAAGGAGAAAAACAAAAACAAGCTACATGAACAAACATAAATGGCGCTCCGCGCGGACTTCTCGGATCTGCGCTGGGACACCCTCCCTGGCGCGCCGAGCGCGCCAGGGGCGCCGCGGGGGGGGGGGGCCAGCGCGGATTCAAGGAATCTGCGCGGAGCGCCAACAGTTTTATGTTGACGCCGTTTCCCTTCTTCGATGCAAAAAACACCCCGCACGCCTCCGAGGGTCCAGCCACCCAGCGCTCGCGCGCGGACTCCCGCGCGGCCCTCCCGCTGCCCGCAGGCCCCCCCGCTCCCGCCCCCCCCCCCCTGCTCATTGCCGGGCCTCCTCCTCCCGCGCGGTCGCCCTGGAGGCCTCCCAGGGATGGGGTCCGAGCAGACGTGGTCGGAGGATCGCGCCGCATAGCCGATCCACTGCCGATGCATGGGCGTCGCCGGCGTGGAGAAGATCGGGCCCCACATCGAGCCGCATCGCCGAGGCATCGGCGATGCGGCTCGATGTTCCGACCCTATCTGCTCGGACCCCATCGGGGAGGCCTTGACACACGCCCTCCTCTTCTGTCCCTCACCAACCAAAGCTGTGCTGATTCGAGAACAACGCCGCGCCTTCAGCACTAACCAAGCAAGACCAGAGTCACGCGAGGCACAAGCTTCAACAGGCGAGCCAGGGCACGGAACCTTGGCGTGTGCAGCAACACCAGAGCTTGTGTCCTCCCCCGGCGACGTGGCAAGGCTGTCCCGTGAACAGGGCCGACACCCGCCCTCTTCTTCTACCGCTCTTCGCGTCCCCGGCTATCGCTCGGATGTCCGTTCCCTGATTTTATTTCGGCTTCGTGAGTGTTTTTTGTTTCGCAGGATGACCCGGAATGCTCCTCGATGGTCCCTGCCAAGAAACAGCGCACACGTCCAAGCGATGCTGGGATCCTGTGCAGGCACCTTGCGTGTCTCCCTGCTCGTCTCTGCCATTTCGAGTAGGGGATCGACTACAGATTTGATTTAACCCAGAATTTTGTTGTCTCGCTGAAGCGACCCCAGAAACGTGGAATGGTTTACGAGCGTTCTACATATTTTTCGTGCACTCGACGAGCACATCAATTTGGGGCTCACGCCCGACACGGGGGGCGAACAACGGTGGGACAGTGCCCAACAGCAACTGGTTACATCCCAGACCCGCAGCGGCCGCGGCTGGGCAGGCGACGCCCGGCGCCAAGAGGACGACGCCCGCCCGCAGCACGGACGGCGAGGATCCTGCTCAGCACAGCGGAAGCACGAGCGCCCTCAGCACCTCCGCGATGTGCAGTGCGGCAGCTCCCTATGGGGCCACGAAGCGCTGTACTGGGTGTGCGGGACGCATGCGGACGGTAGCACTGGGACCTTCGGTGGGGCTCCCTATGGGGCCACGAAGCGCTGTACTGGGTGTGCGGGACGCATGCGGACGGTAGGGAAGAGGGGGGGGCACAAGAGGAGGAGAACGCGGGACCGTCTCTTCAAAACGAGGACCCAACACCACAGGATGGCTAGGAAAAACATCTGGCCCCTGGAGGCTAGATTTATGTTGCTTCCATCGTACTTAAGGACCGCATCCCAGCAAATAATTGTCGAGCACCCGGAAAAGTATCGAAAGAGTGTCGAAACGGTGTCGAAACAGTGTCGGGCGAGTGTCTCCCAGGGCACGACACGTGAAAACCCTCGAGATTCGGTACTTTTTTTCTGGTGCTCGAAATTCTTTCGGGTTGCCAAGGCTAAAGTCGGTTGGAACATCATAAGGCTGAATGCTTATCCATGTCCACTGCGCCTCAGCCTTTTGGCGCCTCCTCCCAGAGAGTCCAAGACGCAGTGGACATGGACATGTCAATGTGGCACCCCGCAGTTGCGGATAAGAGTGAGGGGGCGGGCGCGGGGTGGGTCGCGGGTGGGTCGCGGGCCGGTCGCGGGTGGGCCGCAGGGTGGGTCGCTGGTGTCGCGGGGCGGGTGGCGGGTGGGTCGCGGCACCCCGCAGTTGCGGATAAGAGTGAGGGGGCGGCGGTGCCGTCGGCAGTCTGCGAGGTTCTGAAGAAGCCCGCCGCCGCCGACCTCCTCGCCGAAGAAATCTGGGTGGGTCGCGGGATGGGTCGCGGGTGGGTCTCGGGTGGGTTGCGGGCCGGGTCGCGGGTGGGTAGCAAGTGGGTCGCGGCTGGGTCGCGGGTGGGTCGCGGGCCGGGTCGCGGGGGGGACGACGACAACAAACAACAAACAACAAACAACAGCAAGCTACAACCACAATCGGCACCGCAAAGCCTCACTTCAGCCGCGCGCCCTGGGACAGCGACTGACCGTTCGGCCCCATCCCACTCCGACAGGTCTTGCCCGCAACCTCCTCCCTCCGCCGCTCCTGGACTGCCCTGTCATGACGGAGACGGGTGCCGAGGGCAACGGGTCCTGAACCTCGGGGCGCCCCCCTGGGGGCCCCTCTTTCGTCCCGCGGCGTTCTTGACAGCCCCGGGCCCGTGGGGGGCCCTGCAGGGAGCCCGACAACATTAAAAACCTGGGGACCAGCTTCCCACAGGACTCAGTCGAGGAGAGCAAAGATCGTGTTGGGAGGGAGGGGCTGAGAGGACGAAGGGCCCGAGCTCTAGCATCCAGATGCAAAGAACGATACCTTCGGCCGCCGGCCCCTTCCTCCAAACCCGATGCCCATCGGTCGTAAGAAGTAAGTCGAACCATGAAGTCGGGAGGCGTTGAAAATAGATTGGGTGTCCGCCCGCCCTCTAACGAGGACGGAAACAGGTGAAGCCACTCGATCATTGAAACATGAAGGCGCTTTGACAATAAGCTGGGATCTGGGAATCCAAAAATACCTGCTTTCAACGACCGAAGGGTACCTGTCTTCCTGAGCATGTGCTTCGTGGCGAAGTGGTTGCCCCCACCACCACCACCCCCGCCCCACTCCGCCACATGGGAGAGCCGCCTCCTCGCGCCGCGCGCTCCCTGCCCGCCCGCTCCTCTGGGGGCCCCGGGGTCCGCTCGGAGGGCGGTCCTCGAAGCGGGCGCACAGAACGCAGCCCAGCAGCTCCTGGTAGTCGCGCACGTCGGGCACGTGCACCTGGCCCCCGGTAGGGGCCCCAGTAGGTGGCGACATCCGAACCCTACCCCCACCAACCATCGGGTCTCCTCAATCGATGGGAGGCGAGGGTAGGCTTCGGATTTTCCCGCCGACCCAGCGGCTGCGGGGGCTTCTCGCCGGACGGGTGGGTTAGGAGTCCACTTGTGGGAGTTCTTCGCAAGGACGACTCAACGCTACCATGGGCCCGATATGGGGCCAAAATGACAGAGGGCGCATAAGCCTGGTGAGGCTGGACTCATCGGCAAGACGCGGAATCATGCGGGATTTGGAGGGTTAGGCCAGATTTCGACCACGGGTGTAGCAGCGCGTTCTCGCGTGAGCTGTCCGCGCGGGCCATCCGCACACAGCCGCCCTGCATCCAAAGGGTCGCTGTCCAGGAGTCCGGACCGCTAGACTGTGAGTACGGATATGCCTCCCGTCAACACGCCTTTCCCACGGACCACAGAGCCTGCGAGTGCCTAGCGACGACCTCCGTGCCAGGGCAATCTGGGTTGAAAATGAAGGGGCCTTGGGACACACAAGTAAATTCACACAAACAACAGGATTCCCCATATCTCCCCATGTTCTCCGGGTTTCTGCCTCCCCCCCCCTTCCCCTATTTTCCAATTTTCTCCTGGGACTCGACAATGCGTTGTGTCTGTGTGTACTTTCTCCTCCCGAGAGAAATCTGCCCGAAGATCTGGACGCGAGGGCCTGGCGCAGCGCTTCCGCGCGGCGCCTGGCAACCCGACGTCGGAGCGAGCGCTGCGCCGCCCGCAGGGCCTGGGCCGCCAACTCGGCCCCTGCACCGCCTGGGCCTCCCGGGCTCCGCCTTCGGGGTGGCCGCTGGCTCCGGCGTCCTCCGTGGGCCCCGCACTGCTGTTGGCAGCGCCGGGAGGGGCCCTCCGAGCCCTCCTTCACTCCTCCTCCTCCTCCTCCTCCTCCTCCTCCTCCTCCTGCTCCTGCTCCTGGTCCTCCTCCTTCTCCTCCTCCTCCTGCTCCTTTTCCTCCTCTTCCTCCTCCCCCTCCTCCTCCTCCCCGTAGCCATTTTGGCTCAAGATGGCGACCTGGGGGGCTGTCCAGCCTCCAGGCCGAAGGGAGACCTCTGGACCGAGGACAGTTCCCAGACGGGCGTCGGGCGCGCGCGCGGCACTGCTGCAGCCATGGGGAGTGGCGGCGGCGGACGCGGGGCGGGCAGCGCCTGGTCGGGGACCCCGAATCGCCAGAGAGTGCCCCCGTGGAAGAGGAGCAGCAGTGGCAGTCGCCCTCCTCGCAGCAGCTACGTGGTGTGTGACGGGTGCAGCAGATGGCGCTACTGCAAGAATATCACCAGCAAAGGCGACCTCTGCATCTGCGGCAAGAATCTCGCCTGCCTCGTCCCTGACGGACACGTTTTCCGTGACGAGGATGGTGGGTGGGTGGCAGCACAGCCCCAAGGAGGAACCTCGCCCAGGATCAGCTGGGCAGATGGTTGGCAGCCAGGAGGCGGTGCTGGCGGGAAAGGGCAAGGAGGCCAACGCCAGCCACCACCTCACGACAAGACCGCCGATCTCAAGGCCGCAGCCGCAGCAGCATACGGCAAACTCAGCAAGGACGACCCGCTCAGGCAGCACTACGAGGCCCTCTGGCCAGAGCTCGCCGCAGCCAAGCCACCAGCAGATCAACCAGTCGTTGGATTCAAGGCAGTGGAGGCAGCAGCTCGGCGCTTGGACAAACTCCAGAAGAAGGTACGATCGGCAGGGGAGCAAGTGGAGAGTGCCCAGCAGTACTTGGCTGAGAGTGAACGCAAGCTTCGTGAAGCTATGGAAGCCTCCATTGCAGCAGAAGATGAGTTCGACAAGCTCAAGGCCACAGTCGGCAAGCAAGAGGCACCAGCCGAACCCGCAGACGAGAAGCCAACGCTGGCAGCCCTCCTGGAGCAGTTCGAGCACGAGCCTGATGACTTCCACAAGTGGTCCGAGCCTGACAAGGAGGTCTGGCGAGCTGCAAAGGCCAAGGGCGAGCGCATGGCCCAGACGGTCAAGGAGCACGAGGAGGAGACGGCGAAGCACCTGCGACTTCTGGAGGAAGAGACGGCCAGGCACCAGGAGCAGCTGCGCCAGCTCGAGCAGGCCCGCACCAAGCGCCTGTCAAAGAGCGGAGAGCCAGACCCAGAAGCAGCAGAAGCCCCACCAGGCAAGCGTGTCTGCGCTGCCAGCCCAGCCCCTCAGCGAGGTGCCACCACAGGCGCTGAGGCAGCAGGGTCAGCTGTTGCGGCTGCGCCTAACGGCGCCGCGGCAGCTGCCCAACCAGAAGCAGGTGCAGCAGAACATGACAAAGCAGAGGGACGCCGAGCTAGAGTGGAGGCCCACATCCAGGAGGCGCGGGAGAAGGTCTCGCAGGCCAAACGCGCCGAGACAGTCGTCGACGCAGAAGGGCAAGGTGACCACTCAGCAGGGTAGCCGCCCCAAGGCGAGCGCGAAGAAGGCTCGCCGCCCTTACCACATCGACTTCTTCAATGCCACGACCTGGGGCCCCCAGGCACAGGGCTACCTCATGGAGATCAACGACACCAAGGACAGGGACATCATTGGCATCGCGGAGCACCACCTCCGCCAGCCTGCGCAGATAGGCAAGGCAAGAGCGGCGCTCAGGAGGAATGGCATGCACAGCTACTGGACCAAGGCACGGCCAGGAGAAGGAGAAGGCACTCGAGGTGGAACGTGTGCCATTACGCGAGGATCCTTGGACGTCCAGGACAGGATCGCGGGCTTCGACGAGCACTACCTGCACGAGGACGGCAGCGACGTCACGGTGGTGATCTCCAACCTGCACAAGGTCCGCTTCGCAGTGGCCTTCGTCTACCTTGAGTGTGGGACGGGCTTTGGAGAGAGGAGCGTCGACATCCTCTGCGACCTGCGGGAAAAGATGGCCGTCTGGGGAGGGCCATGGGCAGCGCTTGGGGACTTCAACATGACGCCGTCGGAGTTCAACAACAGCATCTGGCCCAGGGTGCTGAATGCCCAAGTAGCAGCGGCGGAGGATGGCGCCCCCACGTGCTTCCCAGCAGGAGGCGAAGCCAGGTGCATCGATTTCGCGCTGATCTCGCAGGGCCTGGCGCCGCATTTTGACCAGCTAGAGCTGCTCAGGACCGTGCCGTGGAAGCCGCACATTGGCATCCGCTTGAAGCTGAGAGGGCGGCCTCTAAAGCTCAAGGGCAGGGTACTTCGCAGGCCAGCAGCCATAAAGCCACCAGTCGCAGTCGAGAGAATGCCGAAGTCCAGAGCCGCTTGCAGGCGAGCGGCGCGAGGAGGCCAGGAGGCCATGCGTCGACGTCAGCAAGCGTTGGCAGAGGCAGGATGCGACCATGAAGAAAACGACATGGAGCCAGTGCCGCAGCTGTACTACGACAAGGAGGCCCATCACGTCATCCCTGACGAGCTGTGGCAGGCCACCTCCGAGAGGGTCAACTTGCGTGTCTACGACGAGTTGCCCCAGCACTTGCAGCACACTGTCGTCGGCAAGATGATGGAGCGGGACATGCTGGATCTGGGGCAACAGTACGACCACTTCGCTAGCACACTCGAGCTCAGCCTGTGCGAGAGCATCGGCATCCCAGAGGAAGAGCGAGGACGTCATCTCGGGCACAGCAGGCCCCCGAGCTACAAGAGCGCGCGCATCAAGGACACCGTCACCTCTACGCCATGGGCAGGGGTTGAAAGGAAGATCCATGCGTGGTGGGCGGAGATCTCCTCCTTGGTGCGGCAGCTCTCGCACCGCGACGCCCGAGCGCAGGAGGCAGCGGCATGGCGACAGGGCAAGACCCATGCACCTCCCGATGAGGACTCGGGAGGAGGACAGGGCCCGTTGGAGTCGGAGCCTGGCCCCGTCATGTCGGGCAGCCAGGAAGGCCACGAAGAAGGCGACCCAGCACCAGCCTTGAGCCCATCGAAGAGCTCGGGAGGAAGCTCGGTGGCACGCTCCCCCACCGAGCGGGGCAAGGGCCCCCCCGAGCTGCAGCAGCGGAGCGCAGGCAGTGGAGGCGCAGCAGGAGGCGACCCAGACCTCCACGTGGGACAAACCCACAGCACCGCAGACAGCTGCCCAGAAGGGATGCACAGGGGTGCCCTTCCCCCACCAGCAGGGCGCAACTCCATGGACATCCAAGATCACGACCCCTTCGAGGATGAGGAGGACTACTTGGAGTACCGCCAGGAGATCGCAGACCAGGAAAACAGCGATGGGTACCACCAGCACATCGAGGGGCAGCAGGCCAGCCTCGAGTCCAGCCAGACCGCTCGCCGTCGAGCAGCTGGACCTGATTCTCACCCACCAGCAGGGCGCAGCACTATGGACGTCCAAGACCTCGACCCCTTCGAGGAAGAGGAGGACCGCGTCCAGAACCGCCAGGAGTCCGCAGACCAGGAGGACTGCGATGAGTACCACCAGCGTATCGAGGGGCAGCAGGATGGCAACGGCTACGGCCAGACCGCACGTCGTCAGGCAGCTGGATCTGGTGAAACCGCCCCAGGTGACACGCACTGCTCACCTCCTCAGCCAGCTGGCACTCAGGAGGCAGAGGGTACCGATCACCTGAGGAGTCAGAACCATGCGCCGCCAAGCCCAGAGGCAGATGAGCAACGAGATATGGGCCTGCCCCCTTCAGACCCCTGGAATGACGACCAACACCAGCGGGAGAGGGAAGACTACGTGGCCATGAGAGACGACCTGGAGCACTGGGCGGCCATCTGGATGGATAACTTGGTGCAGCTCCCCACGGACAACAGCAACTGGATGCAGATCTGTGTGCCGTTCCTGGAGACCATCCTGGGAGGCGGAGGCAACAATGGCATGGTGAGACTGCTCAGGCGTAGGTACCAGCAGGCCGGCCTCAGCCACATCATCAGGGACCTCTGCGAGCGAGCATGGAGAGACATGCAGAACCACGACGCCGAGGCTTTCTCCAAGGACTTGCGCGAGAGGTGCCGACGAGGAGGCACGAATTGGAAATGATGCATTGGAGGGAGCTCGCAAACCTGCGGAGGTTCATGCGAGAAGTTATAGGCGAAAGAGCACCAGAAGGAGCAGCGCGAAGACAACTACATGATGCTCCAGGTACAGGCAGTGGCCAGAGTAGCCGCCGAGTGCAGCAGGTCCGCACCCACAGTGGCCGCCAGACGCAGCAGCAGATCAACACAAGACAGCAGCTTGCCCAGCAGCTCAACCAGCCTGACCCAGGCAGGCTGAACGATGAAGGTGCAGCCAAGGACCAGCAGCAGGCCCTCCTCGCAGACCTGCACGCGATAGCAGAGGGCGCCCTCGTGGACCCAGGGACGATCAGCAGGGTAGCAGAGGAGGTAAAGAGCATGGCCAAGCTGCTTACAAAGGCGGTGAAGAAGGCGTACATCCACTGGGTGCACGACGCCACGGCAGGCAGTGCGAAGATGGCCCACGCCTACACCAAAGCAGCGGAGCGCAGCCATCTGGAGGACATCCTAGAGCACGAGGGCCAGGTCATCAACCACCCGCAGCAGCTGGTGGACTTGCGCAAAGAAGCATGGCAACGCAGGTGGACACGAGATGCGCAGAAGGCCGAGAGGATCCAAGAGGCGCTGGCCAAGCTGAGGCAGGCTGCCCTGGCCCAAGAGAATACCCTCGAGCCCATCAGCAAGGACATCATAGGCTCCATCATCCAGCACCTGAAGAGCAATGCAGGCCAAGGAGCGGACTGGTGGAGGGCTCCAGAGCTCAAGGCCATGGGAGCCCAAGGGCTGGAAGACTTCGTGCAGTGCCTGACCAGCTGTGAGCAACGGGCAGCCTGGCCGTGGCAATTCTACCTGGTGCTGGAGCTGCTGCTGGGTAAGAAGCAAGGAATCGGGGGAGAGCGCCCCATCGGCCTCATGCCCATGCCGTACCGCATCTGGAGCGCAGCCAGGAGGCCCATAGTAGCCACCTGGAGCAAGGCAGCGGCGGGCTTCTGGGATACGGCAGTAGCTGGCTCCTCAGCGCTGCGAGTGGCAATGCACAGACTTATGAGGGCAGAAGCCGCCACGGAGATGGGCTTTCATGCAGCAGGAGTGTTCTACGAAGCGGCAAACTTCTACGACAACATAGGCCTCGACCAGCTGATCGAGAAGGCCAGTGCCCTCCAGTGCCCGTTGCTGCCGCTGGCAATGGCCGTGCAGATGTACCTTGCGCCCAGGGCCATCATGGCCCACAGCCTCTTCTCGGACATCTTTGAGCCTACCAACAGCATGGTAGCAAGCTGTGGCCAAGCGGTAGACCTCACCAGACCGCTCTTGTATGGAATCCTGGATGCAGCGCACAGGCACCACATCTTCGTCGTCATGCAGCAGTACCTGGACGACTTGGCCCTGCAGGTAGAGGGCGCGCGGCGGCAGGTCATTGACCAGATCAAGCACGTGGCGGCGCTGGTGCACGATGGTTTCAAGCAGCTCGCGATCCCCATCTCTGTCAAGACGGCAGTGGTGGCCTCGGACAAGGACCTCCAGGCAGAAGTCGCCAGCATCCTGGACAGCCTGGGCACCCCCAACAAGCAACCAGGGGTGGTGCGCGACCTCGGCGTGGACACCAGCCTTGGAAAGCAGCTGCGGCGACCCACCCATGCCGCGCGCCAGGCCAAGGCCAAGCAGAGGGTGGCCAAGCTCAGGGGCCTGGCGAAGACGGACGCCAGAGGCGCGGCAAAGGTCTATGCAGCAGGTGCCTACTGCCAGCAGGCTTGGGACTTACCAGCGCACGGCATCACGCCCACGGAGGCGAAGTTGGTCAGGGCAACGGAGGCAGCGCTCCTCACAGGCGGACACAAGGCTGGACGCTGCACGTCCACCATCCTCCTGATCCAGAGGGGTATGCAAGAGGCAGTCACCCGAGCCATCGGCGACCAGATCAAGCAGTTCTGGCTCACCGTAGTCGACCACCCGACGGAGCTCAAGAGGTACCAGAGGGGCTGGCTCCTGCTCTACGCCAAGCTGGGCGCCCTGGAACCCAACCGCAGGTGGCAGCAGGTCAAGGGGCCTATGGCAGGGGTCATTGTGCAGTTGCTTGGGTTAGGCTGGATACCGCGACGCCTGGACAGCTGGATCAGCCCAGCAGGTGACGAGTGGGCCTACAGGCCAGATGACATTCCCCACTTCGGCGCGCTCCTGCATGAGGTCCAGCAGAGCGCGCAGCAGCAGCTCTGGCAGCAGGCAGCTGGCCATCGCAGTGGAGAAGGACTTCAGGCTGGAGGCGACCTCTATCAGCTGCAGCGCCACCTAGGAAGAAGGAGGCGTAAAGGACAGCATGCAGAGGCAGCCATGCTGGAGACCATAGCGGTGGCGGGCATCTGGACCAGGGAGCGTCGCAGGGCGGCCAACCTCAACCAAGAAGGCGACGACACCTGCGCGAGATGCGGCGAGGCGATAGAGACAGAGGAACACCGCTACTATGCATGCCCTGCCAACGCAGAAATAGGGCACAGCAATGACACCGACCTGGCGAAGAAGGCGAAGGACGCGCTGGACCAGCGGCAGGACCTGCATTTCTGGCTCCGAGGCATCCCGCCAGCGGCCTGGGCAGCCAAGGTCGACCCAGACGAAGACGCGGCGAAGGCGGCGCAGATCTTCTGCACCAGCGAAGAGGCACAAGCTGCAGCCCAGTCAGGGCACAAGGTACGAGCAGACTATGTTTTTACGGATGGCTCAGGTGGTGCAGGGGAAACGGCCAGGGACCCCCGCCTCAGACGCTGCGGCTGGGCAGTGGTGGCATTCAGGTTCGACGAACAAGGGCGTCCGCAGGAAGTGGCTGCCTGGCACGGCACAATCAGGGCACCGCACACGGTGCCACGGGCAGAGCTCACCGCCATGAGCAAAGCCATCGGGTACACCACGGCGGCGACAGCCAGGGGGCTCAACATAGTCAGCGATTGCAAATGCGCCCTGGACGCACTCAAGCAGATCCAGGACCCTGAGGATCTGGACTACAGGAGCACGAACTGCGACCTCTGGCTCCAGACGAAGCAGCAGCTACAGAACAGCACGGACACCATCATGGGCCACCACATCCCGAGCCACCTGATTGAGCACCCAACCGAGCTGGAGAGGTGGAATGGTCCCACCTGGTGGGTCATAGGTAACGGGATGGCAGATAAGTACGCGGGTTGGGGGGCGGAGCACGGAGCACTGGATCCAGATATCATCGTGCAGCAGCAGATCAGAGACCAGATCACCATGGCGGTGCAGAACCGACTGCTGGCCATCAACATGGCGGCGACGGTGGAGGACCCCAACAAGGCCCCTCAGCGCCCCAAGGCCAAGCGGCGAAAGCCGCAGACGGCGAGGGACAGGGCAGCCCAACAGGGACACGACCTGCGAAAACTACATCCGCGATGGTGGTGTGCAACGTGCCGCAGTGGCCCAGCCAAAAGGACAAAGCATCAGAGACTGGTTGGCAGAGACGGGAAAATGCCTCGGGAAGTACGGCGGCCACCAGGACCAGCACGGCAACGTCAGGCTCGACTTCAAGGCGGTGCAGATCGGCACGCAGGTGGTGCACGGCTCCCACAAGACGCAGTGCACCCATGGCTGGCTCTGGTGCGAGAAATGTGGCGGCACCAGCTACCTTGGGGACCACAAGAGCAGGATCGTGGCAGGAGTGGCAAGGAAGCTGGCAAGGCCATGTCAGCCCCCAGCAGCAGCAGGGCGGCGAGTCTTGGAGGACATGCAGAGGGGCAAGCTGCCTAGAGGAGCTAAGCCAGCAGCAGACCCAGCTGATGAGGGTCTCGACGAGATCACCATGCCAGGTGAATTCAAGCTCGGCCAGACTAACCACGAGGTGATCGATCTGGACGGGGACAGCTCAGAGGCAGGGGACCCGCAGCCAGCTCCGCAGCAGCCACCCAGCCATCCGTACTCTGTCGTCCACGCCAGCTTGAGGCTCGTCGACCACATGGAGGGCTACGCAGAGCTGTGGATGAACATGGTCGACCAAGGGGTCTGGGACGATATGGACGACTGGATGGAGCACTGCGTACTTACCGCACCTCCTGGCCATCACCAATGTGGGTGGCAGGACGGACACGCAAGAGCAGACCAGGGCCGTCACCGCGCAGGAGATCCAGCAGATAAAGGACGTCTGCGAAGAAGTCTGGCGCAACACGCACCGCACGCGACGGAGGCTCATGACCAGGATGCTTACCCTCCCGTATGGCGCATGGCAGCAGGCAGCAAGAGTGCACATGGACGCCTTTCACAACAGAAGGAACAACATCATTGCGCACAGCATCCCCAGCAGTGAGCGCAGGCCGCTGCCGAGAACAGCGGAGGCCAGCCGAGAGTGGTCAACAGAGAACCTGGACGATGAAGACTCGACCCCAGACAGTGAAGCCCCAGAGCTGGAGGGCGAGCCGAGCAGCCAGGAGATGGAGACCATGGCGGGACCTGATCAGAGGCACGACGCCAACAGCCTGATGCAGACGGCAGTGCAGGTGGCAGTAACGCTGACCAAGCCAGTGGGGCCCGACCTGATGAAGTTCGTGAGCGAAGCTGACGAGGCTGGCTTGCTCCACCCAAGGCTTCGACACAACAAAGGAGAAGCTGACCAGGACCCCGAGCAGGAGGTGGCGTGGCTCGAGAGGAACAGGCTCGAGCAGCTCATGCAGTCGCTGGCAGGCTGTTGGAGCCAGAAAGAGGGCGAGCTGGGCTGGCCATCGTGGCAGGCCGCGTGCGTGCCCCATGTGCTGAGGGCGCTGCAGACTGGCGCCTACCAGAGGCTTTTCAGCCACGTGTCAGGGACGAGCCGCCAGCGCAGCCAGCGCCGAGCGGCGGAGGAGATCTGCCGCCTGGCATGGCTCAACAGCGGAGAGGAGCGCAGACAGATCCAGCAGCAGGACCCGAAGGAGGCAGAGCGGCGCAGAGCAACGGCTGAGCAGATCCTGGGCGTGACTGAGCCAGAGGTGAGGAGCCGCAGCCCGCGACCGCAAGCAGCAGGGCGAGTGCCAAGCAGGGCTCCAGCCAGACAGCCGAGGAGGCCCCTGTGCGGAGAGGGGACAGGCCACCATGGACCCCTGCGCGGCGAGGGGTTAGGCCGAGGAGGACCCCAGCGTGGCGAGGGGTTAGGCCACAGCCCTGCGCCAGACGGGATGCAGAGGGGTGCCCGTCCCCCACCAGCAGGACGCAGCACCAAGGACATGGCAGACCTCGACCACTTCCCTGAAGAGGAGAACAGAGAGGACAGCCCCCAGCAGGCCGTAGACAAGCAAAGCAGCGATGACAACCACCAGCAGTTCCCAGATGTACAGCACAGCATAGGGCACCACCTGGCAGACCGCAGAGGACCCCAGCGTGGCGAGGGGCTAGGCCACGGAGGACCCCAGCGCGGTGAGGGGTTAGACCGCAGATCCAAAGACAAGCAGAGGATCGAGGCGGAGGTCCCTGACGAGCCCAGTGAGCATGACGCGGACGTCTTGACCAACAGTGTGGTAGATAGGACCTCGCCACTAACAGAGCGGACCCATACCCTGGGAAACCGACAGACTGAACGCGAGGGGGAGGGCTTGGCCCGCGGATACCACGTGAACCGCGAACACAGCGAGTGGCATAGTCGGGGGACCTCGCCTGAGCCAGTGTGCAGCAGCACCGAGGATGGGGACAGTGCGAGACTCGGCGCTCCCCCGCGTGGCGAGGGGTTAGGCCACAAAACAGCGCAGCCTGAGAAGGCGGCAGACTACGACGATACAGACCTGCAGCGGGACTTGAATAAGATCGTCGGCGACCCACCCCAGCGCGGTGAGGGGGTAGACCGCAAGGCTCCCCTGCGCGGCGAGGGGTTAGGCCACGGAAATCCCCTACGCGGTGAGGGGGTAGACCGCAGGACCAAAGGCAAGCAGAGGCTTGAGGCGGAAGCCTATGACGTGCCCAGTGAGCAAAAAGCTGACCTTTTGACCAACAGTGTGGTAGACAGGACCTCGCAACTAACAGAGCGGACCCAAACCCTGGGAAACCGACAGACTGAACGCGAGGGGGAGGGCACGGCCCGCGGATACCACGTGAACCGCGAACACAGCGAGTGGCAAAGTCGTGGGACCCCGCCCGAGCCAGGGAGCAGCAGCACCCAGGACGGGGACAGTGCGAGACGCGGCGTACCCCCGCGCGGTGAGGGGTTAGACCGCAGCAGGCCCCAGCGTGGCGAGGGGTTAGGCCACGGAGTACCCCAGCGCGGTGAGGGGTTAGACCGCAACGATCCCCAGCGCGGCGAGGGGTTAGGCCACGGAGGACCCCACAGTGGAGAGGGGTCAGACAGCAGCAGGCCTCCGCGTGGCGAGGGGTTAGGCCACAAAGGACCCCAGCGCGGTGAGGGGCTAGACCGCAACAGGCCCCAGCGTGGCGAGGGGTTAGGCCACGAAGCACCCCAGCGCGGTGAGGGGTTAGACCGCAGCAGCCCCCAGCGTGGCGAGGGGTTAGGCCACGATATTCCCCAGAGCGGTGAGGGGTTAGACCGCATTGACCCCAAGAGTGGCGAGGGGTCAAGCCACGATGAGCCCCAGCGCGGTGAGGGGTTAGACCGCAACAGACCCCAGCGTGGCGAGGGGTTAGGCCACCACGGAGCACCCCAGCGCGGTGAGGGGTTAGACCGCAACAGGCCCCTGCGTGGCGAGGGGTTAGGCCACGGAGCACCCCAGCGCGGTGAGGGGTTAGACCGCAGCAGCCCCCAGCGTGGCGAGGGGTTAGGCCACGAGCTTCCCCAGCGCGGTGAGGGGTTAGACCGCACCGACCCCCAGCGAGGCGAGGGGTTAGGCCACGGAGGACCCCTGCGCGGCGAGGGGTTAGGCCGCAACGCGCCCCAGCGTGGCGAGGGGTTAGGCCACAGCTCTGCGCCAGGCAGGGCGGTCGAGAAGGCCCATGAGTCCAGGGACCAGCAGCCAGGGCGGTCCCTGGAAGAGCGCAGAGCGGAGGAGCGGCTGCGGCCGTCCATCAGGCTGCTCCTCAAGCTCTGAGTGGGCAGCGGCAGCATTTCTTCAGACTGCCGCTGCTCACGGGGCGACTCCATGAGTCACAGAGTGGCGGCAGTAAGACGCCGTGAGATGAGGCCGCTGGCCCACCCCGCCTCGGGCCGTTCTGCCCGCGCGGAGTGACGAGACCAGGGGCACCCACTTGCGGGCGGGGACACGCGGGTTTAAACCCCTCCTCCTCCTCCTCCTGTTCCTCCTCGTGGCTCCGCTGGAATGTCGACCACCTCGAACAAGGACAGCTCCTCAGGCCGAGATGGCGCGACAACTGCACCAGGCAACCGCGTGTGCTTACAACCGGTGCCGTCCATTTCGCAGCCTGTTCCGTCCGGTCTTGGCGTTGTGATCCCGAGGGTCCTTTGGGACGCGCTGTGAGGAGACCACCTGCGCGAGCGCTCGAAAATGAGCCGCACTCCCGACATAACGTGTAGCGCACGATTCTACACAGCTTACACCGACAGGGTCCCTTGCAAAAGAGCCTGCTCGACACGAGAAGCCTCCTTCCAGCGCCCATGGGAGAAAAATCAACCACGGCAATACTTACGCGAGAGCACAGCCCTGGCCTTGTCGCTATGCGCTCGCTTGGCACACTTGCGGCACCGCCAAGACCCCTGGGCCCATTCGAAAACATGCCGACCCTCCTCAGGGTGGAGCAGGCACGCCGAGGACGAGGGCGAGGGAACAGGGCGGCATTCTTGCAGCGGCCCATGGTGTCGTCGAACGTGCCGATCGTAGCGGTCATCGACCCTACCAGCCCGAGCATAGCAAAGACCTCAGCGGTCCTCGTAGCCCAGGTAGCCGTGAGGTGCTGAGGGACTGGGTACAAACGGGTTCCTCCTTCGCCTAGAGGTCGGCCGCCTGGTTGCCCGAGTAATCGCACCGCTCGGGTCCCTCGAGCAGCTCGGCATCGGACTTTCTGGAATGCGCCTTGACTTTGACCACCTCCACAGACCCCACCCCCGAGTAGGAATCTTGGATCTCATTCCAGATCATGTACCAGAGCTCGGCGTAGGGCTGGGGAGCCTGGCGGCACCAGGCAGCACTGCGGCGATACCCGCGGACCACCGAGGCATTGCCAATATCTGCTCTCAACGGGGCCGATCGACTCTGGGCCCACGTTGTTCCTTTGGCGGATGGGCGGTGGGCGAGCAAGCCAGGCGAGCAGGTCTGTCGGCTGCTCGGATACCTGACTTGCCACTTGAAAGTGTCACGTCGCCACCCTCCCATGCCATCAGGGTGAGAAGACGAGGATGAGGGGGACGAGGATGAACCACACTGCGCAGGAGAGCTCATAAAGGAGGATGGCCGGAGATGGAAGGCGTCCGCCGGTCAGAGAGGAGGGCGGACGGGGATACGGTCCTCGTGCGACCATGAGGACCGCATGAGGAGGAACGGGAGGGCTTCTCTGGCCACGGCGGGCCTACGTAGTAGGCTTGTGGATGCCACGGCAATGGACACCCTAACATTCCGATAATTGAATTTAAACTGTGTTTAAAATGCTGGAAAATGGTCTAAACATATTTTGAATATGTGCTTTTACATGTATAAAACATGTTTAGCACATGTTTCAGTCATCTGGAAATTAGTTGGCAACATGATTCCTCTCCATTGATCGCCCTCCACAAACGTAGGCCACAAACAAGTTCCACGGCATAAACCTAAGGAACAGCCCGAACACACGAGCCCCTCCTGAGCCCAAAGCGGTCTTTATTTCTGCGCCTTGACTGCACAGGGGAGGAGGCACGTCGTGCCCCCTGGCGGACCGCCCAACCGCACGAAGAGGAAGGCGACGAAGAGTGCGGCTCACCCCGATCGTGCCTCTGACCCTGAGATTCGTCATTGCAGAACAAACTGCAACATCGCCAAAACTCACGACCGGAGCCCCCGACCCCATCTGTCTGCGTCCTGTTCCGAGCCAGGTCGATCTGTGAGGGTCCCAGGGCCCCCAGACCGGCCGAAAAGGCTCGCTTGTTGGTTCCAAAAACAGACAAACCAAACAAACACGCCAGGATGTTGAGGCTCGTCGCGCGAAGAGGCTCGCCGTGGGAGAGAAGGAGCGCCCGGATCTCGAGGCTCGTCACGCGTGCTGCCTCTGAGCCGCGCAAGCCCTCGGCAGACCCGCGTGATTTTGCAGGAAGGGGGAGGAGGAGAAGGGGGAGGAGGGGGAGGAGGAGGAGGAGGAGGAGGAGGAGGATGGGGAGGGAGGAGGAGAGGAGGAGGAGGAGGAGGAGGAGGGGAGGAGGAGGAGGAGGAAGAGGAGGAGGGGGAAGGAGGAGGAGGAGGAGGGAGGAGGGAGGAGGAGGAGAGGAGGAGAGGAGGAGGGAGGAGGAGGAGGAGGAGGAGGGGAGAGGGGAGGGGGAGAGGGAGGGGGAGAAGGAGGAGGGGGAGGAGGGGGAGGAGGAGGAGGAGGAGGAGGAGGAGGAGGAGGAGGAGGAGGAGGAGCAGGAGCAGGAGGAGGAGGGGGAGAGGGGACAGCTGGGAGGGCGGGAAGCCCTGCGGGCAGACGCTGGGCAGGCGAGGGGCGGCGGAGCTCCCGGAGGAGTCTCTGGGAGTGCGGGCTCGCGGCGGCGCGACTCCCAGCAGGCCCTGGGGGGCCCTCCCACGTTAGGGTTAAGTCGGGCCTGTCCTCGTACAGGCGGATTCGGGACGAGAAAGGAAAAATAGTCCAACAAGTACTCCCATTGGTCAAAGAATACCAAGAAATCGTCCCCGGATTATTTTTGACTATTCTTGATTATTCCTCCTGTAGAGGGACAGGCCCGACTGAACGTCAGGGATGGGGCGCTCCCAGGGCACGCGCGTCCGACCCGAACATCTGGTAGAACCGTTTTGTGGTGCATCGCTTCCCCCCGCGGTACGACCAGAACGCGCCCGCCACGACGCATGCACTGGAAGATTTCTCGGTGCGCGCGTCGCCCGGAGGGGGGGGGGGGGGGGCGATGCGCACAGTATTAGTATGTTTGGGTGCCGCGGGACGGAGGCCGTGGGCGTTGTGAAGCAGATCTGTAGCGAGAGGCCGAAGATGCTGGCGCGGCTTAGCACAGGCGCGCTCAGCACGCCGCGGTGGCGTTCCGCGCGGAAGAGATCGTGGGCGAGCATCATGTCCGTATCTGTGGTCCTGCTGGGCCGGGCCCCTGGGCCGCGACCCCGCGGATGCGGGGCGTTTTTTCGCGGATGCCCCGCGCGGAACGTATCCGTGCGACCGCGTATCCGCGATCGCGCCCAAGAGTCCACACAACTAGGGCGCGGGCGGCGAAGATCCGTATCCATGAGGGCGCGGATGCGAATGTTCGCCGCTTGTGACGGCCAGCCCGAAGCCTCGCCAAGGCAAAAGGGGGCCAAAGGCGCTGAGCGTGCAGCTGCGCCGGCGGGGCAGACTGAGGGCGACGAGGGAGATTGGCACGAACAGTCAACCATATGCGAACCCTGCTCCTGCACGCCAGATTTCTGAAACACCGGCTGGGGTTCAGAATTCGAAGGATGTCATCAGCCAAATGAACCCCAGCGGGGGTGTGAGACAGCGTTGATTGGACGCGCAGTGGTAGGGTTCGCCAAAAGGGCGCGGAACGAAAGAGAGGGGCCCTGAGGGAAACAGGGACCGGCTCTTCGTCCTGAGCCCTGTGCAGGCGGTCCCGGGGCCCCTGGGAGGGCCCAGGAAGCCGACGACGGCGAGCAACCTCCAGGGCGCGACTCCCTCTGGATATCCGCATGCCCCCTGGCGGCCGGCAGCTGCGAGCGGCCTCACGAGAGCGAGCCGGGTGGCGGGAGACCGGCGGCACGGCGGGCGGCAGCGGGGCGGCATGAGCGCAGCAGGGCGCCACCACGGCGCGCGGCCTAGCGCACGGCGTGCCCGCGCTGCTGCACCCGGCCCTGGGGGTGATCGGGGCCGAGCACCACATCCGCTGTGGAAGCGATCGCAGTCGCACATGCAGCAAAATAAGGAGCCGATCTCTCTCTCTCTCTCTCTCTTTGCTCTCTCTCTCTCTCTCTCGCTCGCTCTCTCCCTCTCTCTCTATATATACATATGTGTGTGTATATATATATATATATATATCGACGCTTTTTTTTGGCCCCGCCCTGGAACTCGCACAGGAAAACGGATCCTGGTGTATACTGGATGCTGGTGTATACATGTTCCGTTATTTCCCCAGGACACTTCGGGAAAAAGTATACACCACACCACCCCGACGTCATCCCCGACCCTCAAGAATCTTGACTCAAGAAGTCCTGGGATTGAAAAACAGCCCGCCACTGGTAATGTATCGGAGGTTGGGGGGTGAGATCGAGGTGGAACAGAGAGCCCCCCTACCGGGAAATCGATTTCGGTTTCGTGTTCGTGCGTGCCGTGCGTGCGGGCGAGGCGAAGCTGCGTGGGCGGGCGAGAGAAAGTCTCCTGTGGCTGAGGCGCGGCCGGACCAAATCATTGCCGTCCGTGCGTCTGGGGGCCCGCGGTGTCCCGCCGGTGTCCCGCCCGTGTCCCGTCGGTGTCCCGATGATGATGATGATGATGATGATGATGATGATGATGATGATGATGATGATGATGATGATGATGATGATGATGATGATGATGATGATGGTGGTGATGATGATAATGATGGTGATGATGATGGTGATGATGATGGTGATGATGATTGTGATGATGATGGTGATGATGATGGTGATGAGGATGATGATGATGGTGATGGTGATGGTGATGATGATGGTGATGGTGATGGTTGTGGTGATGATGATGGTGATGGTGATGTTGATGTTGCTGTTGGTGATGATGATGACGACCCGTGTTGTTGATGATGATGCTGATAATGATGGTGATCGATCGGGGTAGATCGATTGTGAAATCGATGGTGGGGTCCATTGTAAGATCGATTGAGTGAGACGTTGGGTCCGCCCCCGTCAACTTTCTTACCATTCAGGGATTTCGGCTCAAGGGACGAATGGTACCAAGCGGCCAAAGAACGAAGGGTGATGTAAACAACTCGACACCGACGCTCCCAAGAGCGAGCGGCAACGCAACACTCTCCTTTGGCATCGTCACAACAACAATCACAACTGTTGCCCATTGCTGGGACCCTCCCCCCCCCCAAACCTCCGTATCACCCGCAGGGTGGTCGTATAGTATCCGACAAACAAAGCGAGTCAGACCCCGCCGAACTCTCCGAGCTCGGGCGCGGCGACTTGTCTTCGTCTCCTGTCCAGGGCCCGCTCTGATCGGGGGCACAGGAGGATAGACCACGAGCAGGAGGAGTTAGGAAACGCCTCCTAGGAGGTCTTCGCTAGAACGGTCAAAGGCTCGTGGAACTGATCTAGGTGGGGTCATTTGGCCGGACTGGCCCAGATTGTCCAGGATTCAGCCCGACTAAGCGGGACTTGGCGGAATTACATGGCATCAAGCGACAGTGCGCCGGTTTTAGACCACGGGTCGCTGATGCCGAATCAAACGTCCCAGGAGTTGCATCTCAAGGGGAGACCAATCCCTGACGATTGTCAGACGAGGGCCGATAGTCCCGGCCCATTTATCCCCAGGGCTGGCCTTTCACCCCGAGCCGTCCAGTCACGGCCCCGGTGCCTGGAGACGGCCCCGAGAAGCCGAAAACGGTGGCATATCTCCATCGTGCTTCTGCTCCAAGACGCTGGGTGTCTGGCGGTGCCGCCCCGGCCCCCGCCACGGACAAGTGGTGGAACAGCTCCGGCAGCAACCACTCCGCGGTCTCGCGATCCGCGTGGCAGCCCAGCACCTCGGGCGCTCGGGGGCGCGCGCGCGCGCTTGCGAGGGGTCGGGCCCCGCGCCGCCACCGCGCCCATATCAGCCTCCGCTCTCCTCTTCTAGAGAAGGAAAGACGGATGAGGAGTAGGAGGGAAGAGGGGGAGCAAGGAGAGGAGGGGGAAGTGGACGAGGGGGTGGAAGGAAGGGGAATGGAGGAAGGGGGAGCAAAGGGAGAAGGACATCGCACCAATACGAGGGCTACACTCTGAAAACGACATCCCCTCGATCCGCGTAAATGCTGGGCACCCGTAAATGTGACAGATGTGCGCATCCGTGCAGATGCTGGGAATCTTGTAGGCGAACCTGCGCCCAAGCGAGCGTGATGACTTGAAAGCCGCGCGCCCTCCATCCACGTATACGCCCATCACGCCCGTGCGACACGTCTGGCGGTTACGACAAGGAGGAGCTACTTGCCAATGACAGGGGAGGCGCGGAGGCGGAGGAACAGATGAGGAGGGATGATGAGACTGACGAGGAGGCGGACGTCAGAGGAGGAGAACGAGGAGGGCTGTTGCAACAGCTTGAGGGCGACGTGGGGCATTCGATGGGGTGGTCCTCGAGGCTTTCACAGGACGTCGGGGAGGGATCGTGCGCGCATCCGAAGGGGGAGGGCGCGCGTCCTGGCCATGCGGCGGGCGGCACAAGCCGCGCCGCAGGCAGGCCACCCACGGCCGCCGGAAACGGAGGCGATGATGAAGTCGATGGAGTCGTTGTTCAGGAGGAGGAGGAGGAGGAGGAGGAGGAGGAGGAGGAGGAGGAGGAGGAGGAGGAGTAGGAGGAGGCGGCGGGAGGGAAATGGGGAGGAGGAAAGGGAGGAGGAGGAAGGTGGAGGAGGTGGGAGGGGAAGAAGGAATTGGAGGAGGCGGGAGGAGGAACGGCGAGGGCAGGGAGCAGCTGAGGATGCGTCGCTGCCGGCTTGACGGACAGAGACTAGTATACAACAAACCGTTCCGCCATCGGGGGCTCCTGCTCCAGGGCGGCTGGGAAGTCCATACCTCTACGTGGCGGCAGGTGGTTGTATGACACTTCCAGCCGCCCTTGGGCAAGCGTCCCCGATTACGAATCATGTGTTGTACTACTACTTCTACCACTACTACTATGACTACTACTACTACTACTACTACGACTACTACTACTACTACTACTACTACTACTACTACTACTACTACTACTACTACTACTACTACTACTACTACTACTACTACTACTACTACTACTACTACTACTACTACTACTACTACTACTACTACTACTACTACTACTACTACTACTACTACTACTACTACTACTACTACTACTACTACTACTACTATACTACTACTACTACTACTACTACTACTACTACTACTACTACTACTACTACTACTACTACTACTACTACTACTACTACTACTACTACTACTACTACTACTACTACTACTACTACTACTACTACTACTACTACTACTACTACTACTACTACTACTACTACTACTACTACTACTACTACTACTACTACTACTACTACTACTACTACTACTACTACTACTACTACTACTACTACTACTACTACTACTACTACTACTACTACTACTACTACTACTACTACTACTACTCCTAGCACTACCATTACTTCTGCTTCTACTACTTCCACTACTGCTACTACTTCTCCTACTACTACTACTATACCATTATTCGCCCACGGAGCGCTGACAGTCTGCGCGCTGACCTCACCACGCGGTCCGCCACCGCACGGGTTTTGGGATCCCCGGAGGCCCCGGCCGCCCGGGACGTGCTCGGAGGACGGCCCGACTGACCCACCACACGGTGTGGTCACCGCACCGTCTGTGCGGCCTCCTCACCGGCCACACCGCTTCGGCCCAGCACCGGGCAGATCCACGTGGCCAGAGCAGGGCGGAGAGGCAGCAGCAGCCCAAAGAGGAGCGGGCGGGCGGCGGCCGTGGGCCCGGGAGGCTGACGAGCGGAGGGGCGCTCGCGCTCGGGTCGTCCGCCGAACCGCCAAGCAAAGCACGGAGATCTCTTCCTCCCGCCTGAGCCCCGAGCCTACGGTCGGGATTCGTTGCTCAGCGTGTCGCGAAGGCGGCAGAGGCAACACCCTGTCTCGCGGGGCGGGAGACTCAGAAGAGCTCGGACCGTTGACGCCTGGGGGCCGCGACGCGGTAAGCGTGTCGCGCCGAGGCGCGGGGTGCCGAACCGGCGGCGCGACATACAACGCAAAAGTTTCCGACCGCAAGCCAAACAGTCTCTAGATCAAAGACGAGCAAGACACAATGGGGTAGGAATCCGGCGGCCATCGACCCTGCCCTCGTCGGCTGGGCGACGACCCTCGGGGAAGGGCCGCCTGTCGAGAGCGGCGCGTTCCTGCACCCGCTGAGGCAACCCGCGATCGAGGAGGAGGCGGACCGCCACTCCCGTGCTGAGAAGCCCACATCCAAATCAAGAACCACCTGGCCTGGAGAGACCTAGCACCTGTGACCCCTCGCCGACCTTCTGCTGGACAGTCCCCGCACGGGCGAGGGGAGCCGTGGGAACGACGGCAGGAGCGAGCGAACGCCTGCCACGGGCACGCCTTCGCTTGGTCGGAGGAGCCTGGGGTGGCAGGGAGCTGAGACTGGCGACAGCCTGCGAGAGCTCATCTCCGTCGGAGGCGCGCACAGCAACGGTAGAGGCAGCATTCACACGCGGGCGCGCCGAGCGGCGGAGCTGGCCAGAGGCGCCCCAGAACTGGCACGAGGCCGCCAGCGCTCGAGTCTCGCCTGTGCCGGACCTCCACGCCAGCACCCCCACCCCCAACATCCTGGACCTGGCCGAGCTCGCAACAGGGCGCCCTCCACCGTGGAGGGCGCGATGCAGGCAGGAGCAGGGGCAGGACCAGGAGCAGGAGGAGGATATGGAGGAGGAGGAGCAGGAGCAGGAGGATATGGAAGAGGAGGAGGAGCAGGAGCAGGAGCAGGAGGAGGATATGGAGGAGGAGGAGGAGGAGGAGGAGGAGGAGGAGGAGGAGGGGAAGGAGGAGGAGAGGAGGAGGAGGAGGAGGAGGAGGAGGAGGAGGAGGAGGAGGAGGAGCCGCCTCCAGGAGGGAGGGAGGCGCCAGGCGCGCCCACGGCAGCCTCGGGCGCGGCGGCAGGAGCAAAAGCAGGACTCTGCCGAGCGAGACGACCGCTGCTCGTCTGGGGACCGCTGCGCCCTGCGTGCAGCAGGAGCTCGACCACACGAAACCCCCCACAAGAGACTCAGCCCTGAGACCCCATGACGTCCACTGATGTTTGGTGTGGGAGCGTCACGCTCTCCACGGCAGAACCATCAGAGTCCGAGAAACTCGGGGCGCCCTGGAGGCAGGCAGGGCGTTTCATGGCATGGGCTTCACCTGCAGCTGCGTGGCAACACCTGCCCAGACCGAGCTGGCCCACCGCGCCACCGTCCATCTCGCCCACCGCGCCGCGCGCGGCGACTCCTCTGCCCAATGGACAAGGCCAGCAAGACACCCTGCTGGATGCCGTCCCCCACGAGAGCCGAGATCTCCGCTAGCGGCCTGGGCACCCTTGGCCTGTGAAGAGACATGGCGTGATTCCGTGGCTGGCTGGCTGTGCCGTGGCCGTCATGGCCTCCGCGCGCTTCGCACTCCCTCGGGATTTATGCCTGACCGTGGGAACTCCACCGTGGACCAGTGAACGCCTGAGAATAGGGCAATAATGATTTCATGTTAAGGTTGGCTCAAGGTACGTCCCAAGATTACCGAAGAATACCAAGCGGCCCTCGCTTTTGCAGCCCGTGTGGTTCGTTCCGAAATTTTGGAATTCCCGGAAACCTTCGACATCTTGGAACGTATCATTCTCATAACCTCTTGCCCATCTGAGACAAGGCTGCAGCTGCTAATGAGACACTCGTCGAATCGACTCGGACTCGGACTCGGACTCGCCACGGTGAGCCGCGAGGGCCCAGCAAGCTGGCACCGGAGCGCCATGCAGCCAAGGGACGGGCAAAAGCGGCGCCAAGCTGACAGTTGTAGCGAACCGACTTGTGAGCAATCTTCAATGCCTTGCCCGCCTGTGAGCTGACGCAGTGAAGGTCCCTCCCAGAGCTGGCTGCAGAGTCGGCCCAAGAAGTTTCTCGCACGTGCATGTCATGACCGCTCTGGTGGGCCCGAACATGCTAAAATGCAAGGCCTCCTCACTGAGACCTTCACGGCCACACCTTTTGACACAAACCAGATGGCTTCTCAAAGGTTCATATTCGCCCGCCTGGGGCTGCACGTGAAAACAGGTCCAAGAGCAAGACAGGGAGAATGAAAGGGGGAGGAGTCGTCCCTCCACCTCCTTACTCCCGCTTCCTACTCCCAGCTCAGTCCCTCATCCCCCCCCCCGTTCTCTCTCCTCCCCTTTTCCCCTCCCCTCCCCTCTCATCCCCCCCCCCTCGAGCACGGGTGGCCCAGGGCATCATACCTTTTTGTTGGCTCGAACTTGCCATGGGGCGCCCAGCCCACCTTCTCGTTGGCGCTTGGGGAGCTTCCACCCAATACAACTTTCTCGGAGGCTATTGGCGTGGGGTGGTGAGAATTAGCGAGCTGAAATGTAATGTTCAGCAGGTACATTGTGATAGGGCAGGCTGGTGCTCAGCTGTAGTTTCGCAATTCGCGTATCTTTCTTGTTCCTAGATCGACGCAGTGGTAGGAGGGCCGTTATTACAGCGACTGGGTTCTTTTTGGGTTCTTGAATGCGCACCTTCCGAAAACGTGTTCACGATGCCATGGCAGACGGGGCTGTTAGCACGCTCACCTTTGAAGCGTGGCCCACGGCTTTGGCAATTGTGGCATATCACACATGGTGTTCTTTGGACGTCATTCGAATAGGTGTGGTCTGGTAGTTGTGTTTCACCTGCCCTACCTGTGTTAGTTCCAGCTTTACGCACCTGCAGGAGGCCGCCTATAGTACTGTATTGGTGTACACGTTCGCGTTTTCTGTGCCCCAAGGTTTTCCAAAACGCTGATGTTTGGCGTCCCGTCACAGCCACATCGGGGTATGCTCCCTGTGCTCGCTTTGGGCTCCCAGGCTGGGGACCCGCTTTTCATGCCGAGCCGCTGTTCGACGATTCCAGTGCCAGGCGAGGGCCTCGCGGAAGCCCAATTTTGTCAAACACGTTTCATCCCGCAATTCTTCACGACGCAGGGATGCTCTGCGGCAACTCGTGGGAGCCTCCCGTGCCATCTTTCTGGCTCCTGCGTGCCGACGCCAACCAACGCTTGCCGACACTGCGTCGACGCCCGACGATGCGCTAATTCGGCGCGTTCTGAACGATAACCAGACGCGAGCGCGCGCGAGTGCACTCTGAAGGCGGAGTTCCGAGGACGCACAAGGCTCCCACAACTTGCTACCGAAATTCGCAACGATTTTTCCCACGACGCGAGGATGACACCGTCGTTGCCGTGGCGGCGCGCGCGCAAAAGCGATGGCGCGAAGTGGAATGGCCTCCTAAGAGGGCGGCGCGCTGCTCAAAAGGCAGAAGGGCGTTCTCTGAAAGGCCTGTGGGGCTTCTGAGAAGGCGTCTCGGAGGCCGGGAGGGCTCCTGAGAAGGCCTCTGCCTTTTTCAAGCGAAAAAGAAACTGCATAGACATCTACTCTTGGCGCTCCGCGCGAATCTCTTGGATCTGTACTGGACCCCCCTCCATGGCACGCGGAGCGCGCCAGGGGCGGCGCCGGGGGCGCCGCTGGGAGGGCCCAGCGCGGATCCCAAGAACTCTGCGCGGAGCGCCAAAAGTTTATGCTTGTGGTGTTTTTTATTTTCGATTCTCAAAACCCCCCACCCCCTCTCCACCTTAGAACGCCTCCCACCCCCTCCCCCCCCCGAAGCGCAGCCCTGGAAACTCCGGCCCCGAAAGCTCGGAAGCGGGTGGCCGCGCGCGCTGCGCTGCCGCGGCCCGCCACCGGGCGGGCAACCGCGGTGGGGCGCGCGGGGCGGCCCCGCGTGCGCCCGAGCGCGGCGCCAGCGCCGCCTGCCAGCCGCGGAGCTGGGTGCGGTGCTGGTGGCTCATGGGCATCGGCGTGGGGGGCCTGGAGCGCGGGAGGAGGGCCAGGGCTGAGCGCGGGGGAGGGGGGGGGGAGTCCTCCTCCTCCTGCTCCTGCTCCTGCTCCTGCTCCTGCTCCTGCTCCTGCTCCTCCTCCTCCTCCTCCTCCTCCTCCTCCTCCTCCTCCTCCTCCTCCTCCTCCTCCTCGGCGTGGGGGGCCCTGGGCATCGGCGTGGGGGGGGAGGATGCCAAGGCTAAGCGCATTGGAGGGGAGCCTGGAAGCAAGCCGCGACTCGGGAGGGGGAGGAGAGGGAGAGGGGGGAGGGGGAGGAGGGCACGCTAGGTGCGCCCGCGTCATATCTAACGTCCTACCCCTTCCTCCCACCTTTTACCACGACGTAGATCTCCTCTCTACTCTATTCGCACAATCGGATGCCGTAGCATGGTGTAGCATTACATGGCGTAGAATAGTGTTTAATATTGACGCGTAGCATGACATACCATGGCGTGGCGACGCTCCAAAATGGGGGGGGGGCTTCAACGGCCCCAAAACCAACGACTTGACACCGAATGTGTAATCGCTTCTGATTGTTTCTTCGGGAGGCCATTTTTTATGTTGGGGCCCACTGGGAAGGACCGAACAACCATGCCGTGGCATGGCATTGGAAATAATGACGCCAACGCTGAAGCGGGAGCACGATTCGAAACGAGCGGAAGCGCGGAAATGAGGCCGACGCTGTAGCGGAAACAACAATTTGAACACTTGGCCTGACACACGACTCAACCAAATGCAACTGCGGGTGCCGCGAAGGAGATGAGACGAACCGTGTGAGGAATGTGCCGAAATGAATGCTTGGGGCGCATGTGGACGCACCCCTGGGGCCTTCGGTGGAGCTTCCTATGGGGCCACGAACCGTGTGAAGGGTTTGCCAATATGAATGACGCGGGACGCATGTGGACGCGCTCCCTGGGGCCTTCGCTGGAACTCCCCATGGGGCCACGAACCGTGTGAGGGGTGTGCCGACATTGGGTGGCGGGGGCGCATGTGGCCACACCCCCTGGGGCCTTCGGATAAACTCCCTATGGGGCCGCGAACCGTGTGAGGGGTGTGCCGAAATGGGCGGCGGGGACGCATGTAAACTGTGCCACTGGGACCTTCGGTGGAACTCCCCATGGGGCCACGAAGCGCCCGAGGGGTGTGCCGAAATTGATGGCGGGGACGCATGTAAACTGTGCCACTGAGGCCTTCGGTGGAGCTCCCCATGGGGAAACGAGACGTGTGAGGGGTGTGCCGAAATAGGCGGCGGGGACGCATGTAAACTGTGCCACTAGGACCGTCTGTGGAGTGGAGCTCCCTATGGGGCAACGAACCGTGTGAGGGGTGTGCCGAAATAGGTGGCGGGGACGCATGCGAACTGCGCCACTGGGACCTTCGGCGGAGCTCTCTATGGGGCCACGAAACACGTGACGTAGGTGTCGACTTGGGTGACGCGGGGGCGCATGCGAATTGCGCCACTGGGGGCTTCGGTTGAGCTCCCTACGGGGCCACGGGCCGCGTGAGGGGTGTGCCGTAATGGGTGGTGGGGGCGCATGTACGACGTACAACTGGAGCCTTCGGTGGAACTCCCTATGGGGCCACGAAGCGGCCGAGGGGTGTGCCGAAATTGATGGCGGGGACGCACGTAAACTGTGCCACTGGGACCTTCGGCTGACATTGTATGGGGCCATAAAACGTTCGAAACGTGTGCCGAAATGAACGGTGGGGACGCATGTAAACTGTGCCACTGGGACCTTCTGTGGATCTCCCCATGGGGAAACGAGACGTGTGAGGGGTGTGCCGAAATGGGTGGCGGGGGGCGCATGCGAACACCGCCACTGAGACCTTCGGCGGAGCTCCCTGTGGGGCCACGAAACGTGTGAGGAGTGTGCCGAAATGGGTGGCGGGGACGCATGCGAACTGCGCCACTGAGACATTCGGCGGAGCTCCAATGAGGCCATGAGACGTGTGAGGGGTGTGCCGATATGGGTGGCGGGGATGCGCGCCAACTGCGCCACTGGGGTTTTCGATGGAACTCCCTATGGGGCCACGAAACGTGTGAGAGGTGTGCCGAAATGGGTGGCGGGACGCGTGCGAACTGCTCCACTGGGACCTTCGGCGGAACTCCCTATGGGGCCACGGAACGTGTGAGGGGTGTGCCAACGTGAGGGGGGTTACGGGAGGAGGGAAGGGGGGAGGAGGAAGGAAGGAAGGAACGCGGGGACTGTGGCGTAGCCTGACATAGTCTGACGTGGCGACGCCCCAAAATTGGGGGGCTCCCGCGGTCCAACAAGAAAACAGATCGGCATCGAATGTGAAATTGCTTCCGAGGTTTCCGTTCGGTGAACATGTTCAAAATGATGGGGCCTATTTGGAAGGACCGAAAACCATGCCGTGGCATGGCGCTGGAAATAATGAAGCCAGCGCTGCAGCGGGAGCACGATTCGGAACGAGCGGAAGCGCGGAAATGAGGCCAGCGCTGTAGCGGGAGCACGATTCGGAATGAGCGGTAGCCCGAAAATGAAGCCAGCGCTTCAGCGAGAGCAGCATTTTGAACAAAAACCCAAGCACGGTAGCGCGGAAATGAGAACGCGTCGCCTGACATAGCATGGCGTGGCGACGCCCCAAAGTGGGGAGTCTTCTGCGGTCCAAAAAATAAACGAATCGACACCGAATGTGTAATCACTTCCGATGGTTGTTTCTGTGAGTCGTTTTTGTGATTATGGAGCATATTTGGAAGGACCGAAAAACATGCCGTGGCATGGCGCTGGAAATAATGAAGCCAACGCTGCAGCGGGAGCACGATTCTGAACGAGCGGAACCGCGGAAATGAGGCCAGCGCTGAAGCGGAAGCACGATTCGGAACGAGCGGTAGCCCGAAAATGAAGCCAGCGCTTCAGCGAGAGGAGCAATAAAAACAATTAGCCTAGCGAAGGACCCAACCATATGCAGTTGTGAATGCAATCGTTGTATGCACCGCATTCGCAGGAGCTCCCTACAAAGCCACGATGCCAAAAACTGTCCGGTGAGCGCATGCGAAAGCAGCCACTGGGGCCGTCGGTGGAGTTCCCTAGGGGGCCACGAACCACGTGAGAGGTGTGCCAAAATAGGTGCGGTGGGCGCATGCGAACGCAGCCACCGGGGCCGTCGGTGGAGCTCCCTATGGGGCCGCGAAGCGTGTGAGGGGTGTGACGAAGTGGGTGCGGTGGATGCATGCGAACGCAGCCACTGGCGCCTTCGTTCGAGCTCCCTATGTGGCCACGAAGCGTGTGAGGGGTTTGACGACATGGGTGTGGGTGACGCATGAGGGCGGTGGCACTGGCGCTTTCGGCGGAGCTCCCTGTGGGGCCACGAAACGTGTGAGGGGGGTGACGACATGGGTGTGGGTGACGCATGCGGGCGGTGGCACTGACGCTTTCGGCGGAGCTCCCCATGGGGCCACGAAACGTTTGAAAGGGTGACGCATGCGGTTGGTGGCACTGGGGCCTTCGGTGGAGCTCCCTATGGGGCCACGAAGCATGGGGGTCGGTGACGCATGCGGGCGGTGGCACTGGCGCCTTCGGTGGAGCTCCCTATGGGGCCACGAATCGAATGAGGGGAGTGCCGAAATGGGCGGCGGGGACGCATGCGGGCGGTGGCACTGTGGCCTTCGGTGGAGCTCCCTATGTGACCACGAAGAGTGTGAGGGGTGTGCCGAAAAGAGTGTGGGTGACGCATTCGGGCGGTGGCAGTGGGGCCTTCGTTGAAGCTCCCCATGGGGCCACGAAACGTGTGAGAGGTGTGACGACATGTGTGTGGGTGACGTACGCGGGCGGTGGCACTGGAGCCTTCGGTGGGGCTCCCTACGGGGCCACGAAGCGTGTGAGGGGTGTGACGACGTGGGTATGGTGGATGCATGCGAACGCAGCCACTGGCGCCTTCGTTCGAGCTCCCTGCGGGGCCACGAAGCGTGTGAGGGGTGTGCCGAAATGGGTGCGGGTGACGCATGCGGGCGGTGGCACTGGGGCCTTCGTTGGAGCTCCCTATGTGACCACGAAGCGTGTGAGGGGTGTGCCGAAAGGAGTGTGGGTGACGCATGCGGGCGGTGGCAGTGGGGCCTTCGTTGAATCTCCCTATGGGGCCACGAAGCGTGTGAGAGGTGTGACGACATGGGTGTGGGTGACGCACGCGGGCGGTGGCACTGGAGCCTGCGGTGGAGCTCCCTACGGGGCCACGAAGCGTGTGAGGGGTGTGACGACGTGGGTATGGTGGATGCATGCGAACGCAGCCACTGGCGCCTTCGTTCGAGCTCCCTACGGGGCCACGAATCGTGTGAGGGGTGTGCCGAAATGGGTATGGGTGACGCATGCGGGCGGTGGCACTGGGGCCTTCGTTGGAGCTCCCTATGGGGCCACGAAACGCTGTAAGAGGTGGAGGGGGAGGAGGAGGAGGGAGGAGGGAGGACGGGGAGGAGGAGGAGTAAGAAACCCGGGGCGGTATCTCTTCAAAACGTGTACCCACAGGATGGTTGGGAACAAGCCTGGCGAAGGACCCAACCATATGCAGTTGTGAATAAAGCAGTTGTGGGTATCGTCTTCGGTGGAGCTCCTTGTGGAGTCACGAAACGTGTGAGGGGTGTGCCGGCACGGGTGGCGGGTACGCATGCGAACATCGCAACTGGGGCCTCTGGTGGAGCTCACCATGGGGCCACGAAACGTGCGAGGGGTGTGCCGGCATGGATTGCGGGGGCGCTTGCGAACACCGCCACTGGTGCCTTCGGTGGAGCTCCCTATGGGGCCACGAACCGTGTGAGGGGACTGTCGGAATCGGTGAGCCTTCGGTGGAGCTTCCCTATGGGCCACGACATGTGTCAGGGGTGTGCCGAAATAGGTGGCGGGGACGAAGGCGAACACCGCCTCTGTGATTTTCGGTGGAGCTCCCCATGCCGTCACGAAACGTGTGCGGGAAGTGCCCAAATAGGTGGCGGGGACGCATGCGAACACTGCCTTTGGGGCCTTCGGTGAAGCTCCCTGTGGGGCCACGAAACGTGTGAGGGGTGTGCCGAAATGGGTGGCGGGGACGAAGGCGAACACCGCCATTGGGGCCTTCGGTGGAGCTTCCTATGAGGCCACGAAACGTGAGGGGTGTGCCGACATGGGCGATGATGATGAGAGGAGGAGTGGGGGGGAGCGGGAGGAGGAGTGAGTGACGCGGGGCGCTGTCTCTTCAAAACGAGGACCCTACACCACAGGATGGTTGGGAACAAACCCAAACGAAAACCCAATTCCTGGAAATTCTGTGTGCAAAAAACCACTACGCGGAGGGGGGCTGGACATTTCCCAGACGCCACCAAGGGAGAGCGGATAATAGTATTCATAGTGTTTAAATGTGGAGGGGGAGGAGCAGCAGCAGCAGGACGAGGAGGAAACGCAGGCCGTGGGGGCCTGGAACGCGTTTTCCCGCAAGAGGTGCTTGCCCTTAGGGGCTGTCACTTGCCTTAGGATTTTGACGGGTCGGGCGAGTTCTTGCCACGTTGCCGCCCGTGGCCGCCTCGTGGCAGCGCCGCTAGCTTGCACCAGGTATCTTGCACCACATAGCTTACACCACATGGCTTGCACCACATGATTAGCACACCCAGTGCAATAACTTACAGTTTTGGGCTCACACAGTCTAACATGTGATCGAGGGTCTGACAAGTTCACTTAGACAAAATTTCCTCGCCCCCCTCCCCCTCTCCGCCAAATTTTCAAGCAGCGCGAACACGCGTGCAAGAGAGCCCCGCCTGACGTGCACTCCAGGTATTCTTTCGGGCCTGGCCACGCCCCCAGACCTTAGTGGGCCCTGAAAACCGCGGGGCCGATTTTTCACCCTTTTCGAAAAAGTCTCCTTTGAAAACGGAAACCGTAAAATTAGCCTGGCGAAGGACACAGCCATATACACTTGTGAGTGACGAAATTGTGGATATCGTCTGCGGTGGAGCTCCCTATGGGGCCACGAACCGTGTGAGGAGTGTGCCGACATGGGTGGCGAATGCGCATGCGAACACCGCCACTGGGGCCTCCGGTGGGGCTCCCTATGGGGCCACGCAACCTGCGAGGGGTGTGCCGGCACGGGTGGCAGGGGCGCTTGCGAACACCGCCACTGGTGCCTTCGGTGGGGCTCCCTGTGGGACCACGAAACGTGCGAGGGGACGGTCGGAATCGGTGGTGGGGACGCATGCGAAGACCGCCATTTGGGTCTTCGGTGGAGCTACCTGTGGGGCCACGAAACGTGTGAGGGGTGTGGTGGATTGAAAGGCGGGGACGCCACTGAGGCCTTCGGTGGAGCTCCCGGGCCACGAAGCGTGTAAGAGGGGTGTGCCGACATGGGTGGCGGGGGAGCGTGCGAACACCGCCACTGGGGCCTTCGGTTGAGCTCACCTGTGGGGCCACGAAACGTGTGAGGGGTGTGCCGAAATAGGTGGCGGGGACGCATGCGAACACTGCAATTGAGGCCTTCGGTGCAGCTCCCTGTGCGGTCACGAACGTGTGAGGGGTGTGCCGAAATGGGTGGCGGGGCTCATGCGAACACCGCCACTTGGGCTTTCGGTGGAGCTCCCTATGGGGCAACGGAACGCGCGAGAGGTGTGCCAACATGGATGGCGGGGGCGCTTGCGAACACCGCCACTGGTGCCTTCGGTGGAGCTCCCTATGGGGCCACAAGCCGTGTGAGGGGACTGTCGGAATCGGTTGCGGGGACGCATGCGAACACTGCCATTGGGGCCTTTGGGCCTTCGGTGAAGCTCCCTGTGGGGCCACGAAACGTGTGAGGGGTGTGCCGAAATGGGTGGCGGGGACACATGCGAACACCGCCACTGGAGCCTTCGCTGGAGCTCCCTGTGGGGCCAAGAAACGTGTGAGAGGTGTGCCGAAATAGGTGTCGCGGACGCATGCGAACACCGCCACTGGAGCCTTCGGTGGAGCTCCCCGTGGGGCCACGAAACGTGTGAGGGGTGTGCCGAAATGGGTGGCGGGGCTCATGCGAACACCGCCACTGAGGCCTTCTGCGGAGCTCCCTATGGGGCCACAAAACCTGTGAGGGGTGTGCCGCAATAGGGGGCGGGGACGCATGCGAACACCGCCACTGGAGCCTTCGGTGGAGCTGACTACGGGGCCACGAAACGTGTGATGTGTGTGTGTGTGTGTGTGCCGACATGGGTGCTGATGATGGGAGGAGGGAGGAGGGGGGGAGGAGGAAGGAAGGAAGGAACGCGGGGCGCTGTCTTTACACAACGAGGGCGCAACACCACAACATTGTTAGGGGAAGCGACAGCTGAAAACGGCAACGAAGACGGTTCCGGGAGTGGAGCCAGAACCAAGACCGGAAACACAAACGACGGAACTTACAAAAAACGGCGACGGAACCGGCAAGAAAACGGCAACACGGAACCCACACAAAAACAGCCCTGTCGCTTCCAGGGCCCACTAAGCCCCAGACCCCAATCCTCCGTGCAAGTCAACTGCTTGCTGCTGCGGGCGGTGGAGGACCCTGGAGCGTCAACGGGGAAACAACAAACATCAATCGCTTCTGGCCCAAGGCCGGGCCTCTGGAGGGCCTTTGGAGGCCTGCCAGGCGGTCAGCATGCGGGGCGAGGGCAGAACTTCTGCAGGCGAGGGGGGGAGGGGGACCAGAAGGGGGAGGACGCGCGGCAGGAGGGACAAAGTGGAAGGGAGGTGGGCAGAAGAGTGGTTGGGCGCAGGTGGGGTAGGAGCAGAGGGGGAATGGGGGGAGAGGAGGATCCTTCTCCTCTTCCTCCTCCTCCTCCTCCTCCTCCTCCTCCTCTTCCCCTCCTCATCCTGGCTGCGGGCTCTACGTCATCCAGTGGATTTGGGACATACTTGTCCTCCTCCTCGTGTTCCTGGCTCCTCCGTTTCTGGGACCATCGTCGCTGCGGCTGGTCGCGGGAGGGGTCCAGGGCACCGACTTCAAACGAACGGCCCTCAGACACAGATGTCGCAAGAAACGAAATCGCCAGGAGGTCGCTGGTGCAACAATTAAGTCGATGGGGACCACGGTCGCATTTCTGTACAAGGCGTGGTGGCGCTTTCCCCAAACAGTGCTTGCACTCAAGGGCTCTCATGTGTCTTCTAACGATCTGGGCTCTGGCCATCGCTCGGACGTCCGTTCCCTGTGCTTTCTTCGGTTTCGTGCGTGGCTTTTTCGCCAAATGATCAAGGATACTCCCCGATGGTCCTCGCCGAAGGAAAAATGCACACGTCCGAGCGATGCCAAGGGCTTGTGTGTCGGTCTGGCGGCTATGTGGCCGCCGTCGCCGCTCCGTCGCCGCCTCGTCGGCGCCCGCCGTCTGGGTTTGTGTGTCGGCCGGGCGGCTATGCTATTGGCGTCGCCGCCCCGTCGCCGCCTGGCCGCCGCAGAGATTGCACGGCGCAACTTGCACCGCCTAGCTTGCACCGTGAAGGTTGAACCGTGTAGGTTGTCACACAAAGATTGCACCACGTGGCCTGCACAGCATCATACATTCCAGCCCGTAGATTGCACTACATGGATTGCGCAACATAGACTGCACTACATGTAGCATGCACCACATAGATTGCACCACGCAAAAAGGCGCGCCACATATATTACACAGCGCAACTTGTATAACATACATAGAGCCGCAAATTAGGGCGCCACGAACCCATTGCATCACCTCGGGTGCACAACATATACTGCACCACAATGGGTGCACCACATCGACAGCCCCACACTGATTGCACAACATCTACTGCACCACGTAGAGTGCACCACACAGAATGCACCACGTAGAATGCACCACATAGGTTGCACGACGTAAAGCGCACAACATGGGTTGACATGCTTTGATTGCACCATTTAGACTGCATTGCGTAGCTTGCGCAACACAGCAAGTATCACATAGGCGGACTGCACAATGTAGATGGGCTGACGGCAAAAAAAACAATACATATTGCACCACAAACGTTGCACCACATCGATTGCGCCACATAGATTGTGCAACGTAGGTCGCACCACATAGATTGCATAACTCGAACCGCACCACATCGGTTGCAAAACATATGTTGGAGCGCGTAAGTTGCACCACCGAAGTTGCGCAACACAACACAAACATTGCACTACTTCTATTCTCCTTTCTAAGAAAGAACTTCGGATCGACGCCCCTCCGGAATGACCCATCATTTCTTTCGTATTGCCTTTGCTTATGACCGTGTCCCATTGTCCATCCGAGATATGAACCATATCATCCCCACGCAACCACTATCGACACCCCCCGCCACAATACGCAACATACGCAATCAGAATGCGCTCGTTGATCAAAACCACTGGTTTTCAAAAATCAGCAATATGTGGAACACCGGACAAGACAACAAACACAACGTGCAAACGCGCGCATGGTCGCGCTCGCTTCCCATAGTCCTTCCAAAATAGCGGGTTCCGTGCGCATTTCAAACACCGAAGGTTCCCAAAACGTGCGAACACACTTTCTACGTCGACGGCGAGGCAGAATAACTGCGCTGGCGAGTAACGTATGACACACACACACACATGGTATTGCAGCATCCGTTTTCGAAAAACAGACAGGGCGCTCGTTCTAGCGAGTGGTTTGGTTGTATGCACATATATATATATATATAAACGGAACAACAGGTTTTAACTACGGGGGCAAAACACGTTCAACACATTCTACGAGACGGGGCCCTCGCGCGCGCAAGCCGAAATCATTCGAAAACCCCTGCGCGCGTGCTGGGGGGGTGGGTGGGTACGACTTCTGTCAAATAAGATCATGCTGGCCATTCGCGCGCGTCGGCCGCGCGCGCATGTCGAAATCCTCGTCAAACTTTCATCACCGACGCGGGGACGCCATCCTCGCCATCGGCGTGACCAACATCGGCGCCGCAATTGGCCGTGCCGTCGTCATCGTCACCATCGTTGCCATCCCCGTTAGGATCATAATCGTGTCAACCGTTGTCGACGTCGCCATGATACCGTGCCCGTCCATGTCACCGACTCGCAGTGAAGTGCCCAGCGCGGCCTGCGAAACTCGCTGGGAAGTGCCCAACGGTCAGCGCCAGCGCGGTCGCGTCGGTCGCGCCAAACTAGCTGGCGGCTGTGCGCGCGGGCATGCGCGGACAAGCGCGGCCGCAGAGATGCACCAGCCCCATACAAGCACTCATCGCATTCGCCGCGTCATGGGCTTTGCAAACCAAACTGCGGGTGGGCGTGTGTGGGAAGATTGCGCGAGCCATGGAATTGACACGCCCAACGCTCCCACAATTAATTGCACCACGTAGATTATCCTGTCGACAAAGTGTTCGCCCCCCCCCATAATTAACTGGTCATGTTTTCGCATTGTAGTTTACATGTGATTCTGCCCCATCGCCCATCAACAGTATGAGCTCACACCGTCCCAGCCCGGCCGGTATTCCCCTCCGTTTCCTCGGACCCCCCCAAAACAAAACGCTCCCACTCGTTTATCGAAACTGGAAAATGTTTAAGCAGCCCTTGCAACAAACGACACGAAGTTCGCACGCGCGCGCGTCGTCTCGCGCGCCTGCCGACACCCCACAATATCCTGAGAATTCGCGCGGGTTTCAAAATCGAGGGCCCCGAACACATTGAACAACACCCTGCTTCACTACAGAAGTCTTCCAAAAAAGCTTGCGCTCGCGCTCTTGCGGCTTCTTTTTGTTAAGCCACAAATGGTTCAACATGTTCAAATATCGTTACCACACGGGCCTCTCGCGCGTGCATGTCGGAATCGTTCGAACGACGTTGCGCGCGTGCTGTAGCAAGAACCCCTTGCAACAAATGGGACGAATTGCGCATGCGCGCGTTGTCGGGCGAGCCTGCGGCAAACCTTCAAAAAACGCTGCGTGTCGTGAAGCATTCACAATCGAGAGCCCCGGACACATGTAAAACACATGGTTTTGCAACATCGGCTTTCACAGGTGTCTGCGCTTGCGCTTCTGCGAATTCTTGAGCAAGACCATAATCTTTTTCTATGTGCTATATATAACACGCTCGTTACATCATTCGAACGCCCTTGCGCGCGTGCTGGGGAAGGCGCGATCTGTGTCAAATAATGCCATGCGGGCCACTCTCGCGCGTCGGCCGCGCGCGCACTTCGATCTCCCCCCAATGTTTTCATCATGGTCGTGCCGTCGTCGTTGTCATCCTCGTCACCACCATCGCTACTATCATCATCGTATCTACCGTTGTCGACGTTGCCATGATACCGCGCCCGCCCACATCGCCGAAGCGCACTGAGGTGCTTGCTGGGAAGTGCCCAGCGGTCAGCGCCACTCCAGCAGCGTCGGTAGCGCCACATTGGCTGGCCGCTGCGCGCGCGGGCACGCGCGGGCAAGCGCGGCCGCAGAGATGCGCCAGCCAACACCAAGCACTCAGCGCAATCGCCGCCGCATGGGTTTTGCAAACCAAGTTGCGGGAGGGTGGGTGGGATGGTTGCGCGAGCAATGGAATTGACAACGCACTGCGAGCATGGGTGAATTGCACAACATATATTGCACCACATGGGTTGTTCAACCTGTATGGTTGGAAACACACTGTTTAGAGTCCACGCTGGCAAATACCCCCCCAGCCCGACAGGTCGGGTGTGTCAGTGCTTGAGGCAGACGAATATCACCACGTGCGTTCCGCGCGCGCTGGGTGTCGACCTGCCTTGGACCCCGACGTTTAGAGAGGAATCAAGTGAAACGTAGTGGTTCTACAACAGAACATTTGCCAAACCCCATACGTAATGCATCATGTCATCGGGGGGTGCGGACGATGCCACGTTCTGGCCGTATTACCTCAGGTCCGTCTACCGCCTCCTTCCTCCCTTCCTCCTTGCTCTCTTTCTCTGAGGCTGGCCTACGAGCTTGCTTATCAGCAGCAAGCACCTGGAAGGACAACCTGATCAATGTGGTTTAGCCTGCAGCCCCCCTCGTGTGCCCAATGATGCCAAAAATGCGTCGGCCCGCAAACGAAAAAACACAAATGTGCCACATTGCCCGAAAGATCCCCAATTAGAGCCTCAATGCGGCCCCAGGATGCCCCAGAATTCTCACCCAACATCGCCGAGATTCGCATCTTGAGTTGCAAAGCGCACATGCGTTTGCGACCCGACTGTCCCAAAACCCCAAATGCAATCGCTGGGCTGCCTCCAACCCCCCCTCCTCCTCTGAATGCTCTCCCCCCTCATGGGAGGAGGGAGGGGCAGGAACGAGATGGATCTAGATAATTGTCGTCCTCCGACCCTTCCTCTATGGGGCAACCCACGTCTGCAAGATGCGACGACTCGCGAACAGTAAACGCTCCCCGAACTGAGCACAGGACAACGATGAATGAGGAGAAGTGCGCGCGATGGGACGGCGTCCGGATGGGCGAAGCCGGGGATCCACACACACACACACACACATACTCTGGTCTTTGGCCCCGTAGGGCCCCAAATCTGGACGCATCTGGCTTGCCCCCCCCCCCCCGCCCTGAACTGCCGACCCAGGACCCCCGAAGGTGATCAAGCTTGGCAAGCATTGCAAACTTCGAGAGGCAAGCAACCAATGAAGCCGCGGAAACAACACTCAATTGCACCGACGGCCTTGTCACAACCTTCTTGCCGGGCGGGTTGACTAGCAGCTCCAGCACCTGCAGGGCGCGATGCAGCCAAAATCCTGCTACAATGGGTCCGAAAGGATGCACGAGGCCACGTTTTTCTGCGATCAAGCCGAGATGCCCGAGGGGCCCGACGGAGACTTCGAGGGAGCAACCTGCGGAACCGCGAGAAACACCAAGGGTGCCCCTTAGATCGGCGCTCCGAATGTAATATGGTGTCCCCCAGACAGATGTATTGCTCCAGACGAGCCCCACCAGGGAGCTGCTACAAATGCTTTCGAAACTCAGTCGCGTGTTGCATCGCAGTGTGATGCTCTGTGGGGCCACTGATACATTCATGACATTTAAGCACCCTCGCTCTCCGATTTGACATGTTCGTGCTGCCTGAATGTTGCTGGTAAGGTTGTACAGCAGTTATCTGCTCGTGGTGTATCATAATATTTGGATTGCACGGTTAGGGCATGTATACATAACTGTGCATGTGTACTTTGTTTGCGCTGATGTATGGTGTTGTTGCGTGTTCATGGTGCTTGGCAGATGTACATGTGGTTGCTGCCTCTAACATGCGCTATGCCAGTGCGTTGAAGTGTGTGCTGCTAATGTGTCCTTGATGGGTACCCTTGAGATATGTTACTGTCGCAAGGCCTTAGTGTACAGTCTTGGTGTCGGTTACGCATGGATATTATTGATGGCAGGTCTTGACATCTGTGTTCAATATCTATGTTGCGGTTGTGTACCCCAAGTGGGTTGCTGCAACGTGTGAATGTTGCTATGCTGTTGATGCGCCTGGGCACCGTAAGTTATCAACGACTGTGCTAGGTGCTCGTTCTAGCTGTATGATCTTGATGTTTGTTCGGGGCGCCTGTTATCAAAGTATGTCTGTCATGGCTGCTAAGGATACCCGCTCTTAGGGTATGGTCTGGGTCTCTGATCGTGGTGCATGTAGCGGTGTCGGCTGTCTGTGTTTATGCCCATTCTGCTCTACAACATCTGCCGCCTCTATCTTGCTGGACTCTTTCGGGGGCACAACGTTGTTACCTGCCATGGGAGTGCTAACTTCCATCGATCGTAGCTCGTCGGAGCCTTTGTTGCAACCTGCGTTGGTTATCGTAATCCTTGCTCTCTCCGAAGACGGGTGACGCCACAATTCGTCGTGACTGATCTGTGGCCCGTCGGCATCAAGATTGGGGACAAGTGGGGGTTGGCTATGCCTTTCCAGCCCCGGCGAACTCTTTGGCTTCCCTCCAGATCGCCTGCACTTCCGCGCTTGGGACACTTGGCCCCGGAAACTTGTAGTATCGCTTGTCCTCGATGGTGCTTCCAAATAGCTGTAACCACATCCGCTGCACTACGAAGGCTATACCACAGATATCGCATCACGTACCTTACACCACGTACAGTCGAGGCGTTGACCTAAGGAACCCCAAATAAGGAACGGGGCCCATGTATTTCCATGAGTTAAACTTCGACGTCCCATCGAAAACGTAAGGAAAAACTTGGGCAAGGTGTGGAACAATTAAGGAAACCCGAGCCCCTCCCAAACGAAAAGGGTTCCTTCTTCAGCGCCCCGACTGCAGCCTGCGCCACGCATCTTGCACCAATCAGCTCGAACGTGCAAGGACCCACTGTTTGGGGCCCACGCGGGCCAGCACGCCGACGGTTCCGAGTGAAGCGGTGCCCTCACAAAATCCTCCTTGTTCCCTGCAGCCGCCGTTCCCAGCAGAATCGGCCTCTGACCTACCTCCGCGCCCCCCCCCATTGGCGGCGAGGTCGCCTCCCGCAGCTGCCTGGAGAAGCGCCTTTTTTGCTGCACCCGTGCTGAGGGAGGATGCTGGGCGATAACAGCGCGCGGTCCTGGAGTGCCCACCCGCTTGTCACCCCGAGCGGTGAACCTGACTTTTCATACGGTCGTGCTGCTGAAACAGGGAACGATCACTAAGGAACGAAGCCCCTTATTGGCCCAACAAGCGCCTGCGTGCACGAGGAGGGCTGGAGGGACAGCCATTGAAGGACCTAAGGAACATCGAGCCCCTTTCCGAACCCAAGCTGTCCCTTATTTGAGTATCTCGGCTGTATGCCCTTGCATTCTGGACACCGAGGCGCGTTCCCATTGATGCATCCCTCGGATGCGCCACACGCAGGACATCCGAGCAAAGCCGCCCTGTATCCATCGGGTCGCGGCCGAGGAGTCTGGGTCGCGAGGCCGTGGATATGGATCTGCTTCCCGTTCCCCTGGTCAGCTCCTCCGGGTGACTTTTGTCGATCGCGTTCCTGTGTTGTTTGGCTGCGGTGGGAGAAAACTGCCCTAGAAACTACGACAAGATAGATGCCGCACATAACAGGCACGGGTATGAGCTACATCAACGGCTGAAGCTGGCTCTGAAGCTGAACTCAGAATTCAGCCTGCACGCGAATGTTGAACACCCAGGCCACGCTGGCATGCAAACAACCACATCTTGCCCTCGAGCCGAGGCGACCTACGCATCCACAGCTCAATCATGAATGTCGACTAGGGGGAAACAGGCGATACCACCCAGGGAAAAGTACCTAACTATAAATCTTCACATACATAGCGAGTCAAGCTAAACTGCGTCAAGCCCAAACACATACGATGGTAAACAAGCCGACGTGTTTCGTAGCTCAGCCCAGCTGAGACACCCGAATCGAGGAACAACTAAGCGAAGCCAGTAACTAAGCCAGGCTGAGCTGCGCCAAGACCAAGATGCGGCCAGCTTCTGCGTCTGACCATATCGGATGAGGATAACGAGTACATAGGAAGGACAACGGAGAGGAGAGCCAGCACCAGGAGGCAGGGTGGAGAAGCAGGGTCATGGAGAGGGAGGGAGGTGGCGGAGGGGAGAGGTAGAGTAGAGGGAGGGGTGGTGAAGGAAGGAGAAGGTGAATGGGAGAGGGAGGAGGGGATGTGGTGGAGGGAGGGGGGAGTGGGAGTCAGGGGGAACGGAAAGTGGCGAGGAGGGCCCCTTTTGCCTTGTCGTCTCCAGGCCTGCTGGTGCACACAGCCGTTGTGGGCTCCAAGCGGGGCTGCGGCAGGCCAAGCTGCCACACCACATAGGAAGGGATGCCGATCGACGAAATGACCCCGGCCAACCCCAGGCCAACTCTCAAGGCAAACCCTGGTTAGGATCATTTGTCCCAAGAGACCGTGCAGGGCGGCACGCCTGACGGCCACTCTAGCCCATCTGCTTCCTCCTCGTCCTCGTCGGGCCCCATGAGGGCGTCTCTCTATAGACTCAAGCAAGTTTGCTTACCTGGCATTTCCTGCCCCCCCCTCCCTTTCCCCTCCGCCGCTGTTTCAAGCAGTGCTGGGCCGAATAGGCGTGCAAGAGAAGGACGCCTTGCGTGAAGTCCAGATCCTCTCACGGGCCTCGCCGCGCACCCCCCCCCCTCTCCCCCCTCCCTGCAGGCAAACTAGCCGAAGTTTTTTTTTTTACAGCCCCCCTGGCTGGGGGGCACCAGAGAGGCCGCCCGCTCCCCAAGACTACACCTGCCAGAATCTTAAACCAAAACGGCCTCCATGGCTGGACGCGCCAGAGCGACCGCTCCCTCCCCGCGAGGGCGCCGCGACGACCCTCGCATCGCCGCGGCAGTGCTGCGCCGTGGCGCCGCCCCTCGCCGCTCTCCCGGTGCGCGGCACTGGCTGCGCGCGGCGGCTCGGCTGCGCGCGGTGGCTCGCGAGTGTGCACGAGAATGCGCGGCAGGTTCGAGCGGCGGCCACCTCCATGCCCATACCCTCGCGGGCGAACCAGTCGCCGAGGCGTGCTCCCAATGCGTGCGCAGCCCCGTGGATGCGGGTCGCGTGGGGCAGCCGCGAAGAGGCCGCCCTGCCTCCATAGGGGCCTCGGCCGAGGAAGTCTGGACGGCGAGGCTGTGGTCACGGATACGGCAGGTTCGTCTCGTGCCGACTTCGGCGCTGGTGTCCGACACCGCGGGGATCGTTAAGCCTTGGAGGATCGGCCGTTTCCGAAACGCTAGATCGTTGAACATCAACGGGTTCTGGGTCGCTGGCGGCGTTCACCGTTGACCTCTCGCGGCTGGGTCGCCGCGAATCGACACGACGCGAACCTGCGGTAAAGCCATCGTGCTACCATAAGAAACGCTGAATGATGAACGAAGGGGCTTTTTCTCGCGAGGTTCCCCGACAGATCTCTGACGAGCGGCCTGAACACCAGTGCCCCCCTCCCGAGCCCCAAGCCGTCCTTATATCATTGTCTTGACTGTACCGGAGCTAGCAGTTGTCCAACACACATACCACCCCCAGCGTGCTGGAGAGTACGCGCGGCATCACGGCTGGATTGGGGGGAGGCTCCGCTCTTTTAAATTATGTAGCGCATGCGCCCCGAACTGCTTGACGACTCTTTGGAAACTCGCCGACTGAAGTAACCAAGTAGTCTTACAAGCATCCTAACTCGGTCGTCGAATACATCTCTGAAGAAGGAGCGGTGCTCGCCCAATTCAATCCCATAGGTGCAGTGACACACTATTGGATCAAGAATATACGACAAAATATATGCATCCCCATGTCACATGTCTCAAACTTGTACACAGACAGTGGGAGCAGTGCCGTAGCGACATCAAACCACGACGAATCCACCACGATCGCACGAGAAAGCTCGCCTTAATAATTCCTGCAACGTGGCGACCACCACCGCCGGCATGCCCGTCCCGCGGGAGGCGGCGCCGTCGAGGGCAGACAGGGTCAGAACACGGGGTAAGCCTGCGGGCGACATCAGCGGAAAGAGGGGATGGAACGATGCAGGATAACACGGAGCCAGGACAAGGATAAACTCGGGTGAGGATAGATCGAGAATCTCTGAGATCTTGCGGTTCTGGAGGATGTCACGGGCGCCGCGGCCTTCTGAGAGCGTTCTGGAACGCTCTGAGAGCATTCTGGAACGCTCTGGAAAGGATTCATCCTCGTCCGAGCCCCGTGCGCGCAGAGCAGAAGAACACGAGGGGAACAACGAGGAGAATGGAGAGGCCGTGTCCTCGACCCACGTACCCCCTTCAAAGACTTTGTCGCTCACATGAGCCTTTCGTGAGACCTCTGACTGACTGCCTCGGGCGGTGATGGACTTCATGGGCCACTCTCACGAGTGCATGAAATGGTGCCAGCATAATGTCCAGCAGCGTGATCCTGAAAGGGAACGTCCTGAGACACATGCGGGAAGGTTGGAGGAGGAAGAGGAAGAGCAGCAGCAGCAGCAGCAGCACGACATGTAGGAATACTTGGCAGAGTATGACAGGAACGAATTTGGTATGGAGGGTACAGAGGAGTGAGACAAGGGCCTGGACGAGGAAGGTGATGTTCACAACGTTGCGGGTTATGAAGGCTATCCAGGGCTCGACGCGAGTGACCCTGAGTACATCAGGCGCGTGTCTAGTATGTACCTCGTCAACGATGGAGTGGCTATTCAAACCCTTCGGACTTCCGACCCCTACGTGAAGAGAACCGACCGCCCCGTCGACCCATGCCTCGGTCCACTTGGACCGCGAGGGAGAGACGGACAGGAAGGGGATGAGCAAAAGGCATCCATGAGAGGAAGAGGGGAGGAGCAGGGTAAGGATCATGATGATGGCGAGAAAGAGGATCTTTGACCATTACCATTCGCGCTGCTGCTGTAACTCACGTGATAATACCGTGCTTACCATTGCATTATTGCTTCACTCTGCAGAGGGGGCGAGCCGGTGTTCAACACCAGGACAACGCCAAACATGAGGAGGGCAGCATGTGAGAGGGTGACAGGGATAAGTGTGAGGATGAGGGAGAGGAGGAATGAGGAGGGAGGAAGGAGGAGGAATGCTGTGGCGGAGGGACTCGGAGGGAGCAGGAGGAGGAGGAGGAGCAAGACAAGGGCGATGAGGAGGCAGAAGACAAGGCTGACGAGACGTAACAGGAGGACAAAGGCGACGAATCCGAATCCGACTCCGGCCCACGGAATTCTGAGCATCATAACTTCCGCTCGTGGACCACTGTTGCCACGAGGACGAGAAGGAAGGAGGGACGAGGATGGTAACAAGGAGGTTGAAGAACCTGCCCTCCGCCATACGGCAGGATCGTGCCGTGGCAAATTCGGCGTTGGTTCCTGACAGCGCGGGGATCGTGTAACCTTGAACGATCGGCCGCTTCCGAAATGTCAGATCGTTCAGCATCGACCGTTTCGGGGTCGCCAGCGGCGTTCAACCTTGAACGCAGGCGGCGGGGTCGCCGCCGGTCGACACGACGCGAACCTGCGGTAGAGCAACCGTGCTAGCATCAGAAGCGCTGAAGGATGAACGAAGGGGTTTTTCTGGCGACGGCGAGACTCGGCCACGAACGTCGCCGCCAATCGACACGGCGCGAACCTGTCGTAAAGCCATCGTGCTAGCATAAGAAGCGCCGAATGATGAACGAAGGGGCCGATCTTTCTGGCGACGGCGAGCCTCGGCCACGAACGGGCTCCCCGACCCAGAGCTGAAGAACGGCCCGAAAACGAGTCCCCCCGAGCCCCGAGTCGCCCTTCTCTCGGCGAGCGCCGCCGGTCGATGCCGCGCGAACCTGCCGCACTCCCACGCCGAGTCGGTGCCCAGAGCCGCTCTCCCTCCCGGGGGTCCAACCTGGCGCGCCGCCTCTCCAGGAGGAGCGCCCCGCCTTGGCGACGAGAGGCCCCGGGGTCGACGAGCAGTTGCAGGGGAGGCCCCGCCACAAGCTTCGGAGCGCAGGCGACGACGCAGGCGTCGGAGGATGGAGAAGTCCACGTGGGCTACCCGAGGGCCTACCCCTGGGCCTATCCTGAGCCTGGCCTGGCCGTCGGAGGTTGGGGAAGTCCGTGTGGGCTACCTTAGGGCCTGCCTTTAGGCCTCTCCCTAGGCCCGGCCTGGCCATCGGAGGATGGAGAAGTCTATGCGGGCTGCGAAGAGAAGCGGGTCATACGCGAGATGGCACAGCGACCTTACGCCGCGGCTCGCGCGGGCGGCCAGCGCGGCACGCTGCACTGGAAACGGGGACGCTCACGCGTGACTTCATGCGGGCAGCCTGCGCGCCAGCGCCGGTGAGCTTGTCGGCGTCGCTCCTGCGGGCTCGTGCCCCCCGGTTCGGACACGCGTCCCCGAGGATGCCGCGGACCGCGCCCTGCAGCTTGGCACCCCGCCCCACGACTGCGCCACGACCCCGTGCTGGCACCAGGAGGGCTCCAAGTGGCGGCGGTGGAGGGCGACGAAGAGGGGGGGCGGGTTCTCGGCCACCCGACTTCGCAGATCGCGCCCCGCGAGTGCGCGATGATCTTCGCGCCCTCGCGCCCCCGCGCCGCCCTCAAGGAGGCGAGCAGCCGCTCTGGCCCAGACCGAGGCGAAGCACGATGACTTTCGCGCCCCCACGGGCAAACCGGGGGACTCCGAAACCACCCCAGGGCCAGAGCTGAGCGAGCTGAGAAAACGACGGCTGACCAGAAACGGCCCCCGGACCAGGGTCCAGACAGCCCCGTTTTCAAGTTACGTGCAGCCGTGGCTAGGAGGAGGAGGAGGAGGAGGAGGAGGAGGAGGAGGAGGAGGAGGAGGAGGAGGGGGAACTACCCAAAGGGCGGAGTCTGAAGCGCGGGAAGAGTCTTACCCCAACGATCCTGGCATGGTGCGGCTACCTCCCCGCACCCTCCGGAGGTCGGGACAGTTACCACCCATGTACACCTCCTCCTCCTCCTCCTCCTCTTCCTCAACCTCCTCGTCCTCCTCCTCCTCCTCCTCCTCCTCCTCGTCCTCCTCCTCCTCCTTCTCCTCCTCGTCGTCCTCCTCCTCCTCCTCCTCCTCCTCCTCCTCCTCCTCCTCCTCCTCCTCCTCCTCTGGGCGCACGCCTTCCAAAGCGGTGGACCCCTTGTCTCCTCTCGTTGCGAAAAACCCGCGACGGGAAGTTCTTGGCAATTCTCAGCCCCTGGGGGCCTCGCCAAGCCCCTGGACTGTCAACTAACGGCTCGGGATGAGAAGCCGGTCCTGGGGAAGGGATCTAGACCTCTAGAGGTCCGCGGTATACAAATGTCGGGGATCTGGGGACTTGATACAGATGCCCCCCTCCCAACCCTGGCGTGGTGATGACGGGAGGGAGGCGCCGCGACGGAACGGCGGAGGTCCAGCGAGAAAGAGGACGGAGGCGGAGAAGGATGACCTTCCTCGCTCCTACCCCTGCCTGTTCCTCGCCAGGGTTCCTCCTGCTCCCTCCTCCTCCTCCTCCTCCTCCTCCTCCTCCTCCTCCTCCTCCTCCTCCTCCTCCCTCCTTGATGGGTCTTGTCACAAGCACCCGATCCGTGAGCTGTCCAGGGCTGCTTTTGGAAGTGTGGTTTTTAAACCCGACGGCTCCTTCGGGACTGCGTTGTATGCTCCGCTGTGGGCCCCACAGCCCCAGACGCCCCAGGGGGCCGAGTACGGGATTTTCGCTGCCATAATGTATATGCTGGTGGGCCCCACCACGATTTTCTCTGATTGCCAATCGGTTGTCAACCATTGGCAGATGGCCAGACCTCTCGCGCTTTCACACAAGCGCGTGCATGCAGGGTTCGTGTTGCAAGCTCTTTCTGGCCAACGGCAGTTCGTCAGGGATGTAGGTGAGGTGCGCGCGCACCGAGAGCTGGACGACAGCTTGCCAGAGGCTGACTACCGGCTGCGCCTAGGCAACTCTCACGCTGACCGCCTGGCCAACTTCGGCCGCGAGCAGCATCCCAGACCGTCGGAGGAAGCTCTGGTTTTGGCAGGGAAGATCACCACTGCGCGACAAGTCGCGAGGATGGCTGCGCACGTGCTCCCGCTTTGGTCCAGGTTACACCTCCAAGGCGTGCCCTGGGTGAAGCCGGCTGGGAGAGCCAGCCGCCTGGTCAGGGCCAAGCACTCGTGGGCCAAGATTGGGAGATCTTGGCAATGCAGCAGATGTCGAAGGGTCTCGCGCCTGGAGCAGCCCCTGCAGGGCCATGTGCTGGCCCCGACGGCCTACGTGGTCTAAGTCCTCAGACTCTCCAAGCGCTGGGGCACAAGATGGCTGCCTTCGATTGCTCGGACGGCTCGTTTATAGCTGTGTGCACGCGTTGCAAGCTCTGTAACACTGGAGGCAGAGTATCGGAGCGGGGCAAACAGTGCTTTCCCTTCAACCTGCCGCTGTCTGATCACAGGATGCGAGGACGTCGGTACAGTTGGAATCGCATCCTGCAAGGCAAACATCCCAATAATTTGGTGACTGTACACTTCGTCGATTTCCTGGAAGATTTGCAAGAGCCGAGCGGCGGTCACCTCCAGAGCCGTTCGTTTCGCCCCAGGCTGTCGCCTGTGGTTTGCACGTCGGCCTCGCAGATCGCTTGCACCCTGGGGATGTGAGTCTCCAGCGTCGCCCGACCTCACAGCAGCTTGCCCGAGCATGCACAGTCGCTCGTGCAGTCATCCTCTACGTTGATGTAGCAAAAAGACCTCCCTCTCCCTCCGCTGCCCCTTCCTCAATCTCCTATTGCCTCCGCCAGGGAGCGCCGCCCTCTGGGACCGGAGAGCCCCGCGTGGCGCCCCCTCCCTCCCCGTGCCCCTTCCTCGGCGGGGCTCGGAGTTACGGCCGGGAGCTTGTGCTTCGCGTGTCGCGGCGGCGGCCCTGGCGACACGATCTGTGCTTTGCAAGCGGATCGCGTGCTGCCCCGCTCCGCGGGGGCGGATGGCTCGGAAAAGGCTCGGGACGTTGCCGCCTGGGGGCCAGGCAGTGGATACACAGCGTGTCGCGCCGAAGCGCGGTCGGCCAGAACTGGCGGAGCGACACGCTAAGCCAACTTTCCCGACCGTGTTCCCTGCTTCTCCCCCTTCCTCGCCGCCCTCCTCCTCCTCCTCCTCCTCCTACTCCTCCTCCTTCTGTTCCTCCTCCTCCTCCTCCCTCCTCTGCCCTTCCTCAACCTCCTGCTGCCTCGTTCGGGGACGCGACAGGAGGCTGAGGGGCGCCGTCCTCTGGGGCCGGACGGTTTCTTTTGTTATGCTGTGTCCAGCCGCTGCGGCGAGAAACCTTGCGAAACGAAAAATGAAGACGTCGACGTCGAAGTCGACGTCGACGCTCAACATCGACTTGACCCGTATTTCGGAGGCGATCCAGCGGTGGCGATGAGAAGCCTGCCAGAGGCGCAACAGAGCGCAAAACACGTCGTCCAAACCTCCTTCTCACGAGGGTGGACGAGCGGACGAAGGACAACAGTAAATACGGCAAGTTCGTGACGTGATGAGCTGGGCGTTGGTTCCTGACTCCGCGTGGATCGGTCAACCTTGAGCGATCGCGGCTGTTCGATTGCGCCGATCTTCTGATGCCGCCCAATTCCAGGCGACTGGCGGCGTTCAGCCTGGAATACCCGCGCTGGGGTCGCCGCCGCGTGGACACGACAAGGACCAGCCGCAGGGAGGCGCCGCGAGTGGACCACGGTGAGCACCTAGGCTTCCCGCGGAGCGCCCGCCTTCCGAGCCGCGCCCCGCCGCGGCGACCGAGAACCCGAAGAGCCGCCCGCCCTCCATGCCGACGACGTCGACACCGACGCCCAGATGGGATCCGAGAAGATGGGGTCGGAGGATCTGGCCGCATCGCCGAGACATCACCGTCGCATCGCCGATGCATCGGCGACGCACTAGCGACGTCGGCGAGGCATCGGCGACGTCGGCGTGGAGAAAATTGGGCCTCACATCGGGCCGCATCGCTGATGCATCCCCGTTGCATCGCCGTTGCATCGGCGATGCGGCACGAACCTCCGACCCCGTCTGGGAGGCTTAGGGTGAGGGAGGCGCACCGCGAGGGGCACGAAAGGATGGACTCAAAGGACCGCCAAGGGGGGCCGCGGACTTCTGGGTGGACAGGCAAACTCTGTGGCCCGCGGCCCGGACCGCCTCCCCTCGGGGGCAGCCTCCCGTCCCGGACCAATGCTCGATGGCCCGCGGGCCCCGAGAAGCGGCCCCACGGAGGCCGATGGATCGAAACCCGCACATGCGCGCGCCCCAAAAAAACACGACGGAAGGTTTTTGCCAGCTTTTGGCCTCCAGGGGCCTTCCCCTGGATAAAAATCAGGACATCGTATCATTGGGGAGGGGGGTCCGCCCACCGACTCCAAAGACAATCCGCCCAGCTGGCAGTGTGTGTGGGGGGAGGGGGGGCATCGCAGAGGGGGGCGTCCAAGAGGGGGGGTGGGGGCAGATGATGGCCCGAGACGTGCTGAAACAAGAAAGAACGGGGGGGGCACGAAACCCGGGCAGACATCATGGCCCCCGACATGATGCCTTCCCCCTAGTCGTCGCCCTCTTCGTGGCCGCCCCCCAAAGACGACGCGAATGGAAAAGCAACCCGGATTGGCAAAACAACGAGACAGCAAGTGTTCCCCAAGAGCGGGGGGGGAGGCACGATGTGCGAAAGGGCCGCGGATGTGTGCATATGTAGCGCAAAATGGAATTGCACTAAGCGCGCCGCCTTAATACTCGCGACGGTGCCGCCACCTCGCTGCTGGAGGCATAGGAAGTGTGTGTGTGTGTGTGTGTGGTCTGGCAGCTCGGCTGGGCGCAGACGCGCGCGCTTTACGGCCTGCTCTCGACTTTCTACACCTCGTCGCCCCGCGCGGGGCCGCGTCGCCCCAACAAAGTGCGCGCGCGTGTGTGTGTGTGTGTGTGTGTGTGTGTGTGGGTGTGTGTGTGTGTACGTGTGTGTCTGTGTGTGTGTGCGTCTGTGTGTATGTGTGAATGTGTGGGGGGGGAGGGGACGACGCCGCAGAAGGACAATTAGCTGAGATCGTCAACGCAATCAGTCCGACGGAGGGACCCAACAAGATATTTGTTACTGCGCATGAGAATCATCATTTACGACGAGCGATGGTGAGAATGCCAGGGCGCCAGGTACCAGGATGCGACCTGTGGGACCGTTGAGAAATGTGGGGCCCATCGGATTCGTGGAGGTTTTGAAACCTGCGGGGGCTGTGGGACAAGTGCGACCTGCGGGACTTGCGCGAGCTGCGTGGCCTGCCTGTGGGGCCTGTGGTACCTGTGAAACTTGTGGGACCTGTGGCCCCCGTGCGGCCTTTAGAACCTGTGGAGCCTATGGGGCCCGTTGGACCTGCTTGACCTGTGGGGCGCGTGGGGCCTGTGGGACCTGCGAGCCCCGCGGTTCGCGTTTCTTCTCGTGCGCCTCTCCCTCCTTCTGGCCGGGGCACGCGCATCGATTTTCCTTGGCGCCGTTGCCGCCGCGGCCGACAGGGGCGCGTTCTCCGATGGTCAGATGGCGAAGCCGTTGGGGCAACCCCGCGGGCCAGGCTGTTGGGACAAACCCGCGAGCCGCGGGGGGGCAGGAACAAGCCGTTGGGGCAACCCAGCAGGCATGGAGCTACTCCTGGCCGCGCACATGCGGGAGGCAGCGCGAAGCCAAGCTCTGCCGCGAGCTGCTCCGCTTCAGCCCTGGAGCTCCTCGCTGTCTTGTCGAACTTCCTGCCCGCATCCCGTAAGGGCGCCGGCGACCCGAGTTCCAGGAAATCTCGCGCGGGCGGCCAGAGAATCAACACTTTCCGCATACACGTGGCGTAGGGACTTCCTCCATACTCAAGCTCGAAGATGCCAGAAACAACGACAGACAAGATTCCGATGACACGCTCGGGTTCGAACATGAATTGCGGGCCCAATAGAGAAGAGGGGCTACCGCCTGAGACTTCCTCGCAATCGCTCACAGGCGAGGCTTCTTGGCTTGCTCGAGTGCTATGCCTGCTATAGTGGGCCGGTGACCCGCGTCGGATTCGAGCATAAAGCGCGGGGCCCTTAGGGATGGGGTCTCTGCTCCGAGAGTTCCTCACAATTCACTCACAGACGAAGCTCCTTGGGATGCTCAAATGCTCTGCCCGCTATGGAATGTCGATGGCCCGCCTCAGATTCGAACATGAAGTGCGGGGCCTTGAGGGAGGTGCTCCCGCTCGAGACTTCATCTCGCCGTTTGCTCGGACGTCCACCATTCCCTGTGCATCCTTCGGTTTCGTGCGAGTTTTTGGCCCGATGGTCGAAGATGCTCCTCGAAGGTCCTCGCCAAGACAAAATGCACACGTCCGAGTGATGCCAAGTCCTTGCAAATCACTTACAGACGAGGCTCCTTGGAGAGCTCACTGCTATGCCTGCTATGGTAGGCCGATGGCCCTCCTCGGATTGGAACATGAAGCGAAGGGCCCGCAAGAAGGGGGTTCTCGCGCGAGACTTCCTCACACTCCATTCACAAACGAGGCTCCTTGGGGTGCTCAAGTGCTACATCTGCCTACTATGGTAGGCCGATGGCCCGCCTCAGATTCGAACATGAAGTGCGGGGCCTTGAGGGAGGGTGCTCCCGCTCGAGACTTCCTCCAAATTCACTCAAAGACGAGGCTTCTTGGGGCGCTCAAGTGCTATGCCTACTATGGTAGGCCGATGGCCCACCTCAGATTCGAAAATGAAGCGCGGGGCCCTTAAGGAGGGGGGTTCTGCTCGAGACTTTCTCACAGAAGACTTCGACCGATGGTCGGTGATCCTGATGGCATGGTGATAGTGATGATGACGATGATGGTGGTAATAGTGTTGATGCTAAGTGAGTGACCAGTGATAGTAAAGAGTTGGTGAGCGAGTGCATGAGTGAGGGTGATGGTGTGTGAATGAGTGAGTGAGTGAGTGAGCGATGATGATGAGGAGGACGGGGAGGGGGAGCAGGAGGAGGAAGAAGAGGAGGAGGAGGAGGAGGAGTGCGTGAGCGTGTGAATATGTGAGTGAGTGACCAATGAGTGAGTGATGTGGAGGAGGAGGAGGAGAAGGAGGAGGAGGAGGAGGATTGCGCGGGGTGTCCAGAGAAAACAAAAAACCCACTTGGGATGTTGGGAAAAAGAAGCAAGTCCGCCGGGACAAGGGGGTAGCCGGCGAAGGGGGCCGCGATAGCGCGCGCCTGGTGTGCCCCCGAACTTTCTGCACAGCGCCGCGGCGTCCGGGCAACTCTCCGCCAGCGCGCCAGGGCCGCCTGGGCCGCCCGCGTCCTTGAGCGGGGCGGAAAAGGAGAGAGGGAGAGAAGAGAGGGGGGAGGGATAGAGGAGAAGGAGCTGGAAGACCGGTTTCAACCCAAGACGCATGCAAGATGTTGTATTAGAGCCCGCCACACGTCCGCTTCATAAGTTCCTATTCCTACAAGAACCCGTTTTCATTGCAGGACAAACCCCATTGAAGAAAACCGTTTGAGAATCCCCAGCCGCACTAAAATACCATCCCTAGGACGTCCACGCCGCGAAACAGATGTGACTGCTGCGCTCTGACTATCCTACGCCGTACCTGAGCACGATGACTGGTGCTTCGACACCGCGAATTCGCGTGACTGTTGCGCCTTGATAACCCTAGATCACACCAGGATACGATTCCAGGTAATTACTTTGAGCCCCGCTCGTTTTGTGTTATTCGTTGATCTATATACTCGTCGATGGGTCGCGCGTTGAGCGGTTATTGATGTACTTCTGCCGACGACAGCACCTACCTTGCCGGGCCTGAGCGCTGACTTGCACTCAAGACTCCTGGCGAGGCCAGCTCATGCAGAGGAGGCCATGCACCCCCCTTCCTCTCTCCCGCCCTCCCCCTCCCAAGGGGTGGAACAAAAAGGGTACCGATACCGCTGCTCCACGGACTCTCCCGCGGTGCGCTCTGACCGAATTTTCGATGACAATCGAGCCGTGGCGACAAAGACTTTCCAGGACGGGCAGGTGCAGCGGTATCTTTTCCTCCTTTGATCATCCCCCTCCTCGCGTTCCCACCCCCCTCCCCTCCCTCCCCCTCCTCACTTGGTCTGCATGCCGTCCGAGCGTCGTGCACTCCCCCAGCACTGATCGCATCGTAGGATTAATGCGCGGGCGAGTTTTTTTTTTCTTTCAGAACCATCAGGAACAACAGACAGACATCCACTGCCCCTCATACGCGCGACACACGCACGAGCAAGCACAATGAGACACGAGCATTGCACGTCGTAGCACGGCATCGCATCGCGATGGGAAGAACACAGTGTCACTATGAGCGGGCGCAGCTGGGGCTAGGCAGGGAGACCAACCAACGAACACCAAGACTCCGAGGACGGAGAAGAGGGGTCCAAGTCCAGCAGCCCCCACCAAACCCGAAAGAACGAGAGGGGGCCGAATTGGGGGCACGTCCGGGGCTCCTGAGGGTTCAGAGAGGGGGATCAGCACCTCGGCCGATCCAATTATAACGAGGCCCAGACCACCCAAAGGCCCAAACCAACGTCTGGGGGGCGGAGGGCGCCAACCTGGAGCGGAAAACATCGCCAGAGGGAAGCGGGGCTCCAGGTCTACGAGTCGGCAACACACTGAGGCCCCGCCCCGCGGGAACGTAGCACGCGGCCAGCCCGACCCCGCCCTCGCAACGAGCCCCACGGCCGCCACAGGAGGAAGGCCAGCGGGCCACGCGTGCGCCAGGGCAAAGGAGCGCCGACCAGTGGCCTCGCGGGGCCGAGTGCCTCCAGCGAGGGGCGGCGGCAAGGCAGAGCCGGAAGAAACCAGCGGGGGGTCTCCAGGGAAACAAATCACGACTGGATAGCGGCCCCGCTCTTTGGCTCGACCCCTCTGGACAACCTCTTAATACAGAAACCAACATGTGCTAAAGTCTTCGGATTCTTACTTAGGAGGTCCTAAGCAAGGGCTCTTGAGCTTCATACTATATTTGCTTATTTGCAGACTGTAGCAACCACGCGATTCACAAATGCCTGCGGGACCCCCCGAACAAAGCGGTGGCCTTCACCCACCGCCAGGACCCCAGGACACTTGGAAGCAGACCGCATTGTAAGGCTCGCCGCAGTCTGCGCTTCATGCAAGCAACTCACACATCTAATCAACGCGCCATGCTCCTTTTCAATGTTGTGCTGAGCAAGCGACAGCTTCGCAATCCACGAGGCGCAATTCGCCGGTAGCGGCATGAGGGGCAAGCTCTTGAGACCCACGGTACATCCGAACAGCTCTGGACAGCAAGGCAGCCAATGTTTGGCGCTGTGGCAAGGTCGCCTCAGCAGCTCCTTGTGGTTCCCCATCATAGCAGAGACGACTCGTGTGTCCGCAGCTCCAGCATGCGCAAACAGATCCGCCCATGCATTCCCAATCGCATGTGCGAGACAGCCTCCACCTTCAACGACGTCGTGCAAGTCTTTGTGGCTGGGTATCTGGGTATCCGTACAAACATACGCCTCTCCACATCCTTTCTGTCCGCCTCGAAAGTGGCTCCCCATATGCTAACATGCGTGGCGGATGCACTTGGTAACGACGCGTCCCACGCTGTCGCCTCCTTCGCAAAACGGATCTGATCAGAAACCGCCAGGCCTGGCCCCCTCATGGATCTGAGCGCCATCAGACCAGCATATCTCTCTCCTCCTGGAACCAACTGTTCTGGACCAGGGAGACCTCCGCATGTTGCCCTGACAGGCCATCCAGCGAACTGGTCCAGCTGCGCCACTGCCCGGCCAACTCAACACAAAGTCGGGTGCGCCTTGTGCAAGTCCGACCTGCCGCAGTAAGTCACCGCGGTCCATGCGCCAGCGCAGTCACCCCCACCCATGCACAACAGGCGTGTCCGACGGAGGCCCAGGCAGTAGCGTATCCAGGGGGATGCCGTAGGTTAACTCAAACGTTTCGCAGTCACCGCCGTTCTCGGCCACTAGCTTCTCACATCCAGCCCGAAGCTTGAGCAGATCTTCAGGGGGCTCTTATGGTACCATCTCCAACTTCTCCTACGCCTTCGGGCATGCATTCCAATGATGCGCCAAATTACCTCTCGGCTCCTCGCAGTAAACCCATTGCCTGGGTGCCGTCAAACCGAGCTCGAATCCCGTAGCAGGGCAAAGTCAACCCCCAGACCACTAACGACGGACAGATCCTCTGAGCGGCCCAATTCGCAGCCCCAAGATAGATCTGCGCATCGCCCTGCTCCAGATCTTCTCATCGCCTATCCTCTCACGCCAATGCTGCAATGCTCTCCCCCTCTGCCAGCTGTAGATAGATGGGTTCACCCTCTTTTCCGATATCTTTGGGGGCGACGCGCGGCGAAGAATGGTCACATCCCCGATAATCTCTGAACGCAAACGGGCTAGGCATACTCCAACCCAGTCTCCACAACGCAAGCCACGCGGCGGCCACTGGGCCTCTCGCGTCCTGCCACGCCGGCCGCGCATTGGACGATCTCTCCGCGACCGACTTCCATGCGCAATACATGTCGCTGGGACAAGCTTGTCCCAGACGAAACTGGCATCTCGCTGGATCAACACCGTGCTACAATCAACTACGGGGCCGAAGCGATCATCACTTTGTGAAGCAAGGTAGAGCGTGAGCGAGGCATTGCGGGGTGCACCAATCATGTGCCACCCGCGAAGGTACGCAACCGCATGAGCACACTGCTCGTAGTGCCGCGCACTCCCGCTCCGCGCCCTGACGCAGGCAGCAGCGCCGCGCGCCACTGCGCTCCTACTTTCCCGTGCATCTGACCCCTCAGCATCCAAACTTCCCGCGCGCGGCCCATGAGGGCCTTCGCCCCCTCCTTCCCCCGGAGCCGCAGAAACTTGGTACAGTGAAGGGCATGCCCGAGACTCCGCATGTGACGTTTGGCCCGCAGACGCATGAATTTGACCCCCGACTGGAACCCATTGGCCGCCCGGACCGCGGCGGCGCATGTCCAGATTTGCTTCGTTGGGGTATCGTGCCCAGGCCTCGTAAGCCACCGGCACAGTTCCTCACGCATGCGTGCAATGCATCGGAGCTCCTCACATCTTTCCCTTCCCATTGTAACGTAATGTCATCCATCAAGACACGGGGCCTCGCGTCCATGTAACGCGCGCGCATGTGATCAATCTCCCTATACATGACCACCCTGAGTACACTAGTAGCGCGCGTGCACCCAGCCAATGTGCCCTGATGCGACGTGAAAGTGACGCCCATGTTCGGATATGCTCGCACCGTTCGTGGAATCTCGCATGTCTGCAGGATCATCCACATGAGCCTGTCGGGGTACCCGAGCGCGCGCGCCTCGCACATAATAACATTCCACAAGACAGTGTAGTAGCACATGTACATGTCCACAAGCACCGTTGTGATGTGCTGCTTGCGTGCATGCGCAGCCTCAGCCTCGAAATTGATTTTGGACGCGCAGTCGCTGGGGGCCCCTCCTGAACCCCATCCAGAAAAAGCAGGATGAGGATGAGCATTCTCCCACTGCGCGCTGTGGGGCAGTCTCGATCGGCCCCGTATCCTCGACAACGCGTTGAAAAGAGCACTAAGGCGCGCGCCGCCATTCGCTTTGGGCAGCAAGCACATCTCCGTGAAAAGCTGCGACTGTGGCCGCATGGGCCATCTCTCGCAAGCGTTGAACAGCTCCGCCACCCCCTCCGATCCAGCATCTGATCTGAACCAGAAGTGTCGCGGCAGCACGCGCGCCTGACCACGTCCTGTGCGCCGCGCAAAAGAAAGCACCACTCTGATCACGTCGGCTCCACGCAGCGGCGGGAGCTGCTGTCGCCCTGCCGCGTCGCCAGGCAGAGGGAGCTCACCCGCTCAGCTTAGCTGCCATGCCCGCTCTCATTTTCCATCTCGCTGCCGGCAAGCTCTGGAAGAGACGAAGACTCAAAGACATCCATGGAATCCATGGCAGCCTGGGCTCCGCGGGCGCGCGCGAACCGACGCGCGGCCCGCCCCCCTCTCGAATCGCTTCCTCTATCCACTGTGCCCGCGCATCGTGCTTCTTCTTGGCGGACGGACCCGCGGCCAGACGCGCTTTGGCAATCGTCGCCTCAACGTGCACCTCGAGCTGGGTATTCCCCAACCATCCGACCCAACCTTCCTTGAACAAGCTGCCTGCGTCACCATCGAGCATCTCGCGCATCCTCTCGGCCTTCGCCTCTCCGGGGCTAAATCGGTTCAACTCGTTCATCAGCCTGGCCGCCCCTTGCAAGCTGCTGGGCCCGGCCTTCCCGCTGCCGTGCATGGGGCAGATCATGTCTCCAACTCTTGCGCCGCGCTCGGCCCCGCCCCATCGGGCCAGTCTATCACGGGGCGCCGCTGGTGCGTAGTCTTGCAAACTCAGTATGACGGGCCGACCACAGGCCTCCTCCCTGAACTCACCATAACCAGTGTTCCCGACAGATGGCCCATCGCGGCCGAGACAAGAGCCAGCCAGTGCTTGCGTAATCCTGCGGGGGGGGGGGGGGGGGGGGGGCAGAATTTGGCCCCTCCGCAGCATTTCGCATCGCGCCGCAATCGGCATTGAGAGGAACTGCGCCACCTGCAGCCTTGGATCCTGAAAGAGCAGACTCGGGCCCAGCGGCGTCGCAGGCCGCCTGCCCCATCCCCAATGCCTCTGGCGCATCGCCTGCGGCGGCCGGCGCGCCACTGTGGGGCGCCGAACTTGAGGTAGCTATAGTAGAAGACATTCCAGTCATCATATCAGACAACATAGAGAGATCGGCTCCGCTTCCTCTGCCCCCGGCAGCGCGCCCGGAGCGGCCTGCCTCATTCTTCTCTGGGGCGCCGTGCACGAAGAGAACGCCATAAGAGAACCATCAGGGGGATCGCGGGCCCGCCCTGGCCCCGCCCTCTCTGGCGATGCGCCTGAGGCGGCCTGCGCGGTGCCCACAGATGCCGAACTCGTAGCCCCAACCGTAATGAGACTCCCACCAGAGCCGGCTGGTCCTGAACTCCACCCTCAGATCGGCCAGCAACTTGGAGATTAAAGCGTCCACCCTCCGAGTGTGCCTCGCCCACCTCTCGGCGATCTTCCATGCGTACTTGGTCTCGTCGGTGGCATGGGCCTTCACCTCGCTGCACTTTCCTCTGCCATGCACTGGCTGCAACACTTCTGCGGCAGGTGAGGTAGGACATTGTCGCCAACAATATCACGTCTGCCCGCCAATTCAACTTCCAACGCATTTAGCACTTCGAGCCACGTCTCAGCCAGGTCTTCCTGCGACCTCAATTAGCCAAGCTTGAGCGAGACCGATCCCCGAAACCACGGGAATCTGGCGAAGCCTGGCCTGACCACGGCAGGAAGACCCTCGGCCTCTTTCGTCTGGCGCAAGAGCAGAGGGTTCGCCTTTGCATCCACAGCCACGCTGAGGGGCAAGCGTGGCGTTGTCTGCGCCTCCTCGACCACAAACGGCTTCCGAACACGACCAACCAATTTCTCGTCGATCCGGAAATAATCTATGACCGATCCAGGTAGCGGCTGGCGGCACGTCGATTCCACGCTAGTGATAGACAGCCCCCCAATCGATAAACACCAGTCTTGACACGTAAGGCCAGAACTCGACAAAGTAAAATCACCGCCAACAATCCAAAATCTCCCGCTCGACCTCATCAGATTCACATGACGGGCCAATGCTCGGAGGACTTCGATATTCCTAACAGCCAGACTCTCACTCACATGCACGCAGACGGGGTAGATGATCCGGCCCATTGGGGGGCGCCCCAATGCACTTGGGCCGCAAGGGGCCCGCGTGGAATAAATACTCCCGACTTCGTGCTGGGCGCGGCCGCAGTAGTCACCAACTTAGGTACCAACACCGCCACCACATCCGATGCACTGTCTGCAGCCGTGTCCCGGGCATCGGACCAGACCCCCTGCCGACCAAGATGCTGCACAGTATCCTGAAAATCTGCCAACGTACCAGCCAACAATCGGTGTTCCTGCATGCGTAACACCATCGCCCTGCAATGGGGGGGAATCTCCTGAGCTGCTGATCTGGGGTAAAGTTGAGTGTCTGAGTCGTAGCCTCCGCGATTGATATAGAAAATAGCAAATACCCACAACACCATGCTCTCACGGCGTGTGGGCCCGCTTCGGCAAGCTCTGGATGCCTTCGCTGAGCCTCTTGACCGTGTCCCGCAAGTCGTCCCCGTCCTCGGGTACGGCCAACCGCAACGACTTCAACCACTTACGCAAAGTATCTGCATCCTCCGTACAATTTGGCAGCTCGTCCATAAACTGCACAGGGGTAGAAGGAGCAACGGCAGGAGCAGGGACGTCAACATCATCTGGAACATGCACAGGCTCTGGCTGCTGTCCATATGTCCTGATGTTTCCCCGCATCCATGATGGCTGGCATGGCAGACTTGAGGAGTGCAGAAAACGTTGCGGCCTCCTGTTTTCCCCGTCCTCTTGCCCTGAAGAGCTGACCCAGCTTTCCGACAGAAGCTCCGAAATTCTCGATCGTGAAAGGGAGCGCCCTTTCGGCGGATGCTTGGGCTGGGCGCCCAGCATCTTCTTGAGCTCAGCCTCCTTTGCCGCCGCGATATGTTCGAGCACCTCGGTGTGTGCTCGCTCGGCTTCTTCCAGCACGCTCTTTGACTCCTCGGCGGCGGCCTTCGTCGCCTCCAATGCCTTTTCGAGCCTGTCCCGCTTGATCGTGAGAGGATTCTCCTGGTTGACCACGTCGTGGGCCGTCCACTCGAAGGGCTGCGCTTCACGCAGCTTTGCCTTGCAGCTGTCGCGGTGCCGCTCGAGATGCATCTGCTGCTGCAGGACGAACTCCGAGGTCGGCTCTCGTAGCAGAGCTTTGAGCATCGCTTCGGCCTCCGCCAATTCAGCCTTCCATTTGTCATTGTCGACTGCGGCCGCGATGGTCGACCTGTGATGGTTGCGTAGGTCGGCAAGCTGCTTCTCCGGGGCCCTCTCGCGCATCGTCTTCCTGCTGTCCGCGCCCTTGCATTGCCTTTGGCCTTGCCACCTGCCGCCATGGACCAAGAAGGAGCCTTGGGCGGCTTGATGGAGAAAAATACCACGCTCTCGCACAGATTGGCTGCCGCAGGGTTCCACACCGTTCACCCGCCTTGTTGGTGCACCAGCGGCATGACCACGGCTTGGCCCACGCCAGCCGACCCTGCTGGTGCCGACCCGAGAAGACTGGGAAATCGCAGATGGCCCTCCGAGCGGGAGAGCAGCGCAGAGGAATGGGCCGCCAGTGAGCCCCTCAAGTGCTGGCTGAAAAAAATGATTTTCGAGCGAAAGCGCCCTGGCACTGGCCGCGGACTCGCGGTATCCGTGTATTCTGCTGGGGAACCCACAGCTTTGAGCCAAAATGGCTACGGAAGAAGGAGCAGAGGAGGAGGAAAAGAGGACAAGGAGGAGGAGAAGGAGGAGGAATAGGAAGAGGCGGTACTACCGGTGTTTGAACTTGAATGTGTGTGTGCATCCCATGTGGTCCGCACGGCCACTTACACGATCAAGCCACATACAACAATAATCAAGAGAGAGGACATCTGAGTCCTGAGTCCTGAGCCCACCTCCTCACACATCCGAGCCGCCCCGCCGCCCAGGCCTGGCCAACTGCCCCCGGGACGTCGATCGGAGGCCCAGGTTCGCTTCCAGAAGTTCCGCGGCGCGCGGTGTGCCCTCTAGTTATGTCGGGCGGTGCCGCGGGTCTGCGGCAGATCCTCTGAGGCCCGACTCGTGACAGTAGCTCCTCCCCCTGCCCACCACCCCCCATTCCCCCGTTCCCACAGAAGGCGGAGCCGAGCCAGCCGAGCGCAGCCAAGGAGAGCGTGGCAACAACGAACGGCAAGAGGGACAGCTAAACGGAGAGGGGGCCAGGCGAAGCACGCTCCGCAGAACACGCGAAGCAAGGAAGGGCAAGGCCCCAAGCCTGCGGCCAGACAGCGATCCAACAGCTGAGAGAACACGTTACCCCTACAGGGCTTTCCTCTTGAGAGCGAAGAAGGCGTGCTCCCCCTCTATTTGCACTCCCTTCCAATGCACATGTGCATCCCCTTCCCACTCCTACTTCCTCATGCACTCGTGCATCTGCTTCTGTCCGCCCTTCCGCACCTTATATATGCCCTTCCCCATACTGGCATCTGCGGTCTGTGAGGCCCTCCAATTAATCCCGAGGCAGCGTCCAGCAAGTTGGCTGCCGCGCCAGGTGCGTGGGAGAAGGCCCCGTCGCAAATCACCGCCTGGCGTCGGCACCCCCATCATTGCTGCCATCCGTGGGCTGTATCCGTCGATCGGAAGAAGTGGGTAGAAGCATGAAGTAGGAAGGCGGTGAAAGCAGATTAGGCTCTCGCCCGCCCCCTGAAGGGGAAAGAAGAGTGGAAACCACTCGATCATTAAAGTAAGAAGGCGCCTAGAAAGTAGATTAGGATCTGGGCATCCAGAAATAGCAACTTTCAACGACCGACGGGTATACTCAATCGGCCTCATATGGCCGTATCTGTTGCGACTGGAGGCGCGGGACAATTACACGACGTGGCAGGAGGAGGCGAGACGGTCGGCCTGGCCTGGTGACCTATCAGCCGAGCCCTGGGATAAGCACACACTTCGATTCACAACCAGACCCTGAGCAAACTGTTTCTGTGTGTGTGTGCCACGGCAGTGAAAGAAACGGAAAGGGCCGATGCCGCCGCTGCTCCTTCCGAGAGGAATCCAGCCAGCGACGACGAGGGCCCCCCCGGGGGGCCCCGAAAAAGGCGACCGGCGTCCGACGGCGGAGCCGCACCAGTTCTGCTTCCGACGGCTTCCGCCGAGGCAGAGAAGCCGATCTCTCCCCGAGGCCCGCGTGGGGGGAGCGGGTCCCGAGGGAAGGGTCCTGGACCCCTGGGGGCCTTGCCCCCCGCACGAGGGCATCCTCGCCCTGGGTCGTCTCTGGGCGGTCCCGGGGCCCGTGGAGGGCAGCGAGGGCCTGCGCGCGGCGCAGGACCTCGGGACCCGTTGCCCTCGGGACCCGCCGGGGCCCCGTGGCGGCGAAAGCGCGAGGCCCCGTGCTGGAGCGCCCGCCGCCGCACGCCGGGCTCGGCACGCCCGTCCCCGCCGCAGGCGGAGGCCCTCCTCGGATCGCCGCGGCGGTTGCCGAGGCCACGGGGGGGCTCGGAGTGGATGCTCCAGTGGATGCATCTGGCCCAGCCCAGCTTCTGAGCTGGGTCCGGCCAGGCAGAACCCACCTTGGCATCCACTTGTGCCCCCCTTTCCTCAGGTCGGGCATGTCCTCCTACAGGCTGATCTTGGACGAAGAATAACAAACAGTCGAAACAGAGTCAAACATATAGTCGAAACGTCGTCCCCAGACATGTGTTTTACCCTTTTAGAATATTACTCCTCCTGCAGAGGGACATGCCCGACTCAACCCTCTCCTCTTAGCAACCCCAGCGGCGATCCAAGTCCTCTTGCACATACGCGCCACGCTCGGGCCCTCGCTGGGCACCCCCTGGCACCTTGGCCGATCGACGGCTGCACCCTCATGCTGGTGCGCCGGCTGTGCTCACGAGCAGCCCTGGCACAGTGAGCGTTTTCTTATTCGGCGTTTCGACCTTGGGCGGAAAGGGGGGGGAGGGTCTGGCTCCCGACCTCTCCTCAATGCGACTGTTTACAGCAGCGCCAGCTCGGAACAAGCGCCCAAAACAGCCAAGATCGACTCCATGGGGGTGGGGGCGAAGGCCTGCGCCGACCGAAACAATGAATAAGACAACTATAACAGACAGGAGGAAGAGCGGCCGCCGCAGTCGCCAGGGAGGATGACGGCTCTCACCTGGTTTCTCGACATATAGACAAGCGCGCTCCACTCCTCGCAAAGTAGCTCGTCCCGCAAATGGCCTGGGTCCGACGCGGGGTATTTACAATCCATTTTAACGAGGTGAACATGTGTTTTTGCTTCGGACATTTGCGAGTAATCACTTTGCGAGTAGTGGAACGCGCTCGGTGAACACAGATCGGATACACCACAGGAGTACCCTTCGGGTGGCAAGGATTTTCTTCGGGGGGATGACGTTCAGTCGTCCATCGGGGCCAGATCGGATTCGTGATCCATGCGTCCCACGGCCTCGACATCTATCTCTACCAGTCGCCCTGTCGATCGGTGTCACTATGTATCCACCGACTCCAGTACAAAGTACCGATCAATCCCTCTATCTTCCAATCGCACTGCCAATCTCAATTCTTCAAGCAGCGCCTGCACTTAGGAGTAATACTTCTGGTCTAGAGAAGACTCGGCATGTGTGTGTCGGCTGGCGGCTTCGTGCTGGCCTCTTCGCCCCGTGTCCGCCTCGTCGCCGCCCGTCGTCTATGCTTGTCTGCCGTCGCCGCCCCGTCGCCGCCTCGTCGCCGCACAACACATCCATTGCACTACACAAATTGCGCAAAACAGATACTCCTTTTAGATTATCCTGGCGAAAGACCCAACCGTAAGCAATTGTTCGTAACGCGTTGTGGGTGCCGCTTTCGGTGGGGCCCCATATGGGGCCACGAAACGCTGCCTTGGGTGGGGGAACCGCATGCGAACTGCGCCACTGGGGCGGGCCTTCGGTGGAGCTCCCTATGGGGCCACGAAGCGCTGCCCTGGGCGGGGGAACCGCATGCGAACTGCGCCACTGGGGCCTCCGGTGGAGCTCCCCATGGGGCCACGAAGCGCTGCCCTGGGTGGGGGAACCGCATGCGAGCTGCGCCACGGGGGCCTTCGGTGGAGCTTCCCATGGGGCCACGAAGCGCTGCCCTGGGTGGGGGAACCGCACGCGCACTGCGCCACTGGGGCCTCCGGTGGAGCCCCCATGGGGCCACGAAGCGCTGCACAGGGCGGGGGGAACCGCATGCGAGAGCAGCCACTGGGGCCTTCGGTGGAGCCCCCAGTATGGGGCCACGAAACGCTGCCCTGGGTGGGGGAACCGCATGCGAACTGCGCCACTGGGGCCTTCGGTGGAGCCCACAGTATGGGGCCACGGAACGCTGCCCTGGGTGGGGGAACCGCATGCGAACTGCGCCACTGGGGCCTTCGGTGGAGCTCCCTATGGGGCCACGAAGGGGGCGCAGCCACTGGGGCCTTCGGTGGAGCTCCCTTTGGGGCCACGAAGCGCTGCCCTGGGTGGGGGAACCGCATGCGAACGCCCCCAGTGGGGCCTTCGGTGGAGCTCCCCAGGGGGCCACGAAACGCTGCCCTGGGTGGGGGAACCGCGTGCGAACACCCCCAATGGGGCCTTCGGTGGAGCCCCCTATGGGGCCACGAAGCGCTGCCCTCGGTGGGGGATGCGCATGCGAACACCCCCACTAAGGCCTTCGGTGGAACTCCCCATGGGGCCACGAACCGCTGCCCTGGGTGGGGGAACCGCATGTGAACACCCCCACTGGGGCCTTCGGTGGATCTCCCTATGGTGCTACGAAGCGTGTGAGAGGTGTGCCGAGAGCAGGGGCAAGGAGGGGGAGGAGGGAGGAGGGAGAGGGAGAAGCGGGAGGAAGGAACGCGGGGCGCTGTCTTTTCAAAACGATGATCCAACACCACAGGATGGTTGGGAAAAATATTAGGATCCCCGCCCCTTGGAATTAACGACTCCCTTTTCCGTACTGCACCGTGCAGATGATTCTGACCCATCGTCCATCCGAAATATGGACCCGCACAGTCCAAGGCCGGCTGGCATCCTCTTTTTATTATGCAAAATATACCGTATGCACGCGCACTCGACCATAACCAATCATGAGTGTGCAAGAAACCGTTGCAACAAATGGGGCGACGTGCACAGGCGCGCGTTGGCGCGCGCGCGTGCCGAATTTCTTCCAAAACCTTTGGTACCGTAAGGATTGCAACATCGAATGTCCCGAAACGCATGGAAACATATGGTTCGCAACAGGAATGTGCAACACAAGTTGCGCTCAGATTTTTGCGCATTCCGAAAAAATGGTTTTTCACCATTTTCATAACTTCCTACCAAACCATTGCGGGCGATTCGCGTGCGCATGTCGCAATCGCTCGAGCACCTTTGCGCGCGTGCTGTCGCAAGAGCCCCTGGCAACGAAGTGGACGAAATGCACGGGCGCGCGCCGTCGCCAGCGTATGAAACCTTAGGATTCGGGGGGGGGGTCAAAATCGAATGCCCCGAAAACGTGAAAACAACAAGGGCAACGCATGGTTTTGCAACATCTGCTTTCTAGCATGCTTGCGCTCACGTTCCTGCGAAGTGATTGAACAACGTGTGGTTACTTTTTTCGTTAACAAGAAAACATGTTCATTACAATCGGCCAAACGGGCCCCTCGCGCCGCACGTCGAAATCATTCGAATGCCATTGCGCGCGTGCTGGGGTGGGGGCGCGGTCAGTGTCAACTAATGCCATGCGGGCTGCTCTCGTGCGTCGGCCGCGCGCGCACGTGCCCCCCCCAGCAAACAAAAAAACTGCACAACCGACGCGAGGGCGCCGTCATCGCCGTCGGCGAGACCAGCATCAGACTAGCACTGGAGTGCCCGCTGGGAAATGCCTGGCGGTCAGCGCCACCGCGGCCGCGTCGGTCGCGCCAAACTAAATGACCGCTGCGCGCGCGAGAAAGCGCGGGCTAGCGTGGCCGCAAAGATGCACCAGCCAAGGGGTTTCAAAAACGAGCGCCCCGACAACTTATAAAACACAGGGTTTTGCAACAGCAGTTTTCGAACATGCCTGCGCGCTTGCGAACTCTTACGAAGATTCATGAGTTTCCACCCTTGCCATCACACTCCGCAGAGCGGGCCTTTCGCGCAACATGTCGAACTCATCTGAACGCCCTTGCGCGCGCGCCGGGAGGGGACACGATCCGTGAAAAACAATACCACGCGGGCCAGTCGCGCGCGTCGGCCGCGAGCGCAAGCCGAACTCCTTCCAAAACTTTCATCGCCGACACGAAGACATCGCCATCGGCATCGGTGGGCGTGGTCAACATCGGCGCCGTAATTGGCATTGCCGTCGTCGTCGTCATGATCGTCATCAACACCGCTACTCTGGATATCGTGTCTACTACTGTCGGCGTCGCCATGATACCATGCCCGCCCAAGCCGCCGACTCACACTGAAGTGCCCGCTGGCAAGTGCCCATCGGTCAATGCCACCGCGGCCGCGTTGGTAGCGCCAAACTGGCCAGCCGCTGCGCGCGCGAGCATGCGCGGGCTAGCGCAACCGCAGAGACGCACCAGCCGACGCCAAGCACTCATCGCAATCGCCGTCGCATGGCTTCTGCAAACCAAGATGCGGATGGGTGGGGGGGATGATTGCGCGAGCAGTGGAGCTGACAACTCACTGCGAACATTGGCGAATTGCACTCCGTCGGGTGCACCACATCTACTGGAAACACATATACTGTACAATCGAGGTCGCACAACACATACATTGCACGACACATATGTTGCCAAAAAGAAGCTGCACAACATAGATTAGCCAGACATAGGTCACACCGAATAGGTGGCACCAAACATGTATTTCAGATTGCACCACATACAGCTAACATATCGATTCAAATACATAATGTCGAGCGGCCTACCGATATCACAACAAATATTTCTGCCGAGTCTAGCGTCACATATTCCCCAAGCCGTGCTTGCACTTAGGGATTCTGGCGTAGCCGACCAAAAAGAAATTGAACGGGACCGCCGAGATTTCGCCTGGTGACCCATTGGTGGCTGGTGTTGGGCACATCGTAAGCGCTCCGTGCGCTGGGTGGTCTGCTGGGGTTTAGCCGCGGGCGAGTCGTGGGCCGCGTGCGATGGGTGGGTCCACCAGGGTGTCGCCTGGTGCCCGGTTGGTGGCCGGTCGTGGGCGCAGCGCGCTGTGGGTGGACCCTGGGGTTTCGCATGGTGCCTAGTTGGTCGCTGGTCGTGGTCGCTTCGTGTGTGGCCCGTGCGCTGGGTGGGACTGCCGAGGTTTCGCATGGTGGCCGCCTGCGGGCGCTTTCGTAGGCTCCGCTGTAGATTGCATCGCTCAGCTTGCAGCGCATAGCTGTCACCATAGAGCTTGCCTCACACATCACGTATATCCCAGCACACGGGCTGCGTCAGCCCGAAGAAGAATCACGCACGATAAGGATGCAAGGGCCTTGGAAGGCCATGTTGACAATTTGCGAGCGGGGCGCGGCCAGCGAAAGCGGGCAAGGATGGGCCGAAGGGGAAGGAAGCAGGGGTAACCTTGGAAGGTTGCTCATCCTTGCTATGTGGGTCGACTGTACTTGCACCACATAGCTCTCACCTACATACATTACGCATCCAGTGTGCAATAACCCACTGCGGGGCCCACGGTGGCAACCATTATCTACAGTCGGGAACTCCAGCTTAGCATCTTGCTGCAGCGGCCCTAGCGACACGTTATGCTCTGCGAGCGGATGGCGTGCCGCTCCGCTCCGCGGGGCGGGAGGCTGGGAAAAGCTCGGGACGCTGGGCCAGAACCGGCGGCGCGATGGTATGCATCTCGCTATCGGCCTACCTATCGGTCTTGCTGCCTACCAGCCTCACGGGGCAACCACGGGACATCTACGGGCAGCCACGCGACAACCACCAGGCAGCGACGGGACAACGACAGAACCAACTACGTGACAGCCTCGGGACAACCACGGCACGACTGCAGGACAAGCACGGGACATCCACGGGACACCCCCCAGGACATCCGCAAAGCAACCGCGGGACAACCGCTAGACAACCGCGGGGCACCCTGGGAGCCACCGCCCGCCGGCTGGAGAATCACGGTCGGGAGATTTTTTAGGTAGCGTGTTGCGGCGGCGGCCCAGGCGACACGCTCTGCCTTGCGAGTGGATAGCGTGTCGCTCCGCTCCGCGGGGCGGGAGGCTCGGGAAAAGCTGGGCACGTGGACGCCTAAGGACCCGGAAGAGGACAGCGTGTCGCGCCGAAGCGCGGCAGGCCAGAACTGGCTGAGCGATCCGCTCTCCAAGAGTGCCCCGACCGTAGGCAGGGCCCGACCGTAGGCAAGGATCCTGCCGCGCACTTGAGCAGCTTCGCCTCGCCTCGCCAGCACGGCACGAGCCGAGACCGATGTCCCGCTGGGAAGACTCCGTGTCGTATCGGTGTCCCCCCCCAGAGAAGCGCACAACAATCGACCGCTATGTCAACACTCGATGCAAGATGCGGCATGTATTCACAACGGTTCGCGATACTCATTATTGCCAAGAGCGTCCAGCCGTGGCTGACAATAACAAGGTGAGTCGCAGGCACACTACTATCGAAGGCCCCGAGTGGCTCATACTGCAACTAGAGCACGCGAAAAGCCATACAGCCTGGCTCGAATAATGTAAGGCGCGGGTGATTACTGCGGGGCTGTGGTTGAAACGTAGAGACTCGTGGAGACTGCGTGGCACGATGCGCACTCATAGCAACCATGATGCCCTCAAACAAAATCAACCGCTCCTGGCCTCTATCCTCCTCCCACCTCGTCTTTCTTCTCCTCCTCCTCCCCCTCCTCCTGCGTCCCCCTCCTCCACCTCTTCCTCCTCCTCCTCCTCCTCCTCCTCCTCCTCCTCCTCCTCATCCTTCCATCGTCCTCCTCGTTCCATGTTCGTACCCCTCGCTCCTCCATCTCCCTCCCTCCTCCTCCTCCTCCTCCTCCTCCTCCTCCGCGCACCTCCTCATCCTCCTCCTCCTTCTCTCGGCTGTCGCTTCCCATAAGGGTAGTCTCATCCCTCCTCCCTCCCCCTCCCCCCTCCTCCTCCTCCTCCTCTCCTCCTCCTCATCCTCCTCCTCCTACACGCTCATCCTCCTCCTCTTCCTCCTTCCCCTCTCCCTCCCTCCCTCTCCCTCCCTCCCTCGCTCCAGTCCCCCCTCCTCTTCTCCTCTTCCCTCCTGTGCCCCCCCCCCCTCCCCCCGAAAAAGGCCATGGCCCCCCGCGGCACGCCGCGCCCAAAAAGGGACCCCTCCATCGCTGGCCTCGCGGTGCAGCAGCAGCGACGTCAGCAGCTCCGCGGCCGCTGGGGCGCCGCCGCCGCAGCCCGACTGCCGACGGGGACGGGCGGAAGGGCGGATGACGTTGGACGACAACGCGCGACGACGGACGACGACGATGACGGACCACGGCGGCGACGAGTGCGGGTGCCGACGAGGGGAGACCACGACGACGAGGGCGGACTGACGACGACGGGCGACCACGGCGACGACGAGGCGACCACGGCGACTGCGAAGGCTGCCGACGATGGAAGACCACGACGAAGAGCACGGACAACGACGACGATGGACGACAGCGTCGACGGCGGACGGACGACGACGATGACGAACCGACGGCGGAAGACGATGAACACCTCGACGACGATGAGCAGGAGGATCAGGCAAATGGTCCTACTCAAGAGCCCAGGGATGAAGGGAAAACGAGGGGGGATATTGTTGACAAGGGGCAAACATGGGAGGGTTGAAAAGGAAGGCGGAGCAGAAATTGCAGATCCCCCCGCAAAAAAAACACCCATATCAATGCCCCTCGGGCCCGTACATCTGGGATTGCATTTCGAGTCCATGTCTGTAGAACGGATGCAATCCGAGCTCGCACAGGGGAGGAACCAGGAAGCATTGTAAGCAGATGGAAGGAGGAGAGGGATAGGACGAAGGAGGAGGAGGAGGAAGAAGAAGAAGAGGGGGATGAGGAGAAGGGCAAGCGGGAGAGAAAGAAGAGAAGAGGAGGACGACGAGGAGGCGGATAACGAAAAGGAGGAGAGGGAGAAGGCGTACGCCTGTGGGGCCGGGGAGGTGGAGCAGGGGGCGCGCCAAGGCCCCCCCGAGGCAGGAGCCGCATCGCAACGCAGCGTCGAAACGGCGCGCCGCCCATTGGGCCGATCCGCGCAGCGCCTGCCGCGGGGCCACGCGGCGTCGCCCCACCCGCCGCGGGCGCGGCGGAACTCCCGTCGCGGACGCAGTGCGACCAAGCCCGAACGCAAGGCGCGCCCCAAGAACACCGGGGGCACGCAGTGGCGCCGCTCTCGGCCCCGGGGATCCGCGGGGCGCCTGCCGCGGGGCCGCGGGCCAGCGCCTCCGCTGCCGCGAGCTCGACGCCGCTCGCGGACGCAGCGCGACCAGGCCAGAGCGCAAGGCGGGCCCCAGCACCAGTGCGAGCACTGCCTGCCGCGCAGCCGCGCGGCGACGCCTCCGCTGCCGCGAGCTCGACGGGACACCCAACTCGCGGGTGCAGCGCAGCCGGGCCCGCAAACGAGGCGAGCCCCAGTGACGACGGGAGCATGCCACAGCCCCGATCTCGGCCCCGCAGGCCCCTCGATGCGCCTGCCGCGGAGCCACGCGGCGGCGCCTCCGCTGCCCAGGTCTAGACGGGGCACCGCTCGCGGATGCCACGCGACCAGGCCCGACCACAGTTCGCGCCCCGAGGGCAACCGGAGCATGCCTTGGCGCCACAGTCGGCCCCCAAGATCCGCAGGGCGCCAGCCGCGGGGCCGCGCGGCGGCGACTCTGCTGTCGCGAGCTTGGCTGAACGCCACTCGCGGATGCAACGCGACCTGGCCCGACCTCAAGGCGCGCCCCAAAAACGACAAGAACATATCATGAGACCGCACGGTGGCGCGGAAGACCCACGAAACGCCCGCCGTGGGAACACGAGGCAGGGCTTCCGCCGCCGCGAGCTCCAAGAAACGCCACTCGTGGATGCAACGCGACCAGGCCCGAACAGAGTTCGCACCCAAAGGACACCGGGAGCATAATTACCATGACGCCGCTCTGGACCCCAAGAGTCCGCGAAGCGCCGGCCGTAGGGCTGCGGGGTGGCGCCGCCGCTGCCGTGAGCTCGACGCAACGCCCGCTCGCAGATGCAACGCGATCAGACCCGAACACGCGGCATACCCCAAGAACAACAAGGATGTGCCACGGCACCGCTCCCGGCCCCAACGAAAGGTCCCTCGATGCGCCTGCCGTGGGGGCACGTGGCGGCGCCTCCGCTGCCGCGAGCTCGACGGAACGCCCGCTCGCACATGCATTGCGACCAGGCCCGAAACTCAACGCCCGCACCAAACACACAACGGGCGCACGCCACGACGCCACCTTCAGCCCCCGGGGGATATCCAGAAGGCGCCAGCCGTGGGGCCGCGCGGCGCGCGCTGCCTGCCACGAGCCCGACGGAGCACCACTCGCGGATGCACCGCGGCCAAGCCCGAGCATCGGGAGCAGGACCATGCCATTGAAGGGGCCCCAGGGCACACAAATGAATACACACAAATAAACATATTCCCCATATTGTCCCATATTTCCCCTGATTTTGTCTTCCCCACCACTTCCCATATTTTCCCACATTTTCTGGGGAATCGACGATTAATTGTGTCTGTGTGTTTCTTTTCCTCCTGAGCCATGACACCGCCCTCGGCCCCCAGGATCCGCGAAACGCCCGCCGTGGGGCCACATGGTGGCGCCTCCACTGCCGCGAGCTCGACGGAACACCACTCGTGGATGCAACGCGGCCAGGCCCGAACCGAAGGCGCACCCACAAACACAATAGGAACAAGGCATGACACCGAGCTCGGCCGAGAGAGATCCGCGAATCGCGGCCCGTGGGGTCGCGTGGCGGCAGCTCCGCTGCTGCGGGCTCGACGGAAAACCACTCGCGGATGCAACGCGACCAGGCCCGAACACAAGGTGCGCCGACAAAAAACAACAGGAGCATGGCATGACACCGCTCTCTGCCGAGAGAGATCCGCGAATCGCGGCCCGTGGGGTCGCGTGGCGGCGCCTCCACTGCTGCGGGCTCGACGGAAAACCACTCGCGGATGCAACGCGACCAGGCCCGAACACAAGGCGCGCCCCAAGGACAGCAGGAGCATGGCATAGCACCGCACTCGGTCGAAAGAGATCCGCGAAGCGCCAGCTGTGGGGTCACATAGCGGCGCCTCCGCTGCCGCGAACTCGACAGAACACTCGCGGACGCAACGCGACCAGGCCCGAACACACGGCGCGCCCAAAAGCAACAAGAACACGATCATGCCATGACGCCGCCTTCGGCCCCCAGGATCTGCGAAACGCCCGCCGTGGGGCCAAATGGTGGCGCCTCCACTTCCGCGAGCTCGACGGAACACTCGCGGACGCAACGCGACCAGGCCCGAACACAAGGCGCGACCCAAAAACAACAGGAACACGATCATGCCAGTCGTGGGCCCACATGGTGGCGCCTCCGCTGCCGCGAGCTCGACGGAGCACCACTCGCGGATGTAACGCGGCCAGGTCCGAACACGAGGCGCAACAAGAACATTACATGACATCGCTCCACGCGCCCCGGATCTGCAAATCGCTGGCCGTGGGGCCACATGGTGGCGCATCCGCTGCCGCGAGCTCGACGGAAAACCCGCTCGCACATGCAACGCGACCATGCCCGAACACACGGCATACCCCAAGTACAACAGGAATATGCCATGGCACCAGTCTCGCCTCCTAAGATTTGCGAAGCACCTGCCGTGGGGGCGCGTGGTGGCGCCTCCGCTGCCGCGAGCTCGACGGAACACGCTTGCGGATGCAACGCGGCCAGGCCCGAACACAAGGCGCGCCCCAAAAACGACAGGAGCATGCCATGACACCGCTTTCGGCCCCCAGGGGGGCGCCACCGTGTCCGATGGCGCCTGCTTCAAACGACCCGCGTCAAGGGGCCGATCCTGGGGGCGGGGTCGACGTCTCGGGGAACCCGAGCGGCAAATCACAAAACTACACACGCAGGCGCAAGCCGATCGCACGTGGACCGAGCACAGGGCACAAGACCACGACGACGAAAGCAACAACGACACGACGGCGACGATCCCGACGGAAACGGAATGTGGTGTCCACCGAAGCTGGCGGTATGCGCAGACAATCGATCGACTGTGGCGCCGTCGCTGCACGCGCGCGCCCCCCCTGACAGCTCGTCGATTGGGCCCCGCCCCTGAGCCACAGCGGTGAGCATACATCGGGCGTAGCCCGCAGGAAGTGCCAGCGGGTGCGCCATCCATGGGCTGCGCCATAGGTTGCGCCGTCCATGAGTTGCGCCTAGGTTGCACCATCCAATGGTTGCCTGGTCGCCCCATCGAATGCGCCATCGATGGGTTGCGTCATGGATTGCGCAATTCATGGCTTTCACCATTGGTTGCGCCATCCAGTCTGCGCCACGGGTTGGGTACATGGCGGCCGGTAGTTAAACTGTCTGCTGTTGGTTGCGCCATGTGTTGCGCACTCGGCGGATAAAGCGGCCTGCGCCGAGTTGCGCCGTTGCTTCCGGACGCGGACAGTTAGCAGGCCTGCTTTGGGTCGAACGATAAATCCATTGCGCGCTCTGCAACCGAACACCACACAACCTGCTATTCTTGTCCATGGGTCTGCGCGGCCGAACGGGAACCGGCCTGCTGCGGGCTACGCCATACGCTGCGCACTCGGCAGGCGAACGTAAAACGGCGTGCAGTTGGCTGCTGCATCGGTTGCGCTCTCGGCGACCGAATCTTGAACGACCCCTACTTGGTTGCGGCATAGGCTACGCATCCAGCTGCCGAGATGAAAGCGACCAGCCGTTGGTTGCGCCAAAAGTTGCGCTCTCGGCGGCCCAACATAAAACGGCCCGCAATCGGCGTCCGATGTTCAAAGTGCCTGCAACTGCTGGTTGTGTCATACTCGGCAACCTCTTCTGCCGAGGATGAATTGGCCCGCTAATGTTTGCGCGATGAATGGCCCACTCCGCAGCCGAAACTCAACCGGCCTGCTAACGGGTGCGACCAGTTGAGTCAATGGCACCTCGCACAGAACAACTTCGGGCTAGGCCCGACAAAATGCGCATACACATATCCGCGCACGGCCTGGAAGACGAGGAAGGCGCACGAGTGCCGTACAACATGGGGACGCGACGCAGCCCTGGTGGATTCGGAAGGGATGGTCGTCAAGGCGCTGCCCATGTTCGCATTCAAGCGACACTAAGATCAAGCAGCACATCTGGCCGACTCTTGACATGGCGAGTTGAAAACAACTTCCGCCTCAAACAATTTGCCGCCTCGCCTTTGCTTCCGCCGGCTCCCTCCAGCGGAACGGGCGCTGTCTTGCTCCCGCCAGCCTGCGCGGTCCCCCCGCCAGCTGCCGCGGAGGGCGATGCGCGCCAGAGGCGAGGTCTCTTCTGGCCCAGGATACCATCTGGGGTGGCATCCCCTGAGCAAGGACCGACCGTCCCAGCAATCCTATAGGCCCACCACGACATGCTCTTAGAACCCCAAGATGTTCGAATAACAAAGCAGTGTTCTTATAGCGTAGACCCGATGTGTAAAACACGACAGCCCGAGCCAGAGAATGTTCTACTGATTCCATTTCGTGCAGACCACGAAAGTTTCTTAGAACATTCCTTGTTGGGCCTATGGGCAAACCAGGACACTTCGCCGCGGCTGGAGACATCCCACGTCGGTCCTGGGCTCTGTGAGGCGCCCGGCGGCCTCCAAGACCCTCGGGGGACAAGTCGCCGCCCCAGCGGGCCAGAGGCGTGCAACACAAATCTCAGTGAAGAGGTGCGGATATATGCTCAGCTCGCGCGCGTGGGGCGGCCCCTGGGGAGGAGGAGGAGGAGGAAGGAGGAGCAGGAGCAGGAGAAGGAGGAGGAGGAAGAGGAGGAGAAGAAGGGGCCCCTGGGCGAAACATATCAGCCCAAACTCCCAGCTGGGCTGGGGTCAGGAATGCCGGCACTCCCGGGTGCGGCCCTCAGAGTGCCCCAGCAGGGCCCCCAGGAGGCGCCAGGTCTGGTGGGGCAGTCCCCGCGGCTTCAGGCCAAGAGCGCGCCAATACGACCCAAGATGATTTCAATACCGTCCCAGAGGCGCCCAAGACGGCCCCAGAGAGCTCCACGAGGACCCCAAGAGGGCCCCAAGAAGCAGAATTCATTGATGTATGTTTTTCCTCAATGCGAAAAAAGAGTTTGACAGAACCGCCTTTTTGGCCGTCCGGCCGCCCACGACAGCCAAGGAGGCCGCCAAGATCGCATCAAGTCCGCCCAGAACGCTCCCGATACAGCCCCAAGACGCCGAGAAGGCCCCACAGGGGGGGATCCGAACTCACATGTCGAGCCCTACTCGGAAGATGGCCCTTGAGAGACCGCCAGCATGCGCCCCAGAGGCCCCAGGAGGTCCCAAAATGGTCTCCAAAAGGTCTCCAAGAGAACTCCCTGGGTTTCCAGGGCGCTCTCTCGGGAGTCCTTTGAAGAGGCTCCCGGGAGAGTGCCCTGGAAACCTCCAGCAGCCTCCCAACGAGGCGTGTTGTTGACAACCTGATTTGGTCCCGTGCCTGCCCCAAGAAACCACTGAGAGGCCTCCTCCTCCTCCACCTCCTCCTCCTCCTCACTCATCCAAGATCCACCAGCGCCGTGGCTACGAAGGCGCGGGCAATGTCGCGCGATGGGACAATCTGGACCGGCGGAATGGGCGAGCCGCTTTGATGGATTCTCACGGTGCATCTGCTGGTGAGCTAACCTCATTCAGAATGCAAGCTATCGCCCCCTCGCCCAAGAGGCAGTGTTTCTTGCATCTGGGCCGAAAGCCGCAGGACCTCCTTTGCAGCTCAGAATCTTCATTTACAACGGAAGACCCCCCCTTGATAGCCGAGGATCCCCTTTTCTCTCCGAGAAGAGATTTGCGCGCCGCGTGCCGCGGCGTTCGCGCGAGACAGAAATCACGCGGCTGGGCGCCTGGCCGAAGCCAGTGCCCAGCAGCGGCTGCGAAGCCGCGGTGGCCCCCGCTCGGGCGCGCCAGTGCGCGCCAAAGAGCGGGCGTGGCGGCGGGGGCGCCCCGCGCGAAAACCTGCCGCGGCCCTCCCGCTCGGCACGGGCAGGCAGAAGCTGCAAGAAAATTCGCTCGCGGCCCTCCCGCGCGGCGCGGGCAGGCAGAAGCTGCACGAAAACTGCACGGCAGGAGCGCCTGGCGAGCACAGAAAGAAACCTGTGCGCGCTGGGCCTTCCCGCGCGGCACGGGCAGGAGAACTGGCAGATTATTGGCGGGCGCTGGGCAGCGGCGGCTCGCGCAGGGGGGGAGATGGGGCGGGAGCGAGGTGGGCCGCCTTCTTGACGTGGGCGGGGGGCAGGGGTGTCTCCGATGTTCTTCACTGGCCCGCACTCCCGCCAGACTGCGGCAGGGCCACGAACTCGTTAGGTTCCCACCCACCCCCGTGCATGTCGCCGGCACGGAATGAGGCAGGCCTCTGGTCCCAACTGGCTCACCACGCGATCGACTCGCGGGGCCGCTGCTCGAAGGAACGGCCCGAGAACCGGAGCCCCGCCCGAGCCCCCGAGGCGGTCCTGAGTTCGGCATGCTGACGGTAGGCCGTCTAGCGCCGGTTGCGTCGTCGGATCGCGAGTGCGTGCTCGGCAGCAGTGACCCGCAGAAGCCTGTCGCTCCACGCTGGGGGCTTCTGAGAAGGCTGATGAGGAGACCCTCGCAGGAGGGAGTCTCGAGCAGGAGCCCTCGCAAGAGGGACGGGGGAGGAGGTGGACGGGGGCAAAAGAGGCAGGAGGACGAGGAGGAGGCAGAGCAGGGGGCGGGAGGAGGGCCTCCGCCAGGGCGAGAGGGAGAATGGTGACGAGGACCAGAGGAAAGCCTCCGCAGTCACAGGGACGACAATGATGATCACTTCCAGGTCAGCTTGGAAGATTACCATGTGGGATCCGACCGTCAGGGTAATTATGCCGTTTCTGCTCCTCGAGAGAGAGAGCTCCTGAGAGTGTCCTGATTTTCAGCGTGTTGACTGTATGTCGTCTGAGGTTCGTCGGATCAGTGAGGGCATGCGCAGTAGCAGTGACATGCAGAAGCCCCTCGCCCCACGCTGGAGCCTCCTGAGAAGGCTTCTGCGATTTTGGGGCCTGGAAACTGGCACCGCCATCAACACAGGGACTTGCCTCCACCGGGGGAAGATGATCCTGGACTCTGGGGACACCGAGATCGGGATCACCATCCCTCGTTGGAGGCACGCCGCCGAGGCTGGTGTTTGTGCCAACCTCCAGGCCCCCGAGAGACGGCCCTCCCCCGCCCTCTGTCCCTGCCACCCCGTGCGCGTCGCCGGGGGCAGCCGCCCTGGGGCAACCGACAGGTACCGATACCGCTACTCCCCGGATCTCTCCCGGGGTGTGCTCTGACCAGCATTTCGAAGCGAATCCAGCGGTGGCGACGAGGACCTCCAAGGAGGCCCAAAAAGGGAACGGCGGGAGGAAGGCAGCGGTATTGGGTACCTCTTCCTCCTCTCGCCGCTCGGTGCCTCCTCCTCCTCCTCCTCGCGCCGCCGCTCAGCCGCAGGCGGTCTGGAAGGGGCCAGCGAGCCCCAGGTTGGGGATGCGCCCGTCCGTCAGGGACTTCTCGTCCGTCACCCTCCACGGCCGCGCGCCCTCGTGAGGGGGAAGCGCTGCGGTCGGGAACCTTCTTGGATGGCGTGCCGCCGCGGCGGCCCCGGCGACACGCCCTGCCCGGAGAGCGGAGAGCGCGTCGCGCCGCTCCGCGGGGCAGGGGGCTTCGACGAGCTCGGGACGCTGAAGCCCTGGCGACATGGAGGTGGATGGCGTGTCGCGCAGAGGCGTGGTGGGCCCTGAACCGGCGGCGCGACACGCCACCCCAAGAGTTCCTCACCGCAGGGGGGGACCAGCTGAGGGGGGGAACGTCGACCTGGAATCGGCGATACATCGACGATACGTCGGCGATAGGCCCCAGATAGCGAATCCTCACGTTCTTGGGCAGGGCGGGCTATCAGACCCCTATCGGCGATGAATGGGCGACAGGGGATCGATGCCTCTCCCCCTGAGCCTATCCCCCCCAACATTGCCCCTGACCTCGGACTCGGCGTACTCCGCGTAGATCCACCGCCGGATGGTGGAGTACAGCGGCGTGCTGCACCTGAGACGAAGCCAGGACCGAGAGGCACCCGAATCGGGATGAATCTTACCAGCCTGGAACATGTCCCTATCCCTATGCTGGGCACCTCCTCATCACGATGCCAATATTAGGGATTCCCTTATTTTTTGAGGGCGGATCCCTAAGATTGTCATCGCCTTTTGGCGTGTCAATCTTAGGGATAGGGGTACGTTCGAGGCTAATAAGAATCGGGGTCTCCGAGGTCCAGCGGTCCCGGAGGACGCGTCGAGCGCCGCGGCCGTCCCAGAGCGCTCCACAACGGCGAGCGTCCCGGGGATGCTCCGGGAGGATCTCTTGCAATCACCCGGACGTGCGCTCCCGTGCACTTGTCGGTTTCACCGCGTGCTCTCTTGGCCAGTGGCCAAATGCTCCTGGATGCCCCTCGATGGTCCTCGCAGCAGAGAAATATGCACACGTCCGAGTGATTGCAAGAGATGGTGCCCCTCGCCGAGAAAGTGCCCCTCGATGGTCCTCGCCGAGAAAAGTGGCCAGATGATCCAGGATGCCAAGATGTATCCCGGTTCTGGGCCCCGCCCGACCCAGATGTCCGACGTCTTGATTCGAAACCCTCCTGTGGAGTTGGGTCCCCGTTTTGAATTCGCAACGCCGCACGTCTCCTCCTCTCCTCCTCCCCCGTTCTTCCTCCTCTCGGGCTCCTCGCCAGCATCATCATCTTGATATCAAACACCACCCTCTTCATTGCCATCACATGGTCGTGTTACTCCTCACACGTCGTTCATTCCTAATCGGGCTTATTTCTAATTGTGCTCGTTTCTAATTGTTCCTGGCCCCCTAGTGGCCAGGAAGAGGCCCAGGATAGAACACTGAGAAATGAAAGGATATTGCCCCCCCGAAGAATCAAAGAACTTCCGAATAACTAGCAATGAACCATGTGTAACAATCAAAGAACTTCCACCGAATGCCCCAGCGACGGCTCTAGCAATGCAGGAGGCCTCATTCTCCTTATCTCGTTTGATTTTTCGCATTTCGGCAGACCCCTCACACGCTTTGTGACCCCATCAAGGGGCTCCACCGAGGGCCCCAGTGGCAAGGTTCACATTGCTACCCGCCTCATGTCGGCACACCCACCACATGCTTCGTGGCCCCATAGAGAGCTCTATCAAAGGCCCCAGGGGCAGGGTTCACATGGATACCCGCCCTTATTCGGCACACCCCTCACCCGTTTGGTACCTTCATGAGGGGGCTCCACCGAGGGCCCCAGTGGCAGTGTTCACATGGGTGCCCGCCCCATTCTCGCACACCCCCTCACACGCTTTGTGGTACCAAAGAGGGGTCCACCGAGGGCCCCAGTGGCAGGGTTCAGATGGGTACCAACCACAGTTCGGTACACCCCTCACACGTTTTCGTGGTCCTATAGGCAGCCCCACCGAGGGCCCAAGCGGCAGGGTTCACATGAGTACCCGCACCATTTCAGCACACCACTCACACGCTTCGGGGCCCCATAAGCAATTCCACCGAGGGCCCCAGTGGCAAGGTTCACATGAGTACCCGCCTCATTTCGGCACACACCCCACACGTTTCGTAGTCCCTATGAGGAGCTCCACCGATGGTCCAAGTGGCCGGGATTCACATGAGTACCCGCCCCATTTCGGCAAACCCCTCACACGCTTCGTGGCTTCATAGGGAGCCCCACCGAGGGCCCCAGTGGCAGAGTTCACATGGTTACACACTTCATGTCGGCAGACCCCTCATACGTTTCGTGGCCCCATAGGAAGCTCCACCGAGGGCCCCAGGGGCAGGGTTCACATGAATATCCACCCCATGTCGGCAGCCCCTCACACGTTTCGTGGCTACATGGGCACCTCCACCGAGGGGCACTGCGGAACCCCCTAAATAACGAGATCTTGTGCATTGATCGGTAATGTTGGTCGTTTTCTATGTCCGTAGAATGGGTTGGTTTCTTCGCCAATGTGTTTTGTTTGTAATACGAGGTCCCCGGATGTCCGACCCCTTCCCGCAGGACCAGGTTTTCATCATATGAGATGTGTCTTGACGAGCCCGGGGCCCCGCAAGTGCCCCTGGAAGTCGAACATGCCAGAAAAACTTCCGTCAGGTTCCTTTTAGAACCCCAAAGGGTCTCGGTCCCGCCGGGCACCCCTCGTCGCAGAGTTGGTGGTACTCCTGGACCTCGCTGAACGGGCACGCCCGCACCACCCGCCCTTTCGACAGGTGGAGCAGGTGGTCGGGCCAGCCCTCCAGCTCGTCGAAGATGTGCGTGCAGTAGAAGATGGTCGGGTGTTGCTAGAAGTGGTCCTGGCCCACGGTGACCCGAGCTTCTCGAGCCATTCTGGAGCCAAGCCCCCCGAGCCTCGCGAGGGGTGCGCGGAAGGCCCTCTGGGCCTCCCCGGGACTCCGGGGGACACCTTGGGCCAGGGGCACCTCTGGCAGCACCCGAGATGGTGCAGCCGCGCTGCTCGGACTCGGCCTTCAGGAAGCCCAGGATGCCCTCGCGGGCAAAGATGCCCGAAGGAGAAACAACCACACAGGCACAAGCTCTCGGAGCTCCGCGCGGACGTCTCGGACCCGCGCTGGACACCCCCTCCCTGGCGCGCGAAAGCGCGCCAGGGGCGGCGCCATGGGGCCCCAGCGCAGATCCAAGAAATCGGCCCAGACCTCCGAAAGGTAACGTTTGTGCAGTTCTTCCTCCTGCGAGATGTCGAGGTCGGAGGTGATCTCGTCCATGAGGTAGACGGGCCTCGGGGTGGCCAAGATCTCCAGCAGCTGGCAGCGGCGGCGCTGCCCGTCCGAGACGCTGTTTATCTTCCAGTCCAGGTTGACCTGCAGGATCTCCGACAGGTGTGCGCAGCGCGGGGTATCCACGATCTTGGCCCCGAGAAGCTCGCGGATGGTCAGATTCATGAAGAAGTTCGTGTTCCACCAGTCACCGCAGTACATCACGTCTTTTCCGCTGGCGGGGTCGTTGAAGCAATCCTTCCCGATGACTTTTGCAAAGCCGCGAGGAATCATCCGTTTGCCTCCCAATATGGACATAACTGTAGACTTGCAGGCGCCATTGGCGCCGACTACCAAGATGCGGGCGCCCCGTGAGAAGCTGAAGCTTGCTCCGTGCAAATTGAGCGGGGCGCCCGACACGTATGAGAACTGCAGATTTGTCACCTCCAGTGTCGGGCACTGGGGTTCGGGCACGACCTCTGCCCCGTCCAGCACGTTGGGCGTCTTCGGCGGAGTGTACTCCTTGAGCACCCACTCCTTCATGAGTGAGTACAGCGGCGTGCGCGCGCCGCTGGCCACCATGTCGTGGAACTCCTTAAGCTCTTCCATTTTGCAGGACTTCGCGATCCTGCCCCTTGAGAAGTGCACGCAGTGCGTGGCCCAGGACGACAGCGAGTCGAAGATGTGCGTGGCGTAGAAGACGGTCGCGCCCTTGGTCTCGGTCTCACGCCTCAGGAAGTCCAGCAGCCCCTCGCGGGCGTAGAGGTCCAGGTCCGTGGTGATCTCGTCCAGGACGTAGACCTTCTTCTCCTCGGCCAGGCACTCCAGCAGCTGGCAGCGACGGCGCTGCCCGTCGGAGATGGCGTTGATGCGCCACGACAGATTAATCTGCATGATGTCGATCAGCTCCTGGACGCGCGGCGACTGGAGGCGGCCCTCCCCGACCAGCTCTGCCACGGTGATGTTGGAGAAGAAGTTGGTGCGCCACCAGTCGCCGCAGTACATCCGCTCCCGGTTGAGGGACGTGTCGTGGAACGCCTCCTTGCCCAGCAGCAGGCACTGGCCGCGCGGCAGCATCCGCATGCCGCCCATGATGGACAGAAGCGTGGACTTGCCAGCGCCGTTCGCGCCGCTGACGAGCACCCTGCTGCCCCGGGGGAAGGTGCAGCTGACGTCGATCAGCTTCGGCTCGCTCAGGGCCCGGTCGTGGATGGTGGCGCCGCCGCCGTAGCGGTAGCTCAGCTCCCTGACGTCCAACGCTGGGGTGGCGTCCTCCATTTCCACGTCCTTCTCGGCGGTAACCGCGTCAGCGGGGCGCTTGGTGGCCCCCGAGGCGTTGGAGCTCCAGTCGGTCGGGAACCTGTTGCAGACCATGGTGTTCGAGATGGCCCTCCTCGCAGATGTTGAACTTCCCTTGAGCCCAAACGGCTGTGCCTCCTCTGTCCTCCCTCCCACCTCGTCCTCCACTCTTGTCCCTCCTCCTCCTCCTCCTCCTCCTCCTCCTCCTCCTCCTCCTCTTACTCTTCCTCCTCCTCCTCCTCTTCCTCCTCCTCCCTTCCCCCTGGTCCTCCTCCAAGGTCCTATTCGGCTCGATAGCCATGCCGCTGGGCCGCGTCCCTCGGGTGCGCTCGCCGTGCCGCCCATGCCAGGTGTTTACGCCAAAACCGCATGCTGCCTGTCGCGACGCCTGAGGAGGGGGAGGCGGCCGGTGGAGTCCGCCTCGCGACGCGCGCGGCGGCTGGGCCCGCGGCGGGCCGCTCCCTCGTGTGGGCGCGCCTGCTGCGAGCCGCCAAAGGCATGCCGCGCGACGCCAAAGGGCCGTGGGGGGCCCCCGCCGCGCCGACGCCCACGGCTGCGCCTGGCGCTGCGCCCGCCCTGCGGCGGCGGTGAGGGCGCGGAGCCCGTGGTGCTGGTGCCGCGGGCCGCGAAGCGCCTCGCGCAGCGGCCGTTGAGGCGAGTGCCGCTGCTTGAGGGGACCACGCCGCGCCCACGGCGGTGCAGGCGGCAGGCGGCGGCCACGGGCCGAGGTGGCGGTGTCGCCGTCCGCGGCCTGCGCCTGTGGCAGCCAAGCCTACTGAAGCTGCGGGTCTTCCCCTTCGTCTTCTCGACGTTCGTGGAAGCGAGTCCCTTGACGACGAGAAGGTCGATACCCCCGTCCGCCGCGGCCGCGGCGGTGTGGGTGCGCGGTCCACGCGGCTGCCTGGTGTGGCGGCTGCTGCGGCTGCTCCTGCTGGCGGTGCCGGCGTGGAGGCTGCGCCTGCGTCCTCGTCTGCGGATGCGGCCCCGCGAGCTTTCTCGCGCGAGCTCCGCGTCAGCCTGATCGCGGAGCGCTGCGGAGTGATGCGGAGCGTCGTCGAGGCCCTGCCCGACGACGAGCCGCGCCTCGCGGAGGCTTCCGGTCGCGACGCCAGCTCCCATGAGGCGGCGGCGGCGGCTGCTGCGGCTCCGGGGCGGCAAGGAAAGCGGTGCCGCAATGGGCACAAGCGTCTCGCGGGCTGGCCCGCCGTCCCTCCACCCTCCCTGCACGCGCTGTTGCTCTTCAGCATGTTGTAATCCGACGGCACGGTCGGAGACCTGGCAACTCAGGTGGCGGCACGGTCCCCGCGGTCGCGACCGCTCGTCGGCCGCGCAGGCTTGCGAGACTTTTCCCCCTGGGAATATTCTACCTGCGTCCTTCATCTTCTTCCTTCTCCTCCTCCTCCTCCTCCTCCTCCTCCTCCTCCGTCTCCTCCTTCTCTTCTTGGGAGGGAAGATGGGGAGAGCCCCCGTTGACCCCCCCCGTAACAAAAAAAACCAAACACAAGCACTCGGCGCCGCCGACGCCCGCTGGCTCGCTCGGGCCGTACGAGGGTGTTGGGGAGCTCGCGAGGCGGGGAGGGGGGGAGGAGGAGGGAGGACGAAGAGGAGGAGGGGGGGAGCAGGAAAGGGAATATGAGCCCATTTTGAAGGGGCAGAGGAGGACGTGGGGAGGAGGAGGAGGAGGAGGAGGAGGAGGAGGAGGAGGAGGAGGAGGAGGAGGAAGGAGGGGGAATGAGGATTAGATCAAGGGGCGGTGGGGGTAGGGAGTACGGTCGGTCCTAGGACAGAAGAACATCCTCCAAGAACGTGAGACCCTCCGCCGGCCAACACACACACACACACACACACACACACACACCCCGAACATCCAAGGGTACCCTCCCCAGGATGAACAAGAACATCCAACAAGCACGAAAAACATCAGGGTACCCTCCCCGAGACAACCTCGATCCTATATCTCGGTCCGACCGCAGTAGTGGGTGCTCGCGGAAATCCGTCGAGCCTCTGGGGAGGAGGGATGAGGAGAAGAAGGACGAGGGGAGAAGGAAGACGAGGATGAGGCGGGGGGTGGGGATGCGGGAGGAGGGGGAGGAAGAGAAGAGGAGAGAGGTGGACGGAAGGGAGGAGGAAGGGGACGGGGCGGGGGAGGAGGTGAGAGGAAGATGATGAGGAGGATGAGTGCTCGCGGTACGCAGTCGTGCTCGCGGCGATGAGAAAAGCTGGACAAGTCTTTCGAAGGTGTTCAACATATTTCCAACGGGTCCCAATGGATTTGATTAGTTTCTGGACGGGGAGGAGGGAAGGAGGGAGGAAGGTTTGACGCCTATCGGGTGTTAGGGGGCGTCTGGGTGATCCTCAAAAGGAGCAGGCCGAGGAGGAGAGGTCCACTTCGAAATATCGCAGAGCCCGGTGAAAAGTACAGGGTCGCTTTTTTGTCCAACGCCACCAGTAGCAGCAGAAAAACAAAGCATAAAACACAGCATGAACATGTTATGAGGCACGCGAGCCCAGGACCATTCAATCTGCACTCCAGACACGGGAGGTTTGGAGAGGGGGGGCTCGAAACGTGTGAGGTGTGTGTGTGTGTGCCGAAATGGGCCGGGAACCGCATGCGAGGAAGGCCACTGTGGCCTTGGGTGGAACTCCATATGGGGCCACGAAGCGTGTGATGAGTGTTGGGACATGGACGGGGAGACGCATGCGAGTCCAGCCACTGGGGCCTTATGCGGACCTCCCTATGAAGCCAGGGAGCGTGTGAGGAGTATGATTACATGGATTTGCGGGGAGGATTGGGAGAATGAGGAGGAGAGGAAGACACGGTGCGCTGTGAATTCAAAGCGAAGACCCAAAACAATAGTATGATTGAGGGAAGAATATGGTCCCAACCATCAAGGAGGGTTGGGCGCTCATTTTGAAGAAACAGCTCCCCGCGTCACTCCTCTTTACCACTCCTTCCCCTCTGCCCTCCTCCCATCCCTGCCCCTACACATCGCGTGTCCCTGTTCCGGCAGACTCCTCACACGCCCCGTCGCCCAACAGGGAGGTCCACCGGAAGCCCCAGTGGCGACGGTTGCATGCGACGGTGCCACACATTTCGGCACACCCATCAAACGCTTCGTGGCCCCATAGGGGGGTCCACCGAAGGTTAGGGTGGAAACGTTTGCATGCGTGCGCGCCGCACTTCGCGGCACACCACTCAGACGCTCCGTTGCCCCATCGGGAGCTCCACATAAGGCCCTCGTGGCGACGTTCCCATTGCGCCCGCGCCGCTCATGTCGGCATACCCCTCACACGCCTCGTGGCCCTATGAGGAGCTCCACCTAGGATCCCAGTGGCGACGTTCGCATGCGCCCACGCCATGCATTCCAACACGCACCTCACACCTTTCGGGGCACCATGGCGAGCCAAACCGACTGCCCCTGTGACGACGTTTGAATGCGCCCACGCCGCACATTTCGGCACACCCTCACTCGTTTTGTGGCCCAATGTGGAGCTCCACCGTAAGACCTAGTGCTGACGTTCGCATGAGTGCACGCGGCAAATGTCGCCACACCCCTCACACATTTTGTGGCACCAGAGGGGGATCCACCTAAAGCCCCAGTGGCGACGTTCCCATGCGCCCGCGCCGCACATTTCGGCACACCCTCACTCGTTTTGTGGCCCCTATGAGGAGCTCCGCCGAAGACCCCAATAGCGGCGTTCGCATGCGTCCGCGCCGCATATTTGGGCACACACTTCACACGCATCGTTTCCCCATCGGGAGCTCCACCAAAGGCCCCAGTGGCGACGTTCGCATGCGTCCGTGCCGCACATTTGGGCACACCCCTCACACGCTTCGTGGCCCCATATGGAGGTCCACCGAAGGCCCCAATGGCGACCGTCGCATTCGCCCGCGCCGTGCATGTCGGTATACCCCTCACACGTTCGTGGCTTCATTTGGGACTCCACTGACGGCCCCGATGACACCGTTCGCATGCGTGCGCGCCGCACAATGCGGCGCACCCTTTAAACGTTTCGTGGCCCCATCGGGGGGTCCATCTACGGCCACAGTGGCGATGTTTGCATGCGTCCGCACCGCACAATTCTGCGCTACCCCCGCGCGTTTCGTAGGCCCCAGTGGCACCGTTCGCATGCGTCCGCGCCGCACATTCCGTATCACCCTATCCATCGTTTCGTGGCCCCAACGGGAGCTCCACATGCGGCCCCAATGGCGACGTTTCAGTGCGCCCGCGCCACCCATTACGGCGCACCACGTACACGATGCATGGTCCAATGGGGAGCCCCACCGAAAGCCTTAAAGGCGACGTGTGCATGGATCCTCGCCACCCATTACGGCGCAGGCCTCGCACGCTTCGTGGCACCATTGGGGGCTCCACCTAAGGCCCCAATGGCGATGTTTGCATGCGTCCCCCACGCAATACGGCGCACCCCTCACACGGTTCGTGGCCTCATGAGGAGCTCCACCGAAGGCCGCAGCGACACCCACCGCTCTGTGGCCCCGCATGAGGCTCCAGCGAAGAGGAGATTCACAACTGCGGCACTCACAAACAGAGGCACATGGTGGGGCTGTTCGCCAGGATAATTCCATGATGCCAGTGGGTCTGAACATTTCCTCTCCTAACATTGCCCCCCTGTCCCCCCCTACAGTTGGCGGTGTGAAGATAGCGTGCAACATCGATCTCCGACAAGCACGCTGTACCCGTGAGGCGATGTTCCCGCGAGGGCCCCTTCTGAGCATGCACCCCCCCCCTGCCAGGGCCTCTTCGGCGCGCGTTATCCACAAGGTGGGAGATGGCATGCAATAAGTGGGCACGCGGTGCCACATCGCACGCCGTATCCCCCCTGACGCTGCCCCCTGGGCCTCACCCCCTATCGTTGCCGCTGCGCCTGCCCCTACCTCCCCCCCACACGGCGCTGCGCTGCCTCTCCGAGCCTGTCCCCACCCCCCCCACCGTTGCCCCCGAGCCCGTCCCCTCCCCCCCTATGTTGCCCCCCCCGTGTGCGCCCCCGCACGTTGCCCCCGCGCCTGCCCCCCTCCCACCGGTGCCCGACTGAGCGGTCCTCCGCCTCGGGCAGCGGGCGCAGCAGCGCGGCCAGCAGAGGCGCCGCCACGGCGCGAGAGACGCCGATTGCGGCCTCGCCAGGCGGGGCGGTCGTCGTCGGCGTCGTCGGCGTCGTCGGCGTCGTCGTCGTCGTCGGCGTCGTCGTGATGGTGGTGGTGGTCGTCGTCGTGGTCGTCGCCGTCGTCGTGGTGTTTGTCTTGGTCATGGTCGTGGTCGTGGTCGTGGTCGCCGTGGCCGTGGCCGTGGCGGCCGTCGTGGCCGTCGTCGTGGTCATCGTCGTCGTCGTCGTCTTTGTCGTCTTTGTCGTCGGCGTCGTCGCAGTCGTCGGCATCGTCGTCGTCGTCGCGGTTGCGATCGTGGTCGTCGCGCGCGAGGCGCCCAGGGCGGCCTCGCCCAGCGCCAGCAGGTCGAGGACCGCGTCGGTCAGCGGGCGGGCGGCCTGCAGCCGAGGCGCGGGCGCGGCCGAGGAGGAGGCGGGCAAGAGGTCGAGCAAAAACCGCCATGGGGGAGATGGGTTTTGCGGGAAACGGGACCTGAGGATGTTTGGCCGTGTTCGGGCTCTCGGGGCCCTGCACGGGCATCGGGACCGTCAAACAACGACTCAGGATGAAGAGACCCGTTTCCCCTGGACCTTTTTCCCCCATGCTGAAGGAGCGGGGGCGACCCCGGCGGTGGCGACGAGGGCCTCCCAGGAGGCCAAACAAAGCGAAAACGAGGCAAGGCTCATCTGAGTGCGGTGGGGGCGGGGCGGGGGAGAGAGCAGGAACAAGGAAACGCGACACGAGCACCACCAGGGGCCACCAGCCGGATGAGCTACGGGGGTGTTCCCTGGTGGTGTGGTCCCCCCCCTCCCGCTCGAGAATTCCCTTATCCCCAGCTCGGAGAGGCATCGTGGACCTCCTCGCTGAAGGTGCCTCCCATGGTGGTGGTGGTGGTATCGTTCCTCCTTCCTCCGAGGGAGGGACCAGGATCTCCCGCGGCGTGCTTTTTCAACTGGAGCTCTTTCTCTTCATAGCGCTTCGCGAAAGGGCTCAACAAAAACCACAGAAGAGTTCAACAGGGAAGAGCTGGAGTCCGAAACCGCCCGGAGGAACCGCCCGGTCTAGCGGCGGTTTCGCTGCAGGGTTCCTCATCATTCATTGAGGAGTCGTGCTCTCGCCCCAATACAAGCTACAATCTTGGTCCGAACAGCCACAACGCCTTGTAGCAGGTCACAGTAAGGTGACCATGGACATGCTCTCATCCGTTGGCGTTGCTGGTGCGCTTTGCTGAACAATTTTCTCAACCTAACATTTGTCCTCGATTTCGGACTGGGCCATCACAAACAAAACACATGACGAAAAACTATCCCCGGAGAAGTGGCAAGGACGTCTGGGGCCGCGGATTGAAAACATCATGTCGGCGGATGTCGAGGAAGGCCGAGAAGGCACCCCCACCTCTACTCTTCCTTCGAATTGGGCCAAGTGATCGAGGCGCCTCTGGAGCAGCGGCGCCCGCGTTCGTGTGCTGGCCCAGATGTTTGCCCATTACCTGTGCACGCGTATCTCTATGGAACCAGCGCGCTCCAAAACAGAGCATGTGACCGAGTATGGCGTCAACATGCTAGACGTGTTTGTTTGCGACACCGCTTTCTTCACACATGGTGCTAATATCCGAGCTCGGCGGGAACCGGTTTTTGGGACAAATCACTTTTTGGTTTGTGCGGATGTGCACTTCTTCCCGGAAGGCGCCGAGGCGCCAACGAGAAAGCGACATAGTACAAAAGCATTTGGACACTCTCAGCATCGACGTGCTTTCGCACAGGGTTTTCAACAATCGCATTAAAGAGCGGGCCGACGATGACAATGCCGACGTGGAGGTGATGCGGCAAGACATCAAAGCGGTGACGATGAAGGCAGTAGGGACTTTGCAAAAACCAGAACGCAAGGCGAACAAGCCGTGGATATCCGAGGAAACGTTACGCCTCTTGGAGCAGCGAGGAGAGGCGCGGGCAAGCGGGAACAGTTCCTTGGAAAAGGAGATGCACAAGAATGCCAGGAGGCAGGCAAAGTTGGACAAGACGCATTGGGCAGATGAGCAGCTTCGTACTGGAGGCTGGAGGCAAATCCGTACGGCGAGAAAACCCAAAAAGATCGCGTGTGAAAGTCTGCAAGACACGAGCGGCAATCTCGTGCACAGCGACCTCTGGGCCGACACCACGGCAGAACATCTGGAGAGAGTGTAATGGGGTCCGCCCTGCAGGTGTTGTCGACAGACCACAACTTGGCCAGGAGCTGCTGGTATGCACGGACCTGCTGACTGAGACGGAGGTGGAAGTATTGATCCGGAAACTAAAATATGGAACACCTTGTGGACCAGACGACATCCCGCGCGCAGTGGCAGAGACAGAAGGTGGTTAGTCGTGGATAACTTGTTTGTGCAATGCGTGATGGCTTGGGAAACAAACGCCCAAAGACTGGCATGTAGCCCCGGTGACATTTATTCACAAGAAATGGTCCGTGAAAGGCTGCGATAACTATCGCCCCATAAGCCTTGTGCGCGCAACCTACATGCTTTTCGCCACGATGCTTCTGAAACGACTGAAGGCTGCGGGCGCCGAGAGGAGGCTCGCGGCCACGCAGTTCGGCGTCCGATCTGGCCGGGACGCGCAGGATGCGATATTTGCTGTGCGACGACGACTTGATCAAGCGTTGGCGGGGCGAGATGGTCGCGTGGGAGTTGTAGCTTTAGATTGGAAGAAAGCTTCCGACTCGATCACTGTCGATGCTGTGATCACAGCCCTGGGGAGGTTTGGATTGCCACAGGAGTCCTTGATAATAGTTCAGCACATCTACTCTGCCAGGCAATTTTCAGTGATAGGGCCCGCGCGGGAGTCAGTTGAAACAAACTTTATTCAAAGATCTCCCAAGGGTCTCGTGGTCGCCGTTTCTATTTGTAATGCTCATGACGGCTGTTGTTCACGACGCGACGCGGCGCTTGTCGGTCGCGGCGCGCCAGCAAATGGACACCAAATTTCTAGATTGATTGCTATGCGGACGACACGTTGCTTTTGGGATCCGGGTAGGCGCATCTACAAGAACTTCTGGACAACATCGCGCACACGGGGGCACAATACGGAATGGCGATGCGCTGGTCAATGTTCCAGCTCATCTCAATCGGCCGGGAGTTTCAGCTTCAGACGCCGACTGGATCCACAATCCCTACTGACGAAGCCTTGTAGTACCTTGGAGTCGACATCCGCTCCGACGGGGATGTGAGCCACGAAACCCACAGCGAGGTTGGGCAAGCTCGGCCAGCCCAATATCTTCTGGAAGCGAACTGCTTTGCCGCAGCCCCGGACATTGGAAGTTTTCGAAGCAATCATCGTCAGCTGGCTCTTGTACGGGCTGAAGTCTGCATTGGTGCGTGCAGCAGACGCTCGCAGGACCAACGGTTTTTACTGCGGATATATGCGCGCCGTTCTACGAATTCAGCCATCGTTTACCTCGACGATGTCAAACAAAACTGTGTTGGACAAGGCATGCCGAACACCAGCATCGTGCAAATTACTCAGGCAACAAGTGCTATTGCATGGAAGAGTGGCCCGTGTGTTGGAAAGAGACGAAATAAAGAAACGCACTTTCATCCCTGGTGCACGCACGTCAGCCACAGAGAGGTGTGTTAAGAAGGTTGGACGCCCGAGGGGTGAAAAAAATCATGGGCTTTGGTGGCGGCGTTGGACAAAAAAGAACCATTGATAAGAAATGCGGAGTCCCAAGCCGGCAAAAACCTTGAAAACAGAAACGGAATATCGATAGTCTCGCGGCGAGAATTCTTGTTCGGAATACATATACATCTACACTAGAACCACGCGCGCGCTTCGCGCGCGCTTAGGTTCTGTCGAGTCACAGACCCAGGAATCGTGGAACCCCTCTCGGGCCCATCTTGGGGCTCTCTTGGGCCGCCTTTGGAGCCTCTTGGGGCGTCCTGGGTCTCTCGTGGGGGCTTCTTGGAGCTCTCTTGGCGCCTCCTGGAGCCTCTTGGGGCCGAAAGCTCGGAATTCTACAGTGGCTTTCTCCCTCTGGGACCCCTCTCGGGCACGCCTTGGGGCTCTCTTAGGCCATTTTGGAGTCCAATTTTGCCGTCCTGGGCGCCTCGTGAACCGTCTTGGAACTCTCTTGGGGGCCACCTAGGCCGTCTTGGGAGCCTCTTCGGACGTGTTGGACGCGGTGAAAACCCAACAGGCGACCATGCGAAAAGTATACGTTTTCCCATAGGAATGGGACCATTTTTGCTTCTTGGACCTCTCTTGGGGTGCCTCTCGGAACGTCTTGGGCTGATTTTGGAAGCCTTTTGGCGCCTCTGGGCGGCGTTTTGGCGCCTCCTGGGATGTGTTGGGCCGGAAGCTCGGAATTCGAGAGTGGCTTTCTCCTTCTGGGACCCCTCTCGAAGTCGTCTTGGGGTTCTCTTGGGCCGTCTTGGGGCCGTCCTGAGCCACTCGTGCGCAGCCTTGGAGCGCTCCCGGAGGCCTCCTAGGCCGTCTTGGAGGCCTCTTGGGCCGTCTTGGACGCGGTGAAAGCCCAAGATGCGAACATGCGAAAAATATACGTTTTCCCATAGGAATGGCACGATTTTTGTTTCTTGGACCTCTCTTGGGGTGCCTCTCGGAACGTCTTGGGGTGCTTTTGGGAGCCTTTTGGCGCCTCTTGGCGGCATTTTGGCGCCTCCTGGAGCCTCTTGGGCCGGAAGCTCGGAATTCGAGGTTGGCTTTCTCCGTCTGGGACCCCTCTCGAACTCGTCTTGGGGCTCTCTTGGGCCGTCTTGGGGCCGTCCTGAGCCACTCGTGCGCAGCCTTGGAGCGCTCCCGGAGGCCTCCTAGGCCGTCTTGGAGGCCTCTTGGGCCGTCTTGGACGCGGTGAAAGCCCAAGATGCGAACATGCGAAAAATATACGTTTTCCCATAGGAATGGCACGATTTTTGCTTCTTGGGCCTCTCTTGGGCTGCCTCTCGGAGCGTCTTGGAGGCTTCTGGGACCGTCTTGGTGTCATGACAGGCGTCTTGGAAGGCATCTGGAGCCATCGGAGCGCGTTCCGAAGCCGCCTGCGAACGATCTTGGACGGCGTCCGGCGGTCCGACGAGCCTCGGGGCCCCCCGGGGCCCACATTTGTGGTCGAGGTCCCGGCCCCGGGCCCCCGGACCCGGTGCGCCGTTATATGTATACATATGTACATTCCATCGTGAATACTCACATGCATTCTGCTTGTACGATTATTCAGCAGTTATACCATTCATGCGTCATCGAAATAATGTGTAGTTTAACCGTTTCGCTTTGGCTCAAACTGTCTTTCATTACACTTCACGTCAAATACGCGTAGTCGCACGGATGACTGCAACACTCGCATAACGGTAAGGATGTGAGGCCCTGGCGAAGTGAGGGTGCAAAGCCCTTGGGGCCGTCCACCCAGGCAGGAAAACAAATGTTTGAGTACGAGTTGTGGAAAAGGAATCGATATACGCTTGGCTTAAGGAAGTTTTAAGAAAAGTCGAAGGAAAGCCGAGGGACAACCTAGGGAAAGCATAAGGGAATCCTGCGGCATTGGGTACACTTGGCGCATGTAGACATACCGACCCCTTCGGTACCACCCTCTCCAAACCAGCCATGGTGTTTAAGATGGCTTCTAAGATGGTCTAAGGAATTAATCCAGACCCTGCAACTGAAGCGGCAGTTCTTTTACAATAAGAACTTCCCGCAGGGCTCGCGAAAACATAATGATCCTGGCGAAGGACCCAACCATAAGCAATTGTGCGTAACGCGTTGTGGGTGCCGCTTTCGGTAGGGCTCCCTATGGGGCCACGAAACGCTGCCCTGGGTGGGGGAACCGCATGCGAACACCCCCACTGGGGCGGGCCTTCGGTGGAGCTCCCTATGGGGCCACGGGGCGCTGCCCTGGACGAGGGAACCGCATGCGAACACCCCCACGGGGGCCTTCGGTGGAGCTCCCTCTGGGGCCACGAAGCGCTGCCCTGGGTGGGGGAACCGCATGCGAACACCCCCACTCGGGCCTTCGGTGGAGCTCCCTTTGGGGCCACGAAGCGCTGCCCTGGGTGGGGGACCCGCATGCGAGAGCACCCCCACTGGGGCCTTCGGTGGAGCTGCCTATGGGGCCACGAAACGCTGCCCTGGGTGGGGGAAACGCATGCGAAAGCACCCCCCACTGGGGCCTTCGGTGGAGCTCCCTATGGGGCCACGAAGCGCTGCCCTGGGTGGGGGAACCGCATGCGAACACCCCCACTGGGGCCTTCGGTGGGGCTCCCTATGGGGAGAACTGGGGCCTTCGGTGGAGCTCCCTATGGGGCCACGAAGCGCTGCCCTGGGTGGGGGACCCGCATGCGAACACCCCCACTGGGGCCTTCGGTGGAGCTCCCTATGGGGCCACGAAGCGCTGCCCTGGGCGGGGGAACCGCATGCGAACACCCCCACTGGGGCCTTCGGTGGAGCTCCCAATGGGGCTACGAAACGTGTGAGAGGTGTCCCTATGAGGGGGAGGAGGGAGGAGGGGGAGGAGAAGCGGGAGGAGGAAGGTACGCGGGGCGCTCTCTCTTCAAAACGAGGACCCAACAACACAGGTTGGTTGGGAATAAATCCTTATCCGCTGCCCCCACCGTCGTCAGACCGCCAAGCGCGCTGCTTCGATTGGAGAGAGCATTCGTTGTGAGCCCGACTGGGGGGCCGGCGTGAGCCTAGATTGCACGTCCTAATTGCGTTTACGCGCCTTTCTGCGTACGACTTGTGGGTGAGTGAGTGAGAGTTGGAGCTGTGGTCCTTGATCCTGGCTTCTGCCGCTTTGGCCACGATGCTGGCGATGCAGCCCTAAGCTTCTAGGGTCATGCTGTAATGCTTCTGCGTTTCTCCACTGCTGTCTTTCTGCGTCTCGAAGATCCCTATCCACGTTGTCCCGCACGTGGTTGCTGTCGTGCAACATTATTTTGCAATTCCTGTAGCTCTCTCTGTAGTTCGCCGTCGCCGGTTGTAAGCGGCTGATGTCCCATGTCAGCTGGCTGTCTCCTGATGACTTAGATCTCCTCAGTGAACTTCTCCACTTTGGTGGTCTGCGTATACTCGTGGTGTTCTGTCATGCTTTCTGCGGCCTGCTTTGAGCTTCGCGTATCCGTCTTAAGCTCGTCGTGATAGTTCCCGGCCTTTGACGAGACGTGGTGCTGGTTTGTTTCGTGTCGGCGTGCAGCTTCTTCCGCTGCTCGGAGGTGTTGTTCTGAGGTTGTTGATCTCGTCGCGGGCTTCAGCCTTGTTTTCCTCAAAGTCATTGGCCATGCGGTGGCTGTCCTCCTTTAAAATCCTGAGCATGGTGCCAAGGTCCCGCCCGTCCGTGGCTTCACCTGGATTTGTTTGCCACCTTGGGCCTGGTGACGGTGTTGGCGATCTTCTTGGCGATGTGCTCCTCTGTGGTGAATATGCTTCGCCGTATGCAGCTTCTGTGACACTGCGTCGATCATCTGTGGCATTTTTGGTTTCGCGCTGGAGGGTGGTTAGCTCTTCGGTATTGTCGTCGGTCTCGTTCATGTAGATCGGTATATGTTGTTGCTGGTGGGTCTTTGAATGCTCGCAGTAGTCATCAATGGTCATGTCGTCACAATAATCGATTTCCCTCGCCTGCTGGACCTGGGGCACACTGTTGAGAACCATCGCTTCTATGACGGCGAAATGCTTGACGGCGTCGGTGGTAGGTAAGCCTGCTGCGGTCTTTTGACGATCGCAGCTGCCGTTCTTCGCTCCTCAGCGTGTTTGATCTTCGCCCATTCGTCCCTCAACTTGTGGTCGTTGGGGGGGTAGCTCCCAGTCGTGCCTCCTGCCGGCGTGCATGTTCCGCATGGGCATGAAGTTGTTGATCATGGTGGTGAGGTGCTCGTTGTAGTTGCTGTTGTTGTAGTGCTGGCCGTCGTCCTTCTCCTTGGGCGTCTTTTCCTATTCGGGTTGGGTCTTGCCTTTTCCCTTGTTGTTCTTGCCCTTGCCCTTCTGGTTGTTACTGGCGGGCTCCTGGCGGTCGTCCCCCCCCTTGCCGTCCTGGTGGTTGCCCGCTGATGTTCTGGCTCCAGGGCTTGTCCGGGTGGTTGTCGGCCCGCTGGTCAACCCAGATTGTGGTCCTTTCCACGCTCGAGTCCTACACCGATGCCTGACATTGTGGGCCTCGGCGTGGCAGCTCTGGACCGCGCGCGGCTCGATGCTGATGCCCACGGTGGGTTGAGCCGACCCCGATCCCCTCGCGATGGCTCTGAATGTCGCCATGGCTGGCTCTTGATGTGGATGTCGCGGTGGCTGTTGCGCGCAGTGATGTTCTTGTGGCAGTTCTTGTGCAGCGCGAGGTGATCAAGTGGTGAACGTGATGATGTCGTTCGTTGTGGTAGGCGTGCAGTGGATCGACATTCTCGCCCTCGACGGTGCCAAGCTGTGTTGGCCGAGGTAGCCAGTAGCCGCGGTGGTACTTGTTGTGGCAGTCGGGAAGTCGGAGAATCACCTGTGGGAGCCTGGGATGAGGGAGTCCCCGAAAGGGAGCGTAGGAAGCGAAGGGTACATGTATGGGAAACTGGGTTGTATGATGGGATGGAAGGCAGCGTGGCCGATGGATCGGCACACTGCCACTGACATGCCTCAATCGCTTGGCGGTTCATGGATCTCCACCTCCTCCTCCTCCCGCTCCTCCTCCCGCCCCCCCCCCTACTCCCTCCCTCACTCCCTCCGACCCCTTCTCCGTGCCCTCCTCCTCCTCCCCCTGCCGCTGCCCTCCTTGTGGAGCAGAGGAGGCAGCAGGCCGAGGACACGATGACAATGACGACGCCCACGGGAATGACGATGGCGCCAATGACGGCCACGAACGACGACGGCCACGAACGACGACGGCGGCGGCGACAGCGCCGACGACAGCACCGACAACTAGGGCGACGGTAGCGGACGCCAAATCAGGCGGTAATGGCTTCCTGCTTCCGGGAGGATACGTTCCCTGGGCCGCGGATCTGACTCCCACGTGCCAGACCCACGGATCCCTGATCCATGTCAGCGTGCACCCGACGAAGACTGAGCCCCCCGACGTCATGTTTTTTGTTTTCAAGACGTCGATCCCCAGACCGCTGGACCCCTTCCACGGGACAGGCCCCCGCAGGGGGCCTCCGGAGGGCATAAATCCGCCGATCCGGCGTGTGAGTTTCTGAGAGCGTGGACTTGAGCTCGCTCAAGCTTCGCTCCGACGTCATTTCCGACGTTTTTCGGTACACGGGGATATTTCCGACGTCATTTCCGACTTTTTTCGGTCGCCGGGTCATGGTCCCGAAAGGGTCTGGGGACTGCCGCGGCGGCAAGGGCGGGGGCGGCGCGGCGCGGCCGCCGCGGTGGGCCTCGCCGGCGCAGAGGTGCCGCTCCGCCCGCAGCAGCGCGGGGTCGCAGAGTGCCGCGGCCACCTGCAGGGGGCGAGGGGGGGCTCGATGCCCCGATGCGCAACACGCAGCCCGCAGCGTGGTGGCACGGAGCTCAGCACGGAGATTGCAGGCGTAGGTTTGGCGCGATGCGTTCGCCAAAACGTGGGCCAGCAGGTGCCGAGCCATCACGCGGCGTGCCAATCATGGCTCTGTGTCTTGTTGTTCGTTTTGAGGCTCGCCTGAACGCCACAGCCCAGCTTGTACGTGTGGCCACGGATTGTGAACGCGCACGGTTTGAAAACGGTGCGCGATGCGTTTCAGCGCGGGCGTATCTGGGCAGCTCAGCTCGAAGAACATGGGCGCGCCTCGCCGTCTTCGCGGGGCGCACGCTCGGCCGGACCCCCTGGGGCCCTGACAGAAATCTTGACGGGCTGCTGGTTGGCTGTTTGCCCGCCTTGGGGGGGCCCTTACCGGGCCTCGGGGCCGCCAGAAAGCTGCTCGGGAGGAGGGGCCAAGTCCCGGGGGATGCTTGGGGTCCACGCTGGAGCAAACAGAACGTTGGCGGTCTGGGTCTTCGTCGAGCACACGCTACCCTGGATCAGGGATCCGTGGATCTGGCGCCTGGGCGCCAGATCCGCGGGCCGTGGAAGATCCCCCCCCCCAATCATGCAACCGACGCCGCCTGATTCTGGGCATCGCTCGGACGTCCATGCCCTTTTTTTTGTTGATTTTGTGTGTGGATTTTTCGCCAAATCATCAAGGATGCTCTCCAGGAGCGCTTCAAGTGGCCTCCAAGAGAGCTCAATATGGTCACAGACGGTCGAAGAGCGATCAAAGACACCGACGATCGCCTCCAGACGGCCCAAGACGGCCCCAAGAGGCCCCAAGAGGCCTCCAAGATGCGTCCCAGGAGGGCCCCTCGGCGCAAAAATTGGCCCGTTCCCTTCGTGAAACGTACATTTTTCACAAATTTGCCTTTTGGGCTTTCCGACGCTCCCAGACGGCCCTGGAGGCCTCCAATACAGCCCCAAGGTAGCCCAGAGGCGTTCGAGCCGGGGTCATCCGGGCTCCGGTGGATCCCAGCTCGAACGCCGCCGGGGGGAGCAAAGGGCCCGAAAACGAACCAAGAGCGCACCAAGGGGCCCCCGAGACGGTCAAGAAGGCCCCGAGTAGCCAAACCAGCGTTCGAACACGCCCAAGATGGTCCCAAGACTGCCCAAGAGACCCCCAGGAGGGCCCCTCGGCGCAAAAATTGGCCCGTTCCCTTCGTGAAACGTACATTTTTCACAAATTTGCCTTTTGGGCTTTCCGACGCTCCCAGACGGCCCTGGAGGCCTCCAATACAGCCCCAAAGTAGCCCAGAGGCGTTCGAGCCGGGGTCATCCGCGCTCCGGTTGACCCCGGCTCGAACGCCGCCGGGGGGAGCAAAGGGCCCGAAAACGAACCAAGAGCGCACCAAGGGGCCCCCGAGACGGTCAAGAAGGCCCCGAGTAGCCAAACCAGCGCTCGAACACGCCCAAGATGGCCCCAAGACTGCCCTCCCCCTCGCCATCCTCCCCAACCTCACCCTCCTCATCCTCCTCAACCTGATCCTCGACCTCCTCATCCTCTTCAATCTCATCCTCCTCATCCTCCTCCTCCCTCTGCTCCTCCTCCACCTCCGACTACTCCTCTTCCGTTCTTTTTTCCATGCGCTTTGCCATGCCTCTCAATCTTTTCTTCTGGCACTTGCCACTGCACTGTAACGCCTGGCAGCTACGAGCAGTGAAGGCGGAAACGCGGCGATAGCCGCCGGTACGAATCAAGGGGTCGGCGGATGTGGCGTGAGCCTGGAGAATCCACGTCCGGAAGTGACGTGTTGCCGGAGGCAGGTCCGCGGATGCTGTAATGCAATGGATCCAATGTGTCCAATGCTTGCATAATTCCTACATATTGTATTGTATTACATTATTATGTCTCCCCCCCTAACCCCCCCCTGGAGTCGCGCCACTTCCATCGACCCTCAGGAGGAGGGCCCCTTCTGGGCCTCAGAATCTAGAAAAACCTATGGAAAACCTATGATTTGGGCACCTTGAGCCTTTTGGGGATCCAAGAGGGCCCCAAGACGGCTCCAGATGGCCCCAAGACGGCCCAAGACGGCCCAAAGACGGCCCGAGATGGCCCCAAGAGGGCCCGAAAAGAACCCAAGACGGCCCAAGAGGGCTCCAAGAGCGCCCACAAGAGCGCCTCCAGAGGCCAAAAACATAGATTTTCCTTACGTTTTTGAAAGATTTTAGCTTTCTCGCCTTTTTCGCCTCTCCGAAGCCCATGACGGCCCGAGCAGCCTCCAAGATGGCCCCAAGAAGGCCCAAGAAACACCCAAGGGGGCCCCAAGACGGCCCCAGAGGGCCACAAGACGGCCCAAAGAGGCCCCCAAGACGGCCCAAGAAACCCCTGAGACGGCCCAAGAGGACCCCAAGAGGGCCCCAAGGCGGCCGCGAGAGGCCCCCAAGAAGTCCTCCGAAGGGGCCAAACGGCGCGAAAGCGCCCCAAGACGGCCCAAGACGCCCCCAAGAGGCCCCAAGAGGCCACCAAGAGGCCCCCAAATGGCCCCAAAAAGCCCCCCAGAGACCTCCGAAAAGTCCCCAAGAAGCCTCCAAAAGGCCCCAAAGAAGCCCCCCAAAGGCCACATAGCGACTGGAGTGTAATATTATTTCCCCCCCTGGACGAACTGCGGCGCAGCGCCAGCCAGGTGGAAGTTGGTCACGGCGGCGCCCATGATTAGAGCCAGCGCTGGAAGGGAAGATGGGGAGGGAGTCAAAAAAGGGGGGGAAGAGGCCAGAAGAAGTCCCCAAGAGGCCCAAAGAAGCTCCCAAGAGGCCTCCAGGAGGCCCCCAAGAGGCTCCCAGAAGGCCCCGCGACGTGACTGTACGTGCTCCGGACGTGCACCCCGCGAAGCGAGAGGAATCCACGTCCGGAAGTGACGTGTTGCCGGAGGCAGGTCCGCGGATGCTGTAATGCAATGGATCCAATGTGTCCAATGCTTGCATAATTCCTACATATTGTATTGTATTACATTATTATGTCTCCCCCCCTACCCCCCCCCCTGGAGTCGCGCCACTTCCATCGACCCTCAGGAGGACGGCCCCTTCTGGGCCTCAGAATCTAGAAAAACCTATGGAAAACCTATGATTTGGGCACCTTGAGTCTTTTGGGGATCCAAGAGGGCCCCAAGACGGCTCCAGATGGCCCCAAGACGGCCCAAGACGGCCCAAAGACGGCCCGAATGGCCCCAAGAGGGCCCGAAAAGAACCCAAGACGGCCCAAGAGGGCTCCAAGAGCGCCCACAAGAGCGCCTCCAGAGGCCAAAAACATCGATGTTCCTTACGTTTTTGAAAGATTTTAGCTTTCTCGCCTTTTTTCGCCTCTCCGAAGCCCATGACGGCCCGAGCAGCCTCCAAGATGGCCCCAAGAAGGCCCAAGAAACACCCAAGGGGGCCCCAAGACGGCCCCAGAGGGCCACAATGAGACGGCCCTCCTCCGAAGGGGCCAAACGGCGCGAAAGCGCCCCAAGACGGCCCAAGACGCCCCCAAGAGGCCCCAAGAGGCCACCAAGAGGCCCCCAAATGGCCCCAAAAAGCCCCCCAGAGACCTCCGAAAAGTCCCCAAGAAGCCTCCAAAAGGCCCCAAAGAAGCCCCCCAAAGGCCACATAGCGACTGGAGTGTAATATTATTTCCCCCCCTGGACGAACTGCGGCGCAGCGCCAGCCAGGTGGAAGTTGGTCACGGCGGCGCCCATGATTAGAGCCAGCGCTGGAAGGGAAGATGGGGAGGGAGTCAAAAAAGGGGGGGAAGAGGCCAGAAGAAGTCCCCAAGAGGCCCAAAGAAGCTCCCAAGAGGCCTCCAGGAGGCCCCCAAGAGGCTCCCAGAAGGCCCCGCGACGTGACTGTACGTGCTCCGGACGTGCACCCCGCGAAGCGAGAGGAATCATCAAGGATGCTCCTCGATGGTCCTCGCCGAAGGAAAAATGCACACGTCCGAGCGATGCCAAGGATTCGGCGACGTGGAGAGCCGCTCCCGTACGGAACCGGGACCACTTACCCATCCACGCCCCTGGATCCAGGTTCGCGCTTCCTTGGCCTCGGTCATCCAGGCGGCTTCTCGTCGCCGCGGCTGGATTCCCCCTCGATTTGTTTTGCAAAAAACGGAGCCCAGGAGAGGAGAGCATGGGAGGGGACCGAGTTTGCGGTCTGCGCGCGCGTCGCCGTCGTCGCAATCGGCGCTGTCGGCGTCCCGGTCTTCGTGGCTGTCGTCGGCGTCGGCGTCGGCGTCGTCGCCCGCGTCGCTGTCGGGGGAGGGGAACGATAATGAGAAGGAGGAAGCTGGAGGCGGGAGAAGGACGAGGAGGAGGAGGAGGAAGGAGGACGAAGACGGAGGAGGAGGAGGAGGAGGAGGAAGAGGAGGGGGAGGAGGAGGCGAAGGCGACGGCCAGGCCGCCCCACGACAGCACCACCTCCACCAAGAGCCAGGCCGAGCAGGGCCCCAACATCCTCCCACACCCTCAAGGGATGCGGCCCTTCGCGCCCTCCTACTCGCACCGGTTCTGCACCAAAGCAGCTTCTCCGCCTTCCCGGGTGCCACAGTTCGACCGGGAGAGGAGAGGCTGCGAGGATCATCCTGACACAGCCGCCTTCAGCGCAGCGAAGAATTTTGTGAATATGATAATGATGGCGATGGTGGTGGTGATGGTGATTCCGATGGTGATGGTGATGGTGGTGGTGATGATGATGAGGAGGAGGAGGCTGATGCTGATGATTGTGATGCTGTTCATGATGGTGGTGACGATTGTGGTGGTGGTGCTGCTGCTGATGACAATCATGATGTTGCTGACGGTGATGGAAACGGTAATGCTGATGATGGTAGTGATGGCGACGGCAGTGGTGGTGATGCTCTTGCTGGTGATGATGGTAATGGTGATGATCATGGTGGTGATGATACTGATGGTGATGATGGTGGTGATGGTGAAGCAGCTGTTGGTGATGCTGATGATGATGCTGATGATGATGCTGTTGATGGTGGTGGTGAGGTGAGCATGAAAGGACGATCATCATGAGATGACGGTATGGTGATGATGCTGCTGATGCTGCTGATGAGGAGGAGGAGGAGGAGAAGGGGGAATTGGGGGGTGAGAAAGAAGTAGGATGGTGGGATGGAGTCAGGGGGGGATGATGGGGGAGCAGGCGAGGCGGCAGCGCCACCGAGGACAGCGCCGCCGGACGGCCTGCGCGCGGGCGCGGCGGCCAGTGCGAGGTCCCCCGTGGCTGGGGGCGGCCTGCGGCGGTCGGCACCGAGCAGCACGTGGCGGAGGGCCGCGGCCAAGCCGGCGGCGGCGCCGCGGACACGGCTCGGCTCGGCCCGGGCGGGCCGCAGAGGCAAGACGGGCTGGTCGGCCGACCGGCGGGGCCCCGATCGCGCCTGGACGGCCCGGCGCGGTGGGCAGCGAAGAGGCCGACCACGGCGCAGCGAGGAGGCAAGCCGGCGACGGCTCCCCGAAGGCAGAGGCCCACCAGCAGCGCAGCAGCGGAGGCCGCACCCGCCGACCAGCCACGGGCGCAGCGAGGAGGCCGACCCGGCCCGACCACGGCGCCGCGAGCAGGCCGACCAGGCCCATCCTTCGCGGGAGCGGCGCCCATCCTTCAGCCGCGGCCGCGGGGGCAAAACCCCTCCTGCAGGGTCCCAGGACCAGCCGCGGCGTCGCTGGCATGCCAGATGGAGGCCAGATGGGGATCTAGGACGGGCCACCTCTGCCAGAGGCCCCCCCTCCCCCCCTTGCCCCGCTCGACCCCTGCGAGTACACTCGGGGCGTTGACCTAAGGAGCCCTGAATAAGGAACGGGGCCCCTTTTTTCCATAGATTAAACTTCGATTCCCCATCGAAAACCTAAGGACAACCTACGGCAAGCTGCGAAACAATTACGGAACACGGAGCCCCTCCCCAACGAAAAGGGTTCCTTGTTCAGCGCCCAAACTGTATACCCCCTTGAACCTCCCCAGTTGGAAGCCCCGCCCCAAAACATCAGCGACGACGACGACGACGACGACGACGACCACGACAAGCGACAAGCGACAAGCGAGCCAGCGTGGCTACGGAGGATGACGAGGAGAGAGGGATGGGCAGAGAAAAGAACAGGGGAAGGCCACGCGATGGCTGCAAAAGGGAGCCTCGGCAGGAGGAGCAGCAGAGGCGGGAGGACCCTTCCTGGTGCTGATGATGACGGTGGTGGTGGTGACGGTGATGTTGGGGATGGTGCTGGTGATGGTGGCATGGTGATGCCACTAGCATTTACAGTCGCAATAATCATAAGGAGCCCCCCAGAGGCTCCCACGATGCCCCACAAAGCCTCGCACATGTCCCCAAGAGTTCTCCACGAGACCCCACAGGGGCATCCCAAGAGACTCTCATATTCATCCAGGAGGCTCCTGACCCAAGATATCACTTGCACGAGCGTCTCAAACGCTCACTCCTTGCGGAATTCGGCCGAACGGCGTAAGCCACTTGACTGATGATGATGATGATGATGATGATGATGATGATGATGATGATGATGATGATGATGATGATGATGATGATGATGAGAATTATGAGGGCGGGGACGTGAGATCGTGTGTTGGGCAAGGGCACTGGATACGAGACCGAAAACGATCAGATTCATGAGCAGGAGCGGGAGTGTGTGCAATAGCGGCGGGAACAGTCATGACAGTGATCGGAGGGGGACAGGGGGAGTGTTTTGGGAGGCGCGGTGGACGCGCGTGACTGCGCCAACAGGGTCACCTGGGCGGGCCAGGGGGTCATCTCAGTCCTCCATCTCGCACGCCAAACGTGCCGCAAGCTCCTCCGGGTTTTCCTCGCCTTCTTCGGTCGCGTGCACGGTCATAACCTCAAGAGAATCGTCAATTACGACGACCTCGTCACCAACAGTGAAGGTCGTTATGTTGTTATCCTTGACAAAGACATTGCCAACCATTCCTAGCGGGCTCTCTTCTGAACTATCTGGGCGGCTTTCCGCGATAATGCGCGCACCCGAGAGTCTGGCAAGATCATGTAGATGATCTTTTCTCCCCGCCTTGAAGCCAGGGCACTCTACTATAACAATGTTCAGGCGCTCGTCAAACACTTCCAGTAATTTGGGCAACACACCTTCGCAATCGAACGATTCGCAAACAATCACCACGCGCTTCTCAGGTCCTGGAATCCGCCGACCACTTGGGGGCCACAGGGCTCATGAGCTTCTAGCCAACCCCGCACGGAGAGGCCACCGCGAGGCTGCCCGAAAGGACACACAGAATGGCGCCCAAACTGCTGCCGGAAGCACGCAAAGAGCTGGCGGGCTCGAGTACGATCTGCCTTCCGTACTGCTTCGGGTGGCTCCGGGAAAAACTTCAGAATGCCCCACGGCGGCCTGGGCGGGCTCCGAGAAACCCGCAAGACTACAGTAGAGGCCTCCAATATTGAGGTCCCAGCAGATGGTGCCGCAGGATCGCGCCGCATCGCCGATGCATCGGTGATGCATTTGCGATGCATCGGCGATGCATTTGCGATGCGTCGGCGATGCATCGGCGACGTCCGCGATGCATCGACGCCATCGGCATGGAAAGAATCGGGCTCCACATCGAGCTGCATTGCCGATACATCTGCGATGCTTCGCGATCCTCTGACCCGCAGGGACGACGCGGGAGGGCGCCCTGGAGAGGCCCAACATGGTCCCGAGAGAAGTCCCCAGGGCCGTCCAAATTAGCTCCGGGCTCCCGCACCCCCGGCGCAGACATCCAGCCCGCAGATGAGGTTTCCCAGACGACCCGCGAGGGACCTCAAAAGACTACCAGGAGGAAAAGGGCAGGACTCGGCCATTCGAGCCTCGGCCGAGGTCAGCCGGCCGAGTGCAGCCTGGCCGAGATCAGCTGGCCGAGTTCTTCCTTGGCCGAGTTCGGTGGCTGTTGGAAGGGTCCCCGGTGCTGCCCCCGAGGGGGCGCGCCTGGTCGGCGCCCTCGGGCAGCAGCCACCCAAACAGGCAGGGCCGCGGCCGGCCTCCCTGACGCACAGCCCCAGCGGGCGACCGCACCGGACGGCATGCGGGTGGGGGCGGGGGCTCCTGTCCCTCCGCTGCTACTGCTCCTCCGCTGCCGCTGCCGCTGCCGCTGCTGCTGCTGCTCGCCTGGGGTGTGCACTGCGTCGCCGATGCTGCTCGCTGAGGCTGGCGTTTTCACCCGGTGCGCAGGCGCAACGGATCCACCCACAAAGCATGCCAACGAAGCCCCGCCACTGCTGATAAGAGCGAGGGGGGCCACAGGCTGTCCTGCGCGGGCTGGGGTGCTCGAGCGGTAGTGCAGAGGAGCCTGCCGCAAGCGCAACATGTTTTCCGAAGCGCTGAGGTCGCCGCGAGCGCCGATTGTTTTGCAAAGCGCTGTGATGTGGGCGAGCCGCAGGGCGCGGCGTAGGCGGGTCGTGAGGCTGTAGAGCCAATGTAGAGAAGCCCGCCGCGGGCACCGATTCCGTGAACACGACCAGCCCGCCGCAGGCGGCGATTTGTTTCAAACAATCGGGTCGTGGGAACAGGTCGCGGGCGCAGGTCGCGAGTGGGTCACTGGCGCGCGTGGGTCCCTGGTGGATCGGGTGGGTCGCGAGTGGGTCGCGGGGTGTGTCGCGCGTAAAACGCAGAGCGGGCAATGGGGCGACGACGGCAACAGAAGAGCGCATCAAGAACCCGCGCCACGGAAACCCACTTCACTTCGTGGTAAGACTGTTTGGCCCCTCATTCAGGTGACAAGCAACTTGCACGCCGACCCGCACGGCACATGGCAAACGGGGGATCAAACTGACAGGGTATGCGCATGGCATGGGGCGTAGGCCTGATGAATGAACTCGCGAAGTATCTTTACGATCGGGGCTGATTCAGTGACTCCCTCCTCATGCAGCATCACGTGTACGTCGTCCCTCTTCACCGTCTTACTCGGATGCGGCTCGACTGGGGCGAAACCCGCACACTCCGATACATCCATGGCACCAGCGATGATAACAAATGCAATCACGACCTTCAGCCAAAACAGCTACGAAAAACTGCGGCCTGGGGGCGAAATAATCTGGAAACTCCTGGCGACAGCCGAGCGTCAAATGCACACCATACTCTGACTCGCCCGGACGCACCATAACCCTAGATCCGCGACCGCGAAAGCAAATAATGCAACTAATCGGAAACACACTAATAACAACTAATACATCTATTGAAAGCAATCCCCAACAACTGATACAACTATTGGAAACACCCCCAACAATTAATACAACTATTCAAAACACTCCCCAAACAACGATTACACCTAGTGAAAGAACCCTACACAACTAATACAACTAATGAAAGCAAGCCCCAACAACTAATACAACGATTCGACGCCCACCCTACAGCAAATACAACTATTGAAAACAATACCGAACAACTAATACATAATACAACGATTGACGGCAATGACAACAACGAATACAATTATTGGAAACAACTCCCAACAACTAATACAATTAATTCAACTATTGGCAGCCACGCACAACACCTAATACAACTAATGCAACCATTGCCAACAAACCACAACAACAAATGCGACGGTTAGCCAGCTCCAATCATATAACATATAATGCAACTATAACCAAACACCCGCGACAACTGGAATAACGACTGAGAGCGGCGCCGCAACGCCAACAACTATTGTCACCAATCACGAATCAGAAATGGGTAATGGGAGTAATGGGTAATGGGTAATGGGTAATGGGCACCGTCCGTCGCACCACTGAGAGCGGTTAGAACTGAGATACACACTTCCGAACAAATAAAACACAACACGAAACGACATGGAAACTGAACGCACTCAGGAACTCACGTATTCAGTATTCACAAATTTCTGCAATCGTGCAGCACCGAATAGCACGTACGGACCCCCAGGGCGTAAAACCTCCACCGCCTCAAAGGACAAGCGAATACGAACAACCTCCCTGGGCACGTGCGAACGCGGAAAACAAGTCAGAAAAAAAAACACCACCCTTGAAACCGACCCGTGCAACGCGAAACGTTGATATATGATATATGATACAAGAGAAACCCCACCGCGCAACGTGACATCGCTCGCCGGCTGAACTCCGACATGTGCCTTTCGTCAAACCCAGCGAGAAATCGTTCGCCCGTCAGTGACCACAAAACGAAACCGAAGCCTAGCCTGGGATCCTGGCCGCCCTCAGGCTTCGAACACGGTGCCCTGGCTGCCCAAGCCCCAACCCCCAGACCCCATTTCCTGCTCTGCTGAGGCGGCGGAACCATTCCCAATCCCTCATCCCTGACCTGGCCTGCCCAAGACCGCCAAGAATGCCCGAGACGCCAAATGCCAAATGCCAAACCGTGAGCATGCGGCATACATCCGACAACGATCGAAACGTTCACGACGACCAACATGCCCAGGACACCAAGCCCACCCAAGGCATCCCTGTGGGTTCCGATTGGGCGATGTGGGATCGCCCGAGTGCACATGGGCACGGAAAGATATGTTCGCGTGATGTATGCGCGTGTGTCGGATGTTCGTTCACATTATACTGTTGACTGCTTACTGTATGCTGTATGTTGTATGCTGTACGCTGTATGATGTGCGTTTGTATGTCGTATGTTGCGCGTTGTGCGTGGGAGGGCGTGACGGGCATGGGCATCGGGCATGTGGCGTGTGGCATGTGGGCATGTGGCATGTGGCATGTGGCACGTGGCATGTGGAATGGGCGGGCACGTGGCTATGCGGGCGCTGCCGTAGCGTCACAGATGCACAGCTGCAAATCGGAATACCCAACATGCAACGGGAGTGCGGCTTGCAGCACATCCGTTCAGACATCCTCGAGACTTGAGCTTGCTCTGATCCTCCTCCCCCTGTTCCTCCTCCTCGCCCTCCCTCTCCTCCTCATCCTCCTGGGATTGCCCTGGTCCACTCTCCTCCTTCTTCACCTCTTCATGCTCTTTCTCCTCCTGTTCGGCTCCATGCGGATGCCTCGCGTCATGAGTCATGATCCATGATGTCATGATGTCGTGAGTCCTGATGTAATGATGCACGTTCCCCCTCCTGGGGATTGCTACGGCGGCAGGCTGCACGCGCTTTCCAGAAATGCGCGAGGCGTACATCGTATGAACGCATGCAACGTCTGCAACAACATGCACGGATCAATGGCAACGCAGGCCTTGCGAACGCGAGCCGCCACGGCCGCCGCCGTGTTTTCCCCGCCGCCCAACGAGGATGAGAAGCGGAAACTCACAAGCGGAGGGAGACTGGGACGAAAGACCGCGGTGGCCCACATTCCCAAGGCCTGCAAACAGAACCTGCTCAAGCTGAAAAGCAAGCGCACTGCTGGGCGCCCGGGCTCGAACGCGCTGCCACGCCAAGACACCTGGGGCCTAGGCCAATCCCAACTGTCGGCGCGATCCCACGCAGCAACCCTCGCTCTGGCCACCGACCGAAACATCGGAGATGGACAGACCTCCCTTTAGTAAAATGTGGTTTAGTGAACACAACCTGAGGCCCAAACCTGGCGGGCGCAAGCCTGGAAAATAACTGCCACGGCGCCATCTCGAGAACCGAAAACGGACAACTCACTAATCGACGTGTCACTGTTGGGGGTTCTGTCCACCCCCGAAAAAAGGAAAATGGCGCCAGCGGGCTACGGCGCAGTCTTATCCTTCCTGCGTTTCTTCGCAGATGGCTGCTCGGTTCCCGAGGCGGCCTGGCTGGCGGCGAGCTTCGCCGCCGCGGCTGCCCTCTCGCCAGCGGCCACCATGCCCGAGAGCAGATTGGTCATGAACGCTGGGAGCTCGAACGTCTTGCCATGGCCCTTCCTCTTCAGCGCCTTCTGAATGTCCAACGCCGCGTTCATGAGATCCGCAGGCGTGGCAGTCTTCGGCAGGGAGACGATTCGCTGCAAAGCGAACTCGAGGCACATGCAGACCTTTGCGTGGCACAACGCGTCGTCGGCTTCGGAAACGAGGCCCTTGTCGATGGCGAGGTCAGCCGTCGCCACGAGAACCCTGACCGCCTCCACGGCGGCCGCCAGCGGGGCCACGGAAGCAGGCAGGTCATCCTTGCGAGGGTCCTCGAACAACTGCTTCTGGAGCGCCGCCAGCTTCAAGATCTCGGCGTTCCCAGTGAGAGTCTTCGGGGAGCTGGCGTCCTGGGTCCGCTTGGTGCGCTGCGACAGCGTCTCCAACCAGTAGCGGTCCATGGATGCTTTCATCGACTCCATTGCTGCCGCCACTGCGTGGACCGCTGTAGCGATCTCGCCCTTGCAGGCCCCCGGGTAGCTCTCCTGGAACTGACGGAAGCTCTTGCTGGCCTGCGTGAACACCTTGGCGCTCATGAGGGCCGCTTCGCAGGACAAGTCACCGCCGCGCTTGAACTCCACGAGTTGGGCTGCAGCACGGGCCACGAAACACGCCCTGGTCCTGAAGGCGACAACGGCGGTTCTGCCCGGAGAGTCGGCAGACGCGTCCCGGAGCGCCCGAGCCTCTGCCTCGAACGACGCGGCCGCCACCTCCTGCGCTTCCTCTGAGGGGGGCGCGCAGGGACGCGAGCGGGCAGGCAAGCGAGGCCAGGCGAAATTAGGCGAGGCCCAGCAGGGCCACACAACCATTGGAGGGCCAGCGGATCCAGGACAAGGCCACGCAGAGTGCGAGACGAGGTGGGCCAGGCGGGGCCAAGCGGCGGGGGCGAGGTCAGAAAGAGACGAAACCTAGGAAGATAAGAACAAGACGAAACATAAGACGAGGACGTCGAGGGGGCAAGGATGAGGGATGCGGGATGCGGGATGAGAGGTCAGGGGCGCGGGGATGAGGAATGAGGGATGAGGAGCGAGGGAGGAGTGATGAGGGATGCAGGGGATGAGGGATGAGGGATGAGGGATGAAGGAATGAGGGGTGAGGGATGAGGGATGAGGGATGAGGGGATCAGGGGATCAGGGATGAGGGATGAGGGATGAGCGGGCGAGGGGTGATGGGATTACTGGAGTGGCAGGATGACGAATGGCGAATGGGCGAATGGGACGAGGAAGCTGAGGGCAAACGGAGCAAAAAGGGCAGGAGGTGGAGGTGGAGGAGGAAGAGAGCGGGGAGGAGGCGGAGCAGGCGGAAATAGAAGGGGGACAGGGCTGGAATCGCATCCTTGGCCTCCATGCTGGACGCGCCGTCGGCATCGATGGACTTGAGGAAGACCACCGCCTTGTCGAAGCACGCGGTGAACCTAACCTCCTGAGCGCCAGCGCGCTCAGTCAAGATCGCGTTCAAGTTCGGCTCGAGGGCCCTGGCGAAGAACTCCCCGACGGGCGAGTATTCGACAACGACGTCCGGCCTCTTCTCCAGGAACAAGCGGACGTTCTCAACGTGGCCAAGTTTCAGCAGATCCGTCACATCATCCGCGGCGATCGAATCAGGGGCGAACGGGGTCTGCACCAACTTGGCCATCGCACCGCTGACCACGGCGCGGCACCACATCTGGACGTAGGAGAGCGCCCCGCGCGCCAAGCCAAGTTCCTCCGAGAGATCCGACGCCGACGATAATACGCTCAGAAACAAGACGGAGTCGCATCGCTTGATCGCGGCCTCGTCGAAGTCGCGCTTCAGTGCGCCCTGAACCTGGGCGGCGCAGTTCTCAAGCAGAACGCGGGCCCTGAGCAAAAAAAACTGGCCCCCGGACTGCGCCCTGCCAGGCGCTCCGACGCGGCGAACGGCGAATGGCGAATGGTCCGAGGGGCCAAAGCAAAACAACACACACGCGCAAATCCATAACGGCCCCACCTTCATCCAAAATCTTTGGCCCGCGACCCTTGGACAGACGACCTGGGGCTAAGACGGGGGAACAGGGCAACTATGAGTAATGAGTAATGAGTAATGAATAATGGGTAATGAGTAATGAGCAATGAGTACTGAATGATGAGGGATTGGAGAGTGGAGGATTGAGGATGGGAGGATGGAGGGCGGTGGATGGGGGATGGGGGATGGGGGATGGGGGATGGGCTTGCTGGGCGTTCGAAGTGCGCAGAAGGAAACCAACTGGAGGAAAGGGAGAAGGCGGGGGAGGGGGAGGAGAAGGGGGAGGAGGAGGGGGAGGAGGAAGGGGAGCAGGAGGAGGAAGATGTAGGTGTCTGCCTCGCAAGGATTTCGAGATCTTCGATATGCTTCGAACCCACCTGTGAACGTCATCGGGGGACATGCCGTTCAGGGGGGAGAAGTGGAGAACCCGGTCCTGAATGAGCCCGTCAACGACCACGGCGACGCACTTCGCCATGGCAGCCTTGAAAGCGTCGTTCTCATTGATACCAGCGTTCTTCAGCAGGACAGCCGTCTCCTCTGTGACGTTCTCGCCGAACCAATTGTCGGCAGCGACCAGCGCCGTCAGCAGATCCGGCCACGGCTTCTCGCCAACGGCCAAGTCCTTCATGAACGACTGCAGCCCCTCAACCACTGTCGCAATCTTGCCAGCCTGCTCGATGGCGATCTGGGCCTGCTGGTGAACATGTGCCAAATGCTTCGGGCTGTGTCGCAAAGCCTTCACCATCTCGTGAGAGGGGCCAGCGTGGTCCTTACCCGTCGCCCGCATCATCTCCTCGACGATCTTCAACTTAGCAGGGCACAGACAAGCTGGAGGCACAACGAGAGTTCGAAGGTGTGCGATGGCATCAATCAAAGCCGAATTGTACATAACACTGTTGTCGATGAACAAACTCAGCGCGTCGGCCAAGTCGGCGACAACGTCCGCGGAATTGCCGTCCGCGCCGAACACGTTGAAGACCATGTACCCCAAGTACTTGTCCGCCAACTCGAAGTGCTTCGACTCGTCTGGCTCGATCGCGCTCAGCTGCGACGACTGCAACGCAAGGGCCAGCTTCTGAGGCTCGTAGCTTCGCGCCTTCAAGAACAACTCCCAGATCGTCCTGCACTCCATGGCCACCGGGGGGTCCGAGGTGAGGAAGTTTTCAAGAGCGCTCCACTGCTGGTTGAATTGTCTCAGGCCTTTCGGGAGGTCTTTTTTATTGTGCCAACTCGTCCATATCTTGATGCACGTCTCAATCATCTGGAGATGTTTTCTGTGCTTCTCGTATTCGTGAATCTCCTTCTCGTCCGTCAGTTGTCCGAGCTTAACAGCGGCGACCCCGATGTATCTCCTGATGGACCTGACGCTCGTCTCCGCGCTCTCCCCCAGGAACGACGAGTCAGCCGTAGCGACCTTGAACATCGAGAGCTGGTTTGCAACGACGACTGGGATGGGGGCGCTCGCTCTGCCTGGCCCGCCCTTTGGCTTGGCGCCGCTGGCAGCGGCCGCCGCTGCGGCTGCCTGCTCAGGGCTCCGGCCGCCTGAAGCTGGCTCCGCGGCAGGGCTGCCAGTGCTCGCGGCAGCTGCCGAGGACGAGGCCGACCTTGCCGCGGCGGGCGCTGGCGCTGCTCTCGAAGCGGGCCGCGCGGCCCCCCTGCTCGCGGCTGCCTTCGGTCTGACGACCTTGCCCCCAACGCCCTTGGATGTCCTGTCCTTGCCCTTCTTAGCGCCCTGATCGTCATCGTCGCTAGCATCTGCGAAAGCGCGAGCGAAACGGCGCCTCGGCTTTTCTGCAGCCTCTGCGTTCTCGTCCACCTTCTCCTTCTCCTCCTCCTGGTTGCCTGCGTTCCCGCCAATCTCCGCGATCAGCTGGTCCAGCGTCACACCCTGCGCCGCCGCGGCGAAACCTTCCTCCTGCTCCACCGAGAGATCGTTGAAGATAGCGTCCTTCTGCTCGGAATCATCGTCGGAAGAATCCTGCAATGTCTCCTCCTTGGCGATCTCGTGATCGTTGGACATCCGGACGCGCCAAGGCGTCCCTTTCTCTGGAGGCATAGCTACACCGACCACACCGTTGATTTTTTTCCTCTTGTGCCCCCTCTTCTTGTTCTCGGGGAGGTTGGGATCGCCGTAAAGCTCAACGTATTCATCTATTGGCAAGAAAGGAGCATCGGGCCGAATGAGCGAAACCTTCTGCGACTGGCTCTGCACCCAGCGTGATTTCTTGACGCCACCTGTGCGCTCGACACTCTGCTTCTTGCCAGACTGAAGCCGTTCGATGATCTTCTGTCTCTTGTCTAGATGAGCGTCGAGTTTGTCCTTGTCCGCGCTGAGGCGCCTGGAGTAGCCGTCCCGGTCATCGCCGTGCGCTTGGCCCCCGAAGACTTTGTTACAATAGTAGCAAGCCTTGCCACCGTTATTGTTGTATGCCCACTGCAAGAAGTGATCTGGTTTGACAGGGTCATCGGAATTATTCTTCTCGCCACAGAACATGCACTTCTTCACCTCCCAGTCCGACGGCCACGCAGGAAGAACAGCGGCTGACTCGGCCTTCCCCTCGCCAGCACGGACGCGATCACGACCGCCAGCCTCGGGAAAACGGCGAGGGCCAAGTGGGGGCGGGGGAGCGGGCGAAGCCCGCTGGTGGCGCTACCCTTGCCCCTTGCCCCCTTCTGGTCAAAGGGGGAAGAGGAGGAGAAGGAGAAGGGCGAGGGGGCGAAGGACAAAAAGGGGAACTGCCGAAGGAGGAGAAAGAGGAGGAGGATGGTTGATTACAGCCCCATGTCGCATGTCCCATATCCTCTGGCACAATCCCCACTCTGGGTGCATGCGCGCGTTCACGGGTGGGTGGGGTTGGGAGGGGGGGATTTTAAGGGATGTAGGGCGTGGGGTTGGGCGTGAGCAATACCTTTCGGGCCATGGGCCATGGGGCGCGGACAAGTCGTCTCTTGCACGGCGGCTTGGCCTTTATGGGGGAATCGGACATGGAAATGTGGGGCGTGGAGTATGGGCGTGGGCTATGGGCTATGGGCTATGGGTCTCATGATATCATACTTCAAACGGGAGGAACATGTGTCAGCATGGTAGTATGGTTCCATCGCATGCAGCATCTGGGTTCCATGGCGCGCGTGCCTGCGATCTCTGTCATATGTCATATGTCATATGTCATATGTCGCGCGCTTCACCCCTTGGACTATAGACAAAATGTTAGACCCTCGGCCTCCGATCGGCTGCCCGCCGAAGACGCCATCGCCTCTCGGCCGCCGCCAGACAGGCGCCGCTGGCGCCCGGAGGGGCAAAGCGAGGCTGCCTCGGGACCGCGGCCAGGACGCGCACTTGCGCCGCTGGGCTGCGGTGAACGGAAAGGAAAAAAGGCTGGGCGCAAAGGGCGTGCATGGCGTTCTGCCTGCATATTGCATATTGCACTTGCGTTTCCAAAGCTGCGCCCTCTGCTCTGTTAGATGCGATGTCTATGACTCCGAGGCGCCTATGCCCTATGCCCTATGCGCTATGCGCTATGCGGCTATGCGCTATGCGACCACCTCTCGGGTGATAAGCAGGTTGATGCGGGGCAAAGCTCATAGCCTCAATCAATCGACCTCCCGATCGACCACTATCGATCCCACTGTCGGGTCCCACGATCGCTCTGAACCTCATGCCCGAAATCAATCGGACAATCGATGTCTCATCGGTCTCATTTTCTTGATATCGATTTCCCTCTCTGTGTCATGGTAGTCATGAGCCATGGACAATGGTCAATCACCCGAATGATCTTACTTTCGAACTCACGTTCGATTTCACGATCGATGTCCCCATCGATCTCACTATCGACCTGGCAATCGATCTCACTAACCTCGCTATCGATCTCACGATCGATCTCACGATCGATCTCACGCCGATCCAATTATCGATGTCATTGACGACGTAGACGTCGATCGCGCGAACGACCCCGCTATCGATCTCACAATCGATCCCATGGCCCAAGGCCCATGGTCTCATTGTCGATATCACCATCGATATCTCGATCGTCTTCTCGACCGATCTCACTATCAATCCCAATGGCCAATGGCCAATGGGGCCTTTCGACCCAACCCAGCGGGATCTTACGATCAATGCCGATGCGATCCTAAGCCACAGGAGCCGCCCTCCAAGATGCTCGCAAGAAGGGAAAGACCCCGAGAGCCCCAAGAGCCCAAAGCGCCCCCGAGAGGTTCCAAGAGGCCCAGAATATGCTCAGATGCCAAGATGCCCAAGATGCCCAGATGCCCCAAGAGCCCAAGAGCCAAGAGGGCAACAAGACCGCCCCAAGAAGGCTCAAGGCGCGCCCGGATTTGTCCAAGACGGCCGCGGGAAGGTCGATGTCGTCGACATCGCCGCCGTCATCGTCGCAATTGCCGTCATCGCTGCCGTCGCCGTCGTCGCCGGCGCGAGGGCCGCTGCCCGTCTCGGAAAGCCAGCCGAGGCAATTCTCGCCCGCTCTCGCCCTGGGGGCCTCGGGAGAGGCGCCGCGGCCACGGCTTGGCGCCCGGGGCTCGGGGCAAAGGAAGGAGGGGGGGCAGGATGCGAGGACGCAGGATATAGGATATAGGATATAGGATATAGGATACAGGATGCACGTTTCAAGTGGGGCCCGCTAGGAGGGCCCTTAGGGGGCCTTCAGCTCTGATGCGCAAGATCTCATACATGGCACATGGCACATAGCACGCGGCACGTGGCCCCAGGAGGGCCCCACGGGGCCCGCTCGCCTGAAAAAAAAAGCGAGAGAAGGAGGGGGAAATGGGGAATGGGGAATGGGGAATGGGGAGTGGGGAATGGGGAACGGTGAGTGGGGAATGGGGAGTGGGGGAGGCAGGAGGGAGCTGGAGGGAACGAGGAGAGGAGGAAGACGGGACGCGGCCAGGCGGAAGGAGGAAAAGGAAGAAGAGAAGGAGGAAGGGGAGGAGGAGGAGGAGGAGGAGGAGGAGGAGGAGGAGGGGGAGGATTCTGCTGCGAGTGCATTGTGCATTGTGCATTGAGCATTGCGCATTGCACGCCGCTGTCCCCACTCCCGAGCCTGACCGACACCACCGGGCACGGGCCTAGCAGGCGAGGAACGAATCCTCGCTGTCGCTCATCGGGCCGCCAGAGCTGCTCACCGCTACGTCTTCCGAAGCGTCCATCTCCGACTGCTCCTGGTCGGCCTCGTCGCCCTCGGGGTCCTGCTGGCTCTCTGGCGTCGGCGCGCGGGCGTCAGGCACGTCAGTCAGCGCCCAATCGACGCCGAGAAAAATGGAAGTGAAGACGGGGGCCACGACAAATCCACAGAAGGCGTTGCCAGCGAGGTCCACCATCTCCGCAGTGGTGAAATGCCCCCCCTTGACAGTGACTGTAGTCTGGCGCTCGAGATCGAAGCCCTGCAGCGCCAAAACCTCTGGGCCTGAGACCTCCCTGCGCGCCTTCCGATACCAAAGCCTCGACGTACTCGCGACGCATGGGAAGACACCGCCACGGGCAATGACAGTGAACGGGTGGCTCAAATTCAGGTCGTGCACGGTCTCCTCCGGCTCGCTATTGTAGAAGTGTTCGAGCAGATAAGCCTTCTCAGACATCCTCCTGCCCAAGCAAGCCGTCGCGGCCTTGAGTTCGGGCGTCAGGGTGGGCGGATACTCGAGGCGCTGCTCCTGGAAAGCCTGCATGTGGTCCACCTCGAAATCTTTCGGCTGCCTCGACACGCGAGTGGACGCCCGCGATGCGATGTCCCTCTTCATCTCCTGCACTTGGTCGGCGTCGTCGGCGAGCTGAAACTCCATGCAGTGCAAGGGGTCAATCGTCTGAGATGCCAAGGCCGTCGACAACAGATTCACCAGCCCTGATGGGCGCGGGCGGTCTAGGCCGCCTGCTCAGTTCAACTTCCTTTCAACCATCCTGCGCCCTCGCGGAACTCCACCCCCCCCTCCACCTTCTCCTCCGCCCCACGCCCCAACCTCCTCAGCGGCCCCCCCAAATGCCTCTCGGATATCCCATATTCCTTGGGACCTCTGTTCGGGGGGCCAAGGGGGGGGCGACGGCGGCAGGGGGGGAGGGGGTCAAAGAGAGCCCCTCAGGGCCGACGCGGGCCTTCGAGAAGGCCTGCTGCGGAGCGCCTGGCGCGGGAACAGTCCATGTGTCGAAAAGAGCAAAGTTTTTCCCGTTTGAACCGCCCAGACAAATTAAAAGCAATGGTTTTCCAACAGTTTTGGATCTCGATGTATCTGTAGTCCCTTTCGCGGACGTCGTCGGACGACCACGCGACTTGAAAATGTGCCCAAACCCCAAACCCATTGGTGTTTGAAGGGTGCGGACGGTTCCGCCGAGTGAAAGTGGCCTAGAGCTTCTTGGGGCATCTCGGATCTGGCATCTGGCATCTGGCAGTTGGGAAGGCTTCTTGGGTGCCTCGGGGATCCTCTTGAGGCCTTTTTTTGGGGGGGGGTCTCTTCGGAGCCTCGTGGACGCCCGCGTTGTCGTCGTCGGTTGTCGGACATTCGCGAAGCGTGACTGATTGAATGACCAAGTTGGTTGCTTCTGAACGTCGTTGCCATCAGCCGAGGGCGGTAGCCTTTGATCGCCCACTCTCACGCCGATGATGTAGTAGCGAAGTCGCGACTGAGGGCACCCGTGCTCGAAGGCGTCGAGGGTGAACGCCTTCACCGCGTATCCATGTGCCGTGGCAAACCTCACCAAATGGTCCAGGTCTGTGTTGCCAGCCTTGCCCGCGCCGAGGTTCTTCACGTTCTCTAATATGAAGATGCGCGGCTTCTTCGTCTCGATGTATGCTAGACAAGCCATGCCAGTCTTACCTGTTTTTTCCTCTCCTTTAGAGAGACACCCCCTGGCGGACTTCGACTTGTTATTGAGGGCTGAGACAGAGTCGCATTCGAATCCCGCCATGAATATATCGAGGTCTGGAACTGGCATGGAGTCCCCAGAGATAACGTCCTTGCACGTGCCCTTGTGAAGCTCCATGACGTCGTTGAACAACATCCTCGGCGAGAAATTGTTCCGTATCCAGGTCTGCTTCCACTCTACAACCTCGCACGCGAAGAGGTGGTCCACGTCAAGGCGGAAATGGTATGTATCCGCCCAGAACTCAACAAGGCACTCGAGAACGTAAGCTGCCACCTCTGAACCGCTGCACGCCGACCCGTACGTCGCTGTCCGGCCCCGCTCGACGACGCCCCGCAACCCGCGTTGCAACATCACCTTGAGATCAACATCCATGTTGGCGTGCTGTTGCCGAATGGCCTTCTTCAAGAGCGGCATGCGGACCTCTGAGGCGCCGCTTAAGGACGGGGCTGATTCCACGACAACTTGAGAATGACGGACGGCCGATGGTCCAGATAGGCCCATAGGGCCCATGGCAAAGGGGCCGTGGCCCCATGGTCCCATGGCCCATGGGCGCATGGGATTGGCCACTGGCTCAAACCCAAATGCAATCCAGAGGGGGGGAATCCAAAGCAAAATGCCAAATGACGGCGGCGTGGCAGCCAGACTGCCCCATTTGCAAGGCGGGGACCGTGGGGAATGGCTCTTTGAAGACGGGACCCTGGAAGAGGAGCAGTAAGGCGACGACGAAGCGGGGGGTGGTGGGAGGAGGGGGGAGACGGGGAGGAAGCGCGAACCCTTGGATAAGCCAGAGGGCGGGTGGGCGGCCGCGCCTCAGAAGAGCCCAAGAGAACATCATGGCCATTGCGCTAGTGCCCTGCATGCCCAGTTAAATCAATTGCATTAGTTGCATTCGCTTTGGGGTTGCTCTATTATTAGTTGTTGGCCATTATTTGCATTAGTTGCATTAACTGTTGGTAATTATTTGCATTAGTTGCAAATTTGCTTGGCAGTTTCGGCTGCTCTGGTGAAACTGCCGGATGTCAAAACCGCTCGAGACATCCTGACAATCGGGGCGGCCTGCGAAACTGCCGGGGGCGCCGAAACTGCCGGACAACTAATGCAACTAAAGGAAGGGCATTGCAAACAATTAATGAAGGACCAGAAAAAAGATAACAACTAAACCATGCCCATCGCCAACAACTAATGGGAGGCCGATGACTTCAATATTAACCCGCCATTGCCTCTGGAACCTCTCCTGCTGCGACATCGCCAGGCCCTGGGTTGTCAGACACCGAGCCGCCGCCCTCGGACACGTCGGGGAGGCAGTCCATGGCCGCCGCAGCGCCTGGCTCCTTCGCATGAGACGCATGAGCCCACCAGCGAGAACACACCTCCGAGAAGTCTACCTCCATGCCATCTTCAGGCGCGATCGATTGCTCCTCGGCCGCTGGCTCAGCCGCTGACTCCTCGGCCGCTGGCTCAACCGCTGGCCCCTCGGCCGCTGGCTCAGCCGCAGGCTCCTCGGCCGCCGGCTCAGCCGCTGGCTCAGCCGCTGGCCTCTCGGCCACTGGTTTAGCCGCTGGTTCAGCCGCAGGCTCCTCGGCCGCTGGCTCAGCCGTTGGTCCCTCGGCCGCTGGCTCAGCCGCTAGCTCGGCCGCTGGTTTAGCCGCAAGCTCCTCGGCCGCAGGCTCCTCGGCCGCTGGCTCAGCCGTTGGTCCCTCGGCCGCTGGCTCAGCCGCTAGCTCGGCCGCTGGTTTAGCCGCAAGCTCCTCGGCCGCTGGCTCCTCGGCCGCTGGCTCAGCCGCTAGGCTGACTCCTGAGTCAACGGCACCCTCAACCCCACTCGGAACCTCAACTCCTGCGCTCTCGCCCAGTGCCAGGCTGGATGCGAGCCTGGCCAGCGGAGGCCTGATGGCCGCAGCCGCATCCGGCGTGGCCGACTTCTGAGCGCTCCGCTGAAACGCCGCCTTGATGCCGATCGGTGAGCCTGTCGCTGGCTTGCCCGCCGCTGTGCTCGAGCTCGGCTTCTGAGCCGCCGCGGGCTGCCCTGGCTCTGCCTTCTCGACCTGAACCTCCGCTGCCTGCCGAGCTCTTTTCGCCCTGGACTTAGCGGTGGTAGGCCGCCCTGACGGCGGCTGGTCAGCCCCCGCGGGCGGGCCATCAGCGGGTCTGCGCATCCCTGAAGCAAAATGCTCCAGATGCTTCAGCCAAGCCCTGCCCTCGCAACCTTTCGAGCCCAGAAGGTCGCGGAGATGGGAGATGGGAGATGGGATGCGCAGGTAGAGCAATCATGAGTGAGGGCGCGCTGCAAGCGGCGGAAGGATAGGGGCCATGGGATTGGAGGGGCCGAGGAGGAGGAGGAGGAGGAGGAGGAGGAGGAGACTGATTACGGATGGACTGAGAGGGGGCCGAGGATGCAGGATGCTAGGACGCTGCAAGCGAAGAAGGGCTTGGTGGGAGGAGAGGGAGGGGGCGGGACAGGATTACCTGGCGAGCGCACGGTCGCATTGGACATTGGACATTGGGCTCTGGCAAGCCCCCAGCAGGGATACGAGGTACAAGCCGTCGGACGCCATACTGCCATACTCCACCTGGCCCCCCGGTTCCCTCGGCTGCCCCGGGGAGGACTACAAGACGACAGTGGGATGATGAAGAGGCGTCGCAGCCCGAACGCCAGGGGGGCAACAAGACGCCTGTAGAATGATGAAGAGGAGGAAACGAATGACCTGGGGGCCCCGCCCGTCGCCGTCTCCTCTGCCCCCGGCCCCAAAGGCCCCACGTCCCATGTCTCATGTTCCTCGCCCCCCCTCGCCCCCTCCAGCACGCCGCGAGCGCGCGCGGGCAGGCGCCTGGAACTTCTCGGTGAGGAGGGCGGCGGCGCGAGCGGGGCCGCACGACCGACGGCGACCGTCGGCAGATGGCCCGCGACGAAATTCGAGGATATGTTTTTTTGGACCCTGGGACCGTCGGAAAAGGACCCAGTCGACCCCCGTCATCTTCTTCGCGCCGCCGCCGCCACGACCTGTCTTCTCGGCGTCGACGTCCTCGAGGCCGTCGTCGTCGTGAGTTCGTTTGTCGTCGTCTTCGCTGTCGCCGCCGTCGCTGCGTCGCCTTCTCCCCTCGCCCAGGGCCAGGCTCAACCTTCGATCAAGGGACAGAAGACTCGAGATACACAGGCATACCGTAGCATATCTAACATTTCGACATTTCGCACATCTCGTTGACCTGCGCATATCACATAGCGAATAGCCTCAAATAGAACATATCATAGCGCCTAACAACACAGCGCCACATAGCACTTGGCACGCATAGCATAGTAGCATAGTAGCATAGTAGCATAGTAGCATAGTAGCATAGTAGCATAGTAGCATAGTAGCATACAGCATAGTAGCATAGTAGCATAGTAGCATAGTAGCATAGCTCATCGCACTGAATGCTTTAATCGAAGCAGGATTCTCCCCTTATCCCAGCCAGTACTCAATACTCAATACGTTTGACCCCATACAAAGTGCCACATCGCACGTTCGCGCAACGTTCAATGGTTGGCCTATGGCGCCTGTGGCCTATGGCCCCCCATTGGCCCAGTGGCCATTGGATTAAGCCAATGGCGAGCAAAGGCCCCCGGCGCCTTGGCCTTGGGAACCGCCCTGCAAAAGCGGAGCTGAAATTCAACGCCCTGATGCAATCGCCACAGAGCGACAGACAATGATCAACTCTCGTGCGACGGAACTAATGACTGATGACTCAACGTTTCTTGCTTCCTCCTCCTCCTCCCTACTACGCTTCCCTCCTCCTCCTCCGCCTCCTCCTTCCTTCTCCTGTCTGCTAAAGGGCGACGTCTAAAGGGCGACGTCAGGCTCACTGCCCTCGTCGTCTCGCTTCGGCCTCTCCAGCGCGAAGACGCTCTCAAAACCTGGCTGGGTCTTCAACCGCGCGCGGGCAGCCCGCCTTCTCTCAAGGCCATCCTTTCCAGCCAAATAGAATTTTATTGCTTGGTGTGAGGCCTTATCGACGTACTCACCCTGACACTGCAACCACGCAATGAGCAATCCTAGGGGCCGACCCTGCCCACGCCTCTTGACGTGTGCTATGCGGCTGCGGTCTGTGTGGCAACACTGGGCTGGCGTGCCAAGCTCAGGATCAGCCCGTCTCACGTGAGACGCGCACTCGCAATGGGCGTTTATGGTGGCGCCGTTCTCTTTCCAGACGACGCAACCCTCGACGCCAGGCACTCGGATTCTCCGCCACATGCCACCAGCGCCGAACACCTCCGGCCCCGCTGGCGCCGCTGGCGGAGGAGGAGCGCCGTCCGCGTCTCCGCCTTCACCGCCGCCTCCGCCGCCTTCACCGCCGCCGTCGCCGCCTCCATCAGCGCCGCCCTGCTCCCCGACCTCTTCCCCATCGGAGCCGCCGACTTCACCGCCGTCGCTCCTGAAAGAAACCTCTGAGTCTGAGCTCGACTCATCAGGCAAAAGCTCCACCATTCCCCCGCCAGCGGGCGCTGGCGGGGCCGGCGCGGCTGGGCCCGCAGGACCTCCTGGGACGTCTGGGGGGCCGCCGAGGCCGAGCTCTTCCTCTGCCCCGCCGGCGACCGCGGCAGCTTCTGGAACGCCAGGCAGATCGACGGTGCCAACCCTGCTGAGGATTTTCCCGACCTTCCCCTTTGGTTTCGTCTGTATCTTTTTCGGGGCATCGAGCGCGGCCAAGGGATCCACCTCCTTCGGCTTCTTGGGCTTCAAGAGCGCTGGCCAGATCTGGACGCCATCCGACCACCCTGACACGACGAAAGTGCCCATGTCGCTGTCTCCAGGGGCTCCAACGGCGATCAAGGAAGCGGTGCGCACCTCGATGGTTGCGAGGTCATCCTCGCGAAGCGGGGGTACCAACAAGCGCATCATGGCAGGACGACGCCCGGGTGAGAAACCGATGCGAATATCGCGAGGCACGACGGATGATCTTTCGAGGCGCCCAAGGGTCCAATTGAAGGCCCCAGGGAGATCGCCCCTGCTCTTCACGTATTAAACTATGCTTGTGCACTATACCCCATACAGTGCACCCTGTACCCAAATCCATGTATCCTTACCATGCCATATACCCAAGACCCTATACCCTATACCCTATACCACCCCATACCCCACGCCCCATACACCATGCCCAATACCAATTCCCAATACCCAATACCCAATACCCAATGCCCAATGCCCCAATGCCCAATGCCGCCGTTCTGAGAACCTTCTCTTCGGCGAGGTGGCGATAAACCCTAACCCCGCCCCCCAATGGGGAAAGAAAAGGTTGGAACAGAGGGCAACCTGAAACATTCGCCTCCAGTGAGCGTGTAAGGGCGGACAGGGAGGGGCGGCGGTGATATCTGCAAAATGAACAATGCGAGAATGCCAGAATGCCAAATGCCAAAGGCCCACCCCCCGCGCTGATCGGCATCCAGCATCCACCATGTCGGCCCGAAAGAGAGCTCCGAGAACGTTTCAGAAGAGCTCGAAGGCACCGCGGGAGCCAGAAATAAGAAACAACTTGAAGGTACCCCGCGACCTCAACAATTCAGGCGCCTCGACATAGCATCGAGAGCTAAATGAGAAAATGCAGCGAATGAATTTCCAACTCGTCCTGAAGAAGCCCCCAGGATAGACTCCGGATCCCAGATGCGCGCTTGCATGCTACATGCTGCATGCCTGCATGCCAGATGCTTCAAGAAACAAAATCAAAATTGATAACGGGAGTCCTGGGGAAGCTGCGATTTTACGCTCGTCATCGTCGCAGCCCATGCCCCCTGCCCCCTGCCCCCTGCCCCATGCCCCGTGCCCCGTGCCCCATGCCCACGCCGTCACCGCCGCCGTCGTCCACTGAACCGTCTGAAATGATCCCCTGCCCCCCGGTCCAAGCTCAAGAAAAAGTCCAAGATGAGGGCGTGGGACCCTATGTGCTTGAAACAGTCGCCATCGTCATAGTCGCCGCACCTGATCGGGCGGTACTCGTTGCCTGCAGGATCGACCTGAGAGATGACCGTGAACGAGTGAGTCTGGTGGTGAAAAGGCCTGCGAGCACGGATGTCGGAAAAGTGAAACTCCACGGCCCAGCGTTCGCCGCCGCCGCAAACCCCAGCCATCTGGAAACAACCATGCAACATGTCAGCGGTGAAGAAACGTTCGACGGCCAACGCGCACTTCATTACCCTCTCATACACGTGCGAGTGCATAGTGAAGCAAAGACCTCTATGGCGCTCCTGGCAAGAATAGCGACGACAATAATCTCGATCACCTGGGATGGCCCCCTTGTCTTCAACGACCAAGTCTCCTCGCGCCTGCCACCGCAACTCCGCCGACCGACCAACAACTCCTCGCCCGATGCCAAGCTTGGCCTCCAAGACGGCCTCGCTGACAGGCCAGTCGACGTTGCCGCTCGTCCACTGCTGCAGTCGGCGCTCCCGCGTGACCTCATCCTCCTCGGCCTCCTCAGCAGCAGGAGGCGCGCCGCCATCTTCGCCTCCAGCGCGCGGGCGGCGAGAGGGCAATGCCTCGCGTCGTTGAACCCTGGACATGCCCGACCACTCCTGAGTGATCTGCTCGAAGAAAACCCTGCGCTCCTCGGGGGTGGATCCAGGATGCTCCCTCTTCCATTGATTATACTTGATATTCCTCCACGCCATGTCGGGGCGGGCGACCATTGGCTTAGGTCTGGCAAGTCTCCTCGCCCGATGAGTGCTGTCCGCCTCCAGTGGCACGCCACCGTTCTGCATCTCAGACCTCTTCTGGACCACGCTGTTCTTGAAACCTTTGGCCAAGTGATCCCTCATGAGGGACGAAAGCTCCGCGACGTACGCGAGCGTCTCCACCGATGGCTTCTTCTTGGTCTGGCCAAGGGAACTCTTCATCTGAGCGAGCAAGTTCTCAAGCGGCATATTAGTAACATTGCAACGCCTTCCAGCCTGCTGTAGGAACTGCCACGCCGGACCGTCGATATGGTCTATCGTGGGGCACGCAGTTCTGAAGGGCTCGCTGAAAAATTCATCGAGGCAACAACTCTTGGCAGCGTAGAACTCGCGAAGCACTGGCATGGCGGAGTCGACGCTGTCCGCCGCCGCGCACGCCGCCAGCAGCTTCAGCGGCCATCGGACCATCGGTGCCTGCTGGAGGCGAGACACGTACGACATACGATATACGATCTATGCGATGAGGAGGCGGGAACGATGAGCGGGCAGGGGAAAAGAAGAAGAGGAGGAAGAGAAGAGGAGGTGGACGGGAGGGGGGAGAGGAGAATGAGGAAGCGCTGAAGTGAGGAGGAGGAGGAGAGCGACGAGGAGGGGGAGGAGGAGGATGAGGATGAGGTGGCTTAGGATGCGATGGAGGGAAAATAGGACAAAGAAGTCGAAGGGTGATACCGAGGATGAGGAGGAGGCGGTGGAAGAGGGAGTGTGTGAGCGGCCTCCACGCGGGCGTCCACCTGCGAAGACACGCCGATGATGGTGTTCCTATACTGTTCGGAGCTCAATGCGAAATCGGAGGTCATGCCGAATAAGTGCTTCATCATACCCAACTGCCACGCCGTTCGCGAAGGCTTCGGCGGGGTGCCAGGGGTGGCGTCGCACACCAGATGGCGCAGATGCGTCATAGCCGCGCTCTGCATGCTGAGGCCGCCGCCGACGAACTCGACGAGCGGGCACTTCTGCGCATGGTCGAGGTGCTGCATGCGATTGGTCATGTGGTCTAAGGGCTCGGTGGCGAGCGCCGCGCTCGCAACCACGAAAGGCGTCTTGGGGTCCGACATGAATGCGATGGACTGCTTCACCTTTTTCGTGCGGTAGACCTTGAAGCTGACGTCAGGGTCATCCTCGGCGATGGGCTTGTCGTTGTCGAGCATCCCGTCGCTGTGCAACTGCACGATCACCCTCGGGAGGATCTGATGCATGAACACTCCGAGGCCCTGCACCTCCAGCGCGGTCCCGAATGTGTACCAACGATTGCAAGCAGGGACTTTCTCAGACACTCTGTCGAATACGGCCTGCCGCAGGACGGAGAGCAGCCTCTCGGCGCAGACGTCCAGGCGGTGACCGCCGCAGCAACCAGGTTTGTAGCAGAAGTGCTGGAAACCGACGACCCTCCAGTCGCCGTTGGCGACCTCCAATAAAGCGTTCCCCAACTCCAAAAGATAATCCTGATTCTTTGCCATGGTTTCCGACAACAATCGGCCGCGCGTGTAGATGCTCCTCAACAAAGTCATGTTCAAGATCTGGCTCGATCTCTCCGTCGCGCCCAACGGGGGTCGGGCATGCGGGCAGAAGCCGCCGTGCTCAAGGTCGTGCACGATGATACCCTTCAAGACTTTCAGCATCATCTCGCTCCTACCAGTCTCGCCGGACATGAAGCAGACCGAGTGGAGACGAGGTATCAGCTCCTCTGTACCGAAAGCCTTCTCAACGACTCTGTGAAGCACGTGCACCAAACATATCATGTCCAAAACTGCGATGACGCCGACAGCGCCGCCCTCGCATTCCTGGGCGCGCTTGTTGTGGTCGCGAACAAGAGAGAGGACGTGAAGTTTCAGGCGCTGGTTGGAAGAATCCAGGTCGGAGCCCATGGAATATAAGAGCATCTTCAAGCACTTCGAAAGCCTGACGAGGCCTTCCCAGTTCAAGTCCTTCGTCCCAGCCTCCATGCCCTCCCACAAGGTAGACGCGCCCTTGGAGCCCATGAAGACATACGGCATGACGGGGCTCTCGCTGCGGAGGTCACCCGGGAGGTCACGCGCGGCCTCGAAGCCCAAGCCAGCGAGAACATCTCGCTCTGCCTCGCCCTCGGCCCACGTGACCCGCAACGTCTGGGCCATGATGTGCAGCACGCCCGCCCGGGGCTCGCGGCCTTTCGCGAGGCCGCGGCGCTGGTACTCGCTGTAGCTAATCAGCTCCGAGCGCACGGATGGCGCACCGCTGGCGCACTTGGCGACGTCCCGCCACCAAAACCTGGAAGCATTGTGACGAGTATTGGGTAGTGAATAATGAGTAAGAGTAATGGGTGTAAGGTAATAGGTGATAGGTGAGAGGCAAGAAGAAACAGGTAACAGACCATGGGACCATGGGCAATTGTCATTGGCATTGGGCATTGGACAGTGGGCAAACGACCAAAGGGATAATGACATCACGACATCACGAAACGTGGGTCACTGATCACGGATCATGGATCATGGGTCATGGGTCATGGGCCAGGGATCCAATGGACGAGGGGGAGATGAAGTAGCAAGCGTGGACATGGAAGATTGGGGTGAAGGCCCGCGCAACCTGGCGACTGGCCGAATCAGATCCGCACAGCAGCCGAAGTTCAACGTCATGGGGGTCAAGTCGAAAGCCCGGTGGACGATCGCCCAACTCGCCGAGCAAGTCCCCGTCTCCAATGCCAACCTCCACTGGCGAATGTGATCGCCAAGGCGGGACCTGTGCGACAGCGCCGTCGTCGCGACGGCGTCAAGCTCCCGGTGCGAGGTCCTGGCTAGTCCAGCGAAGTTGCCGCCGATCCTGGAGAAGGCATATTGGAGCGTGCCGCTGAGTGTCCACTGGTTCGCATGCAATCGACGTCGCTTCGACTGGATCTCCTGGGGGCCCCCGCCGACGTCGTCGCACACTCTCCTAGTAGCGCGGGCCACAGGTGCGGTAAGCTGTTGAAGGTGGTCACCAGCGCGAAGCTGGCGGCGATTCCACTGCTGCCTCACGTTCGTGTACCGCGACGCCACCTCAGAGACCACGGCGTTGGCGTCCTGGAAAAAACGAGTGAGAGCTCTACGCGCAGACTTATCTTTGACCCGCTTCAGATGGTCCGCCACCGGGAGGCGCTGCGGGAAGCGAGCCCCTCCGCCTCCAGCCTCGCCGCCGACGGCGGCGACGTCCTCATCGGGCGCGGCCCCTGCTGCTGGGCGTTCGTCCGCATCCTCTTGGCCTGATTGGCCCGACTCGCAATCGGGCAACAAGTCCATGAGCCATGAGGACCAGAGCCAAAATGGCTGCCAATGCCCAATGCACGATGCTGCCGTTCTGTCATATGATTGCTGTTGTCATGGTTTAAGGCTGTACCTCTATGGCCTACGATTAATGTTCAAAACCCTGCGACCCTACCATGTAGCGTGCGGCGTTTGCGCCTACATCGTGCATTTTGCCCTTGCGTGATTGCGTGCCCCATGTGCCATGTGTCATGAGAGTCATGAGTCACGGGCTATTTGTTACATGTTCATGCGATGATGCGCTGTGTGACTTGGCACGTGGCGCAGGATGGCTCCAATGCGAATGTCCCAAGACTGCAGACGGCAGATGGCTCAATGCGGTCCAATGAGAAGAGCAGTAGATCTCCCAGTCCAGACCACAAGGTTCCAAGATACAAAGATGCCAGACACCAAGACTTAAAGATAGCCGAGTACCACGAGACGGCCCAAAGACCCAAGACACAAGACACCGATCGCATGACTTGCGGCTCATGGCTCATGGCTCACCCATGGCCCATGACCCATGAATAAAATATGGCCCAAGACCAAAGACCCGAGACACATGACCCAAAGACTCTTAGCAGACCCAAGACCCAAGACGCCAAGACCCAATAATACCAAGACACCAGAATACCCAAATACCCCAAGACACCAGAATACCAGAATACCCAAGACACCAGGCAGGAACAACGCGGTGGCGGATCGTGGAGCTCCTCACTGCATTGTGTCTCGCGTCCCCAGCCACTGCTGGCTCAACGGCTGTCCTTCGGATCGAAATGCCGCGGGCGCCGCGGCGTCGCAGACATCTATCAAACTGCAGGCCCCCTGGCCATGCCTGACATTATGACACTACGCATTCTGAATGTACTTGGTGAGGTCTCGTGAAGCAAGGCGCATGCGCGCATGCGCATGCGCGCATGCGCGCATGCAGCATACAGCATACAGCATACGCGCATGCAGCATGCAGAATGGAACCTGCGGAAAACATGAAACAAACAATCTAGTGAAGAGCCGTGCTCGATAATCAAAGAAGAAACCACAGCAATCGCAGATCAATGGTCATAGAGTCATAGATCACACAGCGCCGAAAACGACGTAAAGGAAGCAATGATACTGAGGTGACATGCCGCGATTGTCATCAGCCTTGTTCTGACACTGATACGAGTAAGTCTTAGCATGCTGTATCAAAGTGCGCTCCATGACGCCTCCATCTCCAGGAGATGTGACGCCGATGAGTCTCATTGCAGACCAGGATTCACAATGCCCGTCCATGTAGCCCCGCGACGTCTCACCGCCCAACCAGCGATGAATCGGTGAACGAGTGGCCCCAACGTAAAAGTCGTGCCCAGCGCTGCCAACTCTGTCAATCGCATCCATGGCGATGGAGAGCTGATCGTCGGCAGTGGCGAAAATCGCGTCACCCATGATGCAGCCCCAATGTATGGGCACGTTCTGTCGCATTGCCTTGTCGTACTCGGCGCCCCGGGCGCTCTCCAGAGCAGCGAGACGCCCTATCTCTGCAACGCGACGCGCCTCAGCGCGGGACTCTGCCTCTACGCGATCGAGCTCCAAGTCGCGCTCGATCTGGGTGCACTGCGAGTCCAGCGAATCAGCGGGCGACTCTAGAACCAATGAGTACTGGGCCAAGAGCGCCACCAAGGAATCCTGACTTGCATCTGGGGCCCCCGATGGAGGGGCGTCGCCAGCGTCGCCGCGGCTCACCGCGTCAGCTGGCTGGCGATCAGCCCGAGCAGTTTCGCCGGCGGACGGGCGGTGAGCAGGCGGAGTTTCGTGGACGTCGACGTCATCAGCGGGCACATCCAGCAACGGGCATCCTGCGGCCTTCCCATTCTCCTCGCCAGCAGCCTCGATCACGGCCTCGTCCGCCACCTCCGCCGCCGAACGGCCAGATCGAAGTAGATCAACGCGGGTGGCCATTCCTGCGCCCAGGCCCCCGACCTCAGAAAAACAGCAGCAGCATCCCGCCGCCGAGCCCCCGTCGTCGTCAACCGTGCGGCCGAGCATCCCAGCAGCTAGCCAGCGGCGGCGGCGCCCCTGGCCGGGCGAAACTGCCGAACTCGCCCTCGCCGCGGCAGCGGCGTCGTCCGCCAGGATGGCAGGGCTCCGAACTCGCATTGTGACCTTTGCGTTGCCACCAGGATGGCAAGGCTCCGAACTCGCAGGACGGCAAGGCCCCGAACTCGCAGGATGGCAAGGCCTCGGCCGCCTGTGAGCCTCGGGCGGCGTCCACTCGAACAGCTTTGACAACAACTCATCGCGCCGCCGCCTGTCACGCAAGGACGGCGTGCGGCTCCGTGCAGCCATCCGCGCGCTCACGCCATCAGCATGCAGCATGCAGCTGTGGACAGCGCGCGGGGCCGCCAAGCCACCAATGTTTGAGCCAAGGCGAATGCAAACGAGGCGGCGGTGAAACGCGCGTCTCCCCGCCCATTTCGGCGCGCCCCTCTGCGTCTCACTGCCACGCCCTATCGCCAATTGCCCATGGCCCTGTGCCCTTGTGGCATTCGCCCGCGTAGGCCCATAGCATAGACCAACACTATACATATGCCTAACCTGTGACCTACATCTTATACCATAGGCAATGCCCATGCCCTATAACCTATGACATATAACATATAACCTATAACCTGTACCTTGCCCATGACCAGGGACCTACGACCTATAACTCAAGCCCAAATCCCCTTTGGGCCCATGGCCCATGGGCCCGTAGCCACGAGGACCTCCGCAACACGCCCACTTGCCCAGTCGGCGTGATTACACATGGGCCATGCGGGCATGAGGCATGGAGCCTGCTCGTTGATCGTGTCTCATGTCCTCATGTCGGCACGCTACGATGTGCTCCACGTGCTGAAGTGAATGCAAAGATTGTGGTTACGTGCGGTGCGCCGGGCCCGTTCGTTGATTGAATTGTTGGTATTATTTGCTGTAACTGTTTCGCATCCTACTCGTTAGTTTCATTGATCGTATGTCGTATGTCGTATGTCGTATGTACGGATGTGATGTCTTTATTCGTTGAATTTATCATTCATTAGTTCTTCCTTGGTTGTAACGATTGTTTTGTGGGCGCTGCATTAGTTGTATGCGTTGCTGTATTGATCCTGCATTAGTTGTATTAGTTACTTGGCAGGCGCTGCATTCGTTGTATTAGTTGCTTGCAGTTGCGGCATAGGGCATAGGGTTGTTGCAGTTGTTTTGCGTTGTGCTCATTAGTTGCATTGGTTGTTTGTGATGTTTCATTCGTTGAATTAAACGTTCTGTAATTCTTCATTAGTTGTAATAATTGTTTTGTGCACGTTCCATTAATTGCATTCGTTGCTGTGCTGGTCCTGCATTAATGATTTAGTTGTTTGGCAGACCCTGCATTAGTTGCATTCGTTGCTGTGCTGGTCCTGCATTTATGGTATTAGTTGTTTGGCAGACCCTGCATTACTTGCACTCGTTGCTTTGATCGGTGTTTCATTTGTTGTATTACTTGTGCTGTAGTTGTATTACTTGTGTTGTATTATATGCTGGTGATGTGCTCCATTAGTTGCATTATTTGCTTTTGTTGTCGGTGGAACCAGTATAAGGTGCGTCTGGGCCACTCAGACCATACTGCCAGTCGTGCGTTCACCTATCAGAGCAAATATCCAAGGCTGCCTGTAAGCTCCAGGAAATACAGCGAGGTGGGAAGGAATGGGAGGAGGAAAGGAAGACGAGGGTGGAGGGAGCGTGAACATAGGAAGAAGGACAAGGAATGGGTGCGGATCTAGGCGAGAGAGGTGTAGGAGGTAGAAAAGGATCATAGAAAAGGGTAGGCTGGGTAGGCGAGGCATTCGGCAACACGGCATTCGTAAGACGCTATAGCAGCTATGCAACAGCTGCAACTGCTACTCAAGTAGGTCAGAATATCCGTGGCGGACCAGTCCAACTCCAAACACGAAAGCGCGACGTGCTTTGAGTGCACGCGAAAAGGGATTTGGTGCCGCAGCGGCGTACGGTGGGTCTGCCATACTGGGCAGGGACCCAAAAACATCGGCAAACGCAAACGCACAACATGGTCCCAACACTGCGAGAGGGTGCGAACACTTTCGAAAAACCTACTCCAAAGCCAGACCACGGACCCCAGACCTGCTCATCTTCCTCTGCCCTCAAACCTGGGAACACGGACCTGTCCTGCGATATGATCTGGCTGATAGTACCAATTTGAACACGGCAGTAGAGACCCTCGACCCTAGAGATCCTCGTGCCTCTCAGTCCTAGTTCAAAACAAAACCTCGAGTACCATCGTAAGGTGTCCACAAGAACCCGGGCCAAGAACGCGAGCCAATTCGCCAGGGGCCCGGTCCCCCACGGCGTTGCTCCGAACGACAAGGCCAGGACCGCCCTTGACCCGCGCGCCAGCTGTATCACGCAGGCGCGACCCAGCCGTGGCGGCGGGAAGGGAGAGACGGCGACGAGGAATCCTCGATACTCCTCGATCCGGCGACGAGGAATCCTCGATGGGGGCGTTTGGCTTCTTCGCTTTAGCGTTTGGCTGTATCTCGCTGCAGCGATTGGCTGTTTCGCTTCCTTCTCGCACGTAATGTTTCACAGCAGCTACACCGGTCCTTCTCGAATGACCAGCGTGCTCAGCACGCCCGTCGCCTGTCTTCGGGTCGCCCTCCCAGGCATGGACAGCAGCGTTCAGCGTTCAGGCTTCATCCTCCCTCCGGACTGCCGACCCGGGCGGCGAGAGGGGGGCCTCTGCCAGAGCAGGCTGGTGCCTGCCGCTGACCCTGCCCCTGCCTTCGGGCGCGCTGCTACGCAGCTGCCCCACCGCAGGCTCCACTCCCGCGGCCCGTGACTGGGCACTACAATCGAAACGTGTCTCCAGGACGGGTGGTAAGGACGCAAGATCCTTGGAGGCCGAGGTTTGGATTTAGTTGGGCGGCGGGCGACCAGTGAAAACGGGAAAGGGCGAACCGCAGAGGTAAGGGAACAAAGGCACCTTAGATGTAGGCACGAGTCCTTACTAGGCGCGTTGACTGTACTCGGCGCGACCCGCGACTGCTGAGTTTTGCCCTCGACCCTCGAAAAGGGAGGTCTTAGGATGTTTTTGTTTGGGGGCAATGGTTGGAGAAGCTTGTCCGCTCCTCTTGGTGCCTCTCCCCCCCTTGACACCCCCTCTTGCCACTGGACAGTCAGCGCCTGCCGTCTCCCGGCCCGCCCGAGCGCACGTGCGGACTGCTTCTGCCGCGCTGCGATGGAAAACATGTCCGCTCCTCTTGTCCTGGTCTCGCCTCCGTGGACCCTCTGGGAACGTTGAGGGATCAGGACCTGGGGCGGCACTAAAAACTTACGGGCCGCGACCCCTCCCCATCCTCGCCCTCCTCCGCAACTGCCGCGGCAGATCTTGCAACGAAGAGCCCCTCGCCTAGTCCTGACCCGTGCCGCGCCGCGGTGTCGCCGCGACCGTCTGGCTCGGTCTGCAGCTGTCGGCCGCGAGCTTCGGAGCCGAGGTAGGGAGAAGGAAATGCACCACCACCACCACCACCTGAAGGATGCAGGCAGAGGGTGGTCAGGGGTGATGGCGGTGCATATCGTCTCGGGCGCTCTCGCGGGACATCGTGCACACCCGCATCCCCCACACCAGCTCGTCCTGAATCCCCACAGGTGGTGGTGGTGGTGCGGTTCCTGCTCCCCGGAGGGGCGGTTTGCTGGGAGGGCGGTCAAGGTCGGGGGCGGGTTGGGCGGACAGGGTCGGGGTCGGAAGCCCAGAAAGGCGAGAACCCTCGCCATCTTGGCTCAAGCTCAAGATCGGGCTCAAGCTCAGGCCCTCTCCATTTCATGTCCATCCCCATTCCATTCCATTTCTTTTCATGTTACTTTTCCATACCCCTACCTTCACGGCGCCGTCATGGACGCAGCTGCGACTCGCACCCGCGTCCCAGGAACCCCAATGGGAGGAGAACGTCAGTCTTCTCCGACGCCGCCCCTTCAGTCCGTTGCGAGAGAAGGACGACGGCCCGTGTCGGTTAACATCAACACATTGCTGCAAGTCCCCGACACGCCTCCAGAGGCTCGTAGCGCGAGTGTCCAACCGCCAGGCCTGCAGGAGATCGCAGCGATGTTCAGGCAGGAGGTGGATCCTCTGCGACAGGCGATCACGAAAGTAGAACATACGCAAGATTTTGGGCAGGTGATGGAAGCCAGGTTGGAAGCCGTGGATGAAACGATTGATGTAGACATCCGCATGACCAACCTTGAAGATCAAACTGATCAGGGTACCCCGAGGTCCAAGCAGAGCGTGGGCCTGGAAGTCTTGGATCAGATTAAGGCTTTGGAGCTGTAGGCCTTCATGCTGATGACCCCGCGCGGCACCGGCACCACAGACCCCCAGGACAAGGAGAAGACCTGTGCGATCGGTGGGCCGCAGCATTTCAAAGACCTCGATGGGGTGAGGTTATGAACAAAATTTTGGATTGGAAATGTTATTGGCCGCAACCTGAAGACGTGCACCGGGGATCTACTGACCCAGGTCAATACAGACCCGGGACAGCCAGTCCTTGCAAGATCACGCAAGATCCTGCATCTAAGCCCAGGTCAATGCGACCATGGCTCTGCAAAATCCTGCAAGATCCGGCGCTCTGACTGACCCCCGTTTGCATTGACCCCCGTTTCTTGAGTCCCGAGTGTACGCGAAAATTGATTTCTGGGGGATCATCTTTGGCAAAATTACCTCGTCGGAGGACCGGGACTCCGTCGTGAACATGTTCAATTTCGGGGGCGGGAGAGACGTACGGGCTAAACCAGACCAGTCCCTCCCAGAGCGTGTCATCTCAAATCTCGTATACGGTGCGAAGTATTTGCTCAAGAAATGGGACTGCGCCGCACAATCCGTCTGTGCGGACCCAGTCGAGGTCAAGGCTTCGGTAGGTGACGAGGCTGCGGTTCGGGCCACCAAAATCTCTGGCAGGTTCCATGTGGAGTATGGGCGTGGGTGGAAGGCGTGGTTTACGGATTCTCAATTCACTGAGTTTCCCGATCTCTTGAAGAAGATGGCCAGCAAGCTCGAGAATGCCCCATCCAAGGGAAGTGGCAAAGCTGCGACCGAGGAGAAGTACAAGGGGGAAGGGGAAGGACACCTGGTAGGTGTGCTAGCGGAGTGCGAGCAGGAGACGTCTCACTTCAAAGAGACAGGGGGCATGTGCATACTTTGTACGCTCCCATGAATGTTCTTAATACCCATGCAGCTTGTGTGGCGCAGCCTGGTCAAACCAAACTGCCGCTGGCTGTGCAGGGGCGAGCGCTGATCCCTCTCCGCATCGGAATGTACAGCTGAAACTTGGAATATTGAAGGCTACACAGTTTCGGAGCAGATTGGGCTTGAGCAAATCGTGCTGGACAACGAGGGACATTGTGGACGCAGGAGACGTGGCAACCAAAATAAAGACTTTCGTGACGGACTCTGGCGTTTTGGTCACGATGTCAAGCGGCTCCGACGGGGATACTGAAAGAGCCGGAGTGAGTTTCCTCGTTGCTCCATGGGTTCGGAAATCTGTCGCTAGGTGTTGCCAAGCAACTTCGGAAATGGTTTCTCTGAAAATACGCACACCGTGAGAAAAATGAAATGACTTTCTCGACTTACGCGTCCCCAGCGGAAATCATTTGATCAACGACACGGATCAGCATACGGAACAACATTGATTCTGGGTGATCAGAAGTCGACGCTTCAATACCGAATTGATGGTGAGCACGCGGTAGTCGGTGATCGCGTTCTCTTGGTATTGCTTGCAAGGAGGATGCCAACCGCCACCTGCTGGTGGAGACTCGCACTCATCTGAACACGTGCTTTGCCAATGTATTTTTCGACATCCCGATGGGCGGGCTGGCAACTACAACGTTGGGACACTGGCAGGGCCCGTCAGCGGGCAGACACATTCACATATTGATTTCTTCGGATTTGTTGGCTGCCCAACGTCCGAAGCGTGAATGCCTGTCTGGAGGTGCCACTGTCGTCGCAGCACTTTTTGATCCAGCGCTTTGTGCACATGGAGGTTGACAAGTCAAGCCTGATGAAAGCGTCTGGCGAATATTCCAGAAACACCTGGGAGAAGTCTGGGACGATTTTGAAGAAGCAGCTCGGGACAATCCCAACGTGAACCTGGCTTGGTGTCGACTGGTCGATGGTTTCCAGCATGCCGAGGAGAAAACACTGCCATCGGAATCACTTTGTGCTCGCGAGCCCGGGGTCAATAGCGACGCGCTGGCGCCGATAAAAGATGATACGCAATGCAATACGGCATGGCGACGTCGTTCGAGACCGGAGAATTGCGAAGCGCATCAGGATCTCCGTCGCCACAGTCAAAGCGAATTGACCTGATAGTGTCACCAAGGATGACGATTGGGATCAGATCCAGAGATTGCGTAGAGGACCCCAGCGAGCTCAAGGAAGACTTCGAACTAATGACAGCGAGCTGGTGGACAGCGATCGCAGAGCAGACACTCTCGCGCAGCATTCGGAGACCCTGCAATTGGTGGGGCGGCCGATTGCGCTGCCAGACGGCCCATATGGTTCATCCTTGTCTCCCAGTCAACCTGGGCACCACCACTGACGAGGAGGTGATGTGGGCGGCGCGCAGACTGAGGAAACGACGAGCGGGGGGGTTGGACGGCTTGCCACCCTAATTCTGGAAAGCGTCTGCCGAAGATGGTCAGCCAGCTCTAACCTGGGTCATTCGATTTTGCAAGACGGTTTGATCACAGACTACAGTGCCAGACGCTTTGCATAAATCACGCGTGCTCTGATCTAAATGAAGGGGGACCCTGCGGCATGCGATAACTACAGGCCGATCAGCTCGCTGCCAATCCCAATCGGATGTAAGGCTTTGGCAACGATCATGCTGAAGAGGCTGAAGGACGCCAGGGCGGACAGGATATGGCCGACACTAGTTGGCTTCAGATCAGAGCGCGGCACCTCGGACGCAATCTTCGTGGCCAGACGCGCTCGAGGGCGCGTGGACCACAAAAGACGAGACTGTCCTTCTACTGGCGCTGGACTGGGTCGAAACTTTCGATTCTGTCCCTGGAAGCGATGGCGACGTCACTTCGGCGATCCGACTGCCCCACCAAATTCGTCGACAAGGTGGCGGCGATCTATGACGACAAGAGAAGCCGTTGCGTCTGACTTCAGCGCGGACTCGGGGGAGCGGCGGCAAAGCATCGGCATCTGTCAAGGGTGCTCACTACCCCCGTTCTTGTTCACCACCGTCATGACGACGCTACTGCAGGACGCGCACGCAAAGCTGCTCGAGAGACTCCTGGCCCCCTCCCTTGCGCACTTCGTGCGGGAGTTGGTCTACGCGTGCGACATGTTCCTCCTGGATGCGAATCTGGACGTCGTGCAGGAGCTGATGTCGTGCGTGGAGAAATGCGGCAAACGGTACGGGCTAAGCTTGAACGGGAGCAAAGTCGAGATGATCAGGGTTCTCTCCAACGCTCACGTGGTGAACAGCGTCGATGAGACCGTTCGGGAAAAGGAGGCACTAGTGTATTTCGGGACCCAGCTTTCGTCCGACGGCCGCTGAGGTTCCGAGCTGAGCAGCAGAATCGGCGCAGCGTAGCAAATTTTGAGGTGCTGGTTTCGATTTGGTCCCACGCAAATCTGTCTAGACATGGGGCGGTGGAGATTTTCAACGCGTGCGTGTGGTTCCAGAAACACTATTGCATGTCTGCTGCTTGTTTGAACCAGTCGCAGCGGGAAGGACTCGACGGTGACCAGGCGAGGGGCTGGAGGACAATATCTGGAATACGACCCTCATATTATAGCCGCGTGTCCAACAGCGCCGTCTTGAGCATAGCTGGAGGAGAGGCCGCTGGCGCGAAACTTGTGCAAAACGACAGATGCGAATTGTAGGGGAGCTCGCGAGGCTTCCTGGCAACGACCCGGTGCAAAGCTCCGTCCTCCAGCCTGGCAGCATCGAGCTCCGAATGCAGACAGGAAACCGCAAGCGAGGACGTCCCCGACAGATGTGGGGCAGCATGCTCCCACGTCCGCCTGGCTCACTTCTCCCGGCTGGAGGCCAGTGCAGCTGCAGCGTGGGAAGCAACTGTCAGATTATAGCACAATTCAATTGACGCATCGTGTCCCCCCTCCCCTCCTCCCTCTTCTTCCTCCTCCCTCTTCCTCCTCCTCCTCCTCCTCCTCCTCCTCCTCCTCCTCCTCCTCCTATCTGACACATTTTAGCGGGACATGCGTTGCAGAGCCTGCTTTGGATGGAGTGCCGAAGGTCACTTTCGCAGGAACAATCGACTTGTTTCACCCTGCCTGCGCGCCGTCTGGCGCAAAGCTTCTGACCTGACCAGACCCGCACACATAATATGAATATGTTTGGGTGACGCCAGATCCACCCTAAAAGTAGCTCAGACCGGATCCAGCGCGCGCGAGGGGTGCCCTGAGGGGTCTACGGATCTAGCTGGGGCCGACAGCGTTCCAAGAGCGTGCCAAGAGCCCCCCAAGATCGCCCCAAAGAGCATGGGCCAATGGGTGCGTGGCATAATCATAACATTACATGTGCGTTTGCTGCTTGCTTTTTTTTTCGTGGGGGATTTTTGCCCCAGCAGGATCCAATGCGATTCCCGGGCGCCGCGCCAAGACTCCACAAGAGGGCCCCAAGAGGGCCCACGACCAGTGGCCCCCAAGATGCCCGCACATAGTCTCTCAAGATAGTTCCAGGGAAGCTCGATTTGGCACACCCCTCACGCACTTCGTGCCTCACCAGTCTCCAGGCGCCCTCGGAGAGGCTCGACGAGAAACGCGAAACGATTCGTCGAAGCCGTGCCACCGAACACGCACTGATTGCGAGATGTGCGTCCTCGATTCCCCATTGGGGCCCACCATGACTCCCGCGAGCTCAATACGGCGGGCCCTCCACTGGCCCTGGCCGTGTTCGGCTCCGAAAGATTCGGCTAAGTGAATTTTGCTTTCAAGGCTTGAGACAGGACAGGCAAACTCTGCCACAGCCTGAATAATTTGTTTGTGGCAAATCAAGAAACCCTCTCACGGCGGCATAGGGCGCGAGTCACGGCGGCACCCACCAACTCTGGGCAGCACTGGGCCGCTTTTGGACGCTCAGCGTTAGCCCTATATGACTCAAGATGGTTCTAAGACGGCTTCAGACAGGGCCAGCTATGCCCAAGATTGGCCCCAGACGGCCCAAAGAGGGCCACACACCCCGAAGGCCCTCCCAAAGAGCCCAAACCAATCAAAACCCGAGGGAACCTTCCGCCTGTTCGCTTCCAATGAGTCTCGGAGGCATCGAGATGGCCGCAAGATCGCCTCAAGAGAGGTCCAAGATGGCTCCAAGATGGCCCAATAACGCCCAAGAACGCCCCAAGAGCTCCCTAGAAGGGCCTCAAGAAGCAAACTTTGGCCTCCGAAAGGGAGGTCATGCAAGGAAAATAAATGGTCCATCGATAGAGCCCAAGGTTGCCCAAAGACGCCCTCCAGGGCCTCCAAGCGAGCCCCATCAGATCCCAAATAACTGCATGCATACCTACGCCCCTCCTCGAAGGAACTCTTATGAGCATCGCTTCTGAATGGCCTGGCGAGGAAAGGCGACGAGTCAATAATTGCAACAATTGGTGCCAAAGCTCGTGAAAGCTACATCCCCGACAACGAACTGATTGCAAAACTGGTGCGGCGCAACACTGAATCTGCGTGCGAGTTCCCCCTCAATTCGGCACACCCCTCACGCACTTCGTGCCCCAAGGGCCCCAAGAGGCCCTCAGCTGGCCTCCAAGACCGCCCAGTCCCCGGAGTGGCACGAGTACGGCCCCAAGAGAACAGTGCAACGAATGGCACCGACCCTCGTCGAAGCCGTACCCGGAACACCCACCGACTGCGAGACTGGCGTGCGAGTTCCCTCCTGGGGGCCAGCCGTGACTCCCGCTCTGCGGGCTCCAAAAGAACACTCAATGGGTGTCACTCATCTGTTCCACGAGGCGGCCGCTCGTGTCCCAACAGTCAGCTGAGGCCCCCGACGGGGTGCCAAGCAGGCGTCCTAGAAGGAGCACACGAGTTTGGCGCGCGCTGCCCCTGTTTCAGGATGGAGATGCGTACCACTGCAGGCGCGGGGCAATCATGGGGTGTGCGGGCAAGTGGAAGCGTTTCATCATGTTACAGGTGTCGTATTAGCGCTTGTGTGTACACTTTGACGCGTATATGATATCATGCCCGAGAACCATCGAACATACAGCATCACAAACGAATCCCACGCGTGATTGCCCGAGGTCACAATCCGGCCACATCTTCCTTGTAAGCGAACAAGACCAACAAGCATAACAAATCACAGGAGACAAGACACAAAACACTTACCAAGCAACAACAGGAGCAATCAACTAAAAGGGGAATCAGCAAGCAAGCGAGGGAACACTCAATCAAGGAAGAGGTCAAGAGATAAGCCAGAAAACGCATCAGTGACTCACGACACCACGAAGCAACCAAGCAAGCGCGGACCTGAAACAAAAACAAGTACTAGCACACGCAAGCAAGCCCGCAACGTATCAATCAAGCAAGAGAGCACGCGGCCACGCACGAAAGAAAGGAGACGCGTATTGATGATTTCCCAACCCCCCTTGACAAGAACTCTCATCGAATGTACCCGCTGTGCCTGCAATACTTGCAGCGCAACGGTCTTACATATCAATGTGGTGGCAACACCATACAGCTTTTACTGCTGGCAACAAAACGCACTGTCGGCAAACATGTTGCCGATGTGAACTCCGCTGTCGACGTCCCGCGCCAACAGAGGTCGGACGGAGAACGACAACACGACCACCGCGGCACAATGGCCCACGCCACATGGCCGACCAGCGGTGAAAAAACGAGGTCAAACGCAGCGGCACCGCACATGCACAGGAAATGGACGGAGGCAGTCCTGTGAACGTGGCCGAAGTTATGGCAACAAATTTCAGGAGACACAGGGAAGGAGGACAAAAAGAAAGACAACTGCACAAACGGAGCCAACACGCAAATCTAATTTCTAAAAGTGTCTGGTTTGCCCCCTTCTTTGGCACCAGAGCTCTACACGATACGAACTCACCCCAGATCGTATCGGTGAAACGGGGGCGGTAAGGAGAGGGGGGACAAGGGGAGGAGGAGGGAGGGAAGAAGGGAGAAGGAAGGAAAACACAAACGGCCAATCAAATGAGATGAACATTGTGGAGCCGGACTTGGGAGGTGCAGGGGACGGGAAGCTCTGAGAGCAAACCGCCCCTGACGCCCCCAAGGCGGTGAGCGCCGCCCCGAGGAACGGGGACCAGCGCCAGTGAGAATTGAAAAACACTAGGCTAACATGCAATGCAAAGCGGTGATCGACAGAGAACGAGGGAGAAGGAGAGAAGAGGGAAAAACGAGTAAAGTACTGCGGGCTGCATGCTCACGGCCCCTCAGCTCAGCGAAACTGGAACGACTCGCCCCACCCGTTCAGCCCGGGGCGGGAAACCCACCCTCCTGATCGCGTGGCCGTTGGGTGAGTGGCCCGCGGTGCCCATCCTGAGGAGGATCTGCAGCACGGGGCGGCCGCGCCCAGAGCCCTCGACCTTCACCTTGACGCCGACCTGTCAGCCGCAGCAAGTCCTGACGGGAACCTGCCAGAAGACCAAAAGAAGCTCAGCAAGACATCCCCCACACGCACCCACCCCGAAACCAAGATCCAGTTTCCCCAATAGGGCGAGGTTGAATCTCCTGTCCGTCCTCACGCTGCTGAGGCGGCGGCGACCGCGCAGCTGCATGGCCCGCGCTACTGATGGCCCGCGCTGGCCCACGCTGCTGATGCTGTTCGCGCCGGAGTCACTGCTGGCGCGGGCGAGGGCGTAGGCGCTGATGCTGCACACGGTGCTGGCGGTTGCGCCGGCGTAGACGCCAGTTCGGTGCTGACATCGGGGCTGGCGCGGATTCTGGCGTCGGAGCTCGCGTCGGTGCTGGTGTAGGCGCAGGCGTTGGAACCTGGCGGTGGAACCTGGCGAACGCGTCGGCGTTGGTGCTGGCTTCGGGGCTGGCTTCGGTGCTGGTATCGACGCTGATGTACTGCGCTGGCGTTGGTGCTGGCGCAGTCGCTGACGTCGACGCTGGCGTCGGTGCTGGCGCAATTAGGCGCCACCTTTGGTGCTGGCGTCGATGCTGGCGTAGGCGCCAACTTTGGTGTTGGCGTCGATGCTGGCGTCTGTGCTGGCGTTGGCGTTGGTGTGCGTCGTTGGCGTTGGTGCTATCGCAGTCGCTGACGTCGACGATGCGACGGTGCTGGCGTGGGCGCCTACTTCGGTGCTGGCGTCGGTGCACACAAACATCGGTGCTGATGAACACGCTGGCGCTCGTGCCCGCGCATGCGCCAGCGTTCTCGCAGGCGTCACTGCTGGCAGCGGCGCTGGTGGAGGAGCTAGCGGTGGCGCTGGCGAATGTGACGGCTTCGATGCTGACGTCGACGCTGTCGTCGGTGCTGGCGTCGGTGCTAGCAGCCAGCGCAGATGCTGGCGTCGGAGGTGGCGCTGGCGTTGGCATTCGGGGATGGCGTTGTTGCTGGCTTCGATGCTGGTCTCGGTGACGTCGTGGACGCCAGTGCTGGCGTCGGTGCCGACGCAGCTGCTGGCGTCGGATCTGACGCTGTTGCTGGCACAAACGATGGCGTTGGTGCTGGCGCCGATGCTGGCGTCGGTGCTGGTATAGGCGCCGGCGTTGGTGCTTGCGAAGGCGCTGGCGTTGGTGCCGTTGGCGGCGTTGGCGTGATCGCTGGTGAATTGCGCTGGCGCCGGCGCTGCCGCCCAGGCAGGATGCAAGATGCAACGAACATGTCACGAATTCCGTTGCCCTGGTGGCGTCGAAATCTGATGTTGGCGTCGGAGCTGACGCTGGTGCTCGCGCAGGCGATGGTATTCATTGTTGCTGGCGCCAATGCTGGTATAGGCGCCCGCGTTCGTGTTGACGTCGGGCGTAGGCGACGGTGCTGGCGTAGGCGCTGGCGTTGGATCCTGGCGTACGCGTCGGCGTTGGTGCTGGCTTCGGAGCTGGCTTCATCGCTGGCATCAACGCTAATTTACTGCGCTGGCGTTGGTGCTGGCGCAGGCGCTGTTGTCGACGCTGGCGTCGGTGCTGGCGCAATTAGGCGCCACGTTTGGTGCTGGCGTCGATGCTGGCGTAGGCGCCAACTTTGGTGCTGGCGTCGATGCTGGCGTCTGTGCTGGCGTTGGCGTTGGTGTGCGTCGTTGGCGTTGGTGCTATCGCAGTCGCTGACGTCGACGATGCGTCGGTGCTGGCGTGGGCGCCTACTTTGGTGCTGGCGTCGGTGCACACAAACATCGGTGCTGGTGAACACGCTGGCACTCGTGCCCGCACATGCGCCAGCGTTCTCGCAGGCGTCACTGCTGGCAACGACGCTGGTGGAGGAGCTGGCGGTGGCGCTGGCGAATGTGACGGCTTCGATGCTGACGTCGATGCTGGCGTCGGTGCTGGCGTAGGTGCTAGCAGCCAGCGCAGATGCTGGCGTCGGAGCTGGGGCTGGCGTTGGCATTCGGGGATGGCGTCGTTGGTGCCGCCGATGCTGGTCTCGGTGACGTCGTGGGCGCCAGTTTAATGTTGGTGTCGGTGCCGACGCGGATGCTGGCGTCGGATCTGACGCTGTTGCTGGCACAAACGATGGCGTTGGTGCTGGCGCCGATGCTGGCGCCGGTGCTGGTATAGGCGCCAGCGTTGGGGTTGTCGAAGGCGCTGGCGTTGGTGCTGTCGGCGGCGCTGGCGTCGGCGCTGGTGAATTGCGCTGGCGTTGGAGTTGGCGTAGTCGCTGGCTCAGGCGGCCCAGGCAAGATGCAAGATGCAACGAATATGTCACGAATTCCGTTGCCCTGGTGGCATCGAAAGCTGATGCTGGTATCGGAGCTGACGCTGGTGCTGGCGCAGGCGATGGTATTCAATGTTGCTGGCGCCGATGCTGGTATAGGCGCCCGCGCTCAGGCTGGCGTAAGCGCTGGTGCGTCGGCGTCGGCGCCGGTGTCTGCGCTAGCGTGCGAGCTGGCGTACTCGCTGGAGTCGGCGCGGGGATCAGCGACCTGCGCGGCGCGGGGGTCGGCGAGCCACTCGGCGCGAGTCGGCAAGCTGCCTTGACGCGGGAGTCGGCAAACTGGTCGGCGCTGGAGTCGGTGAGCTGGTCGACGCGGGAGTTGGCGAGCTGGCCAGCGCTTGGGACGGTGAGCTGGACGGGCTGGGGATCGGTGCACAGGACGGCCAGGCGGTCGGCGAGCTGGCTGGCGCTGGAGTCGGTGAGCTGGTCGATGCAGAAACCGCAATTCGAGTGAGTCTGATTTGTTCGGTACCGGCCCATGAATCTATTTTTCGGGCGTGCCGGCCCATCCTTGGGTCGATTGGGCCATCGCTGATTTGCGGCGGCGGAGAAAATAAGTCGCACCTGTTGTTTTTTCCAGCATGCGCTCGCGAGTGTGAACGCCGCGTTCCCATGACGTGATGCTCGTCGCCGTGCTGATGCTTCGTCGCCAAGGGCGCCGCTGTGCAACTCGTTGTCGCCCTGCTGGCCGCTGTCGGCCCCGCCCTGGAGGAGAAGAAAGGAGGTGCAGCATCCATCGCTCTGAGACCCCACGTCAATCTTTGATGGGTGGTCACGGAATACCCCGTTCCTGGGTGGACGCCGGGGAGTCGTCGTGCTGGTCGTGGACGCGGTCGTGATGGTTGTCGCTAGCTCTGCTGCTGTTCCCTTCCCGTAGGAGGAGAACGCAGTGGAAAGCCGACTGCTGGAGATCGAATGTCGATGTGCCGAGGTGGTGCGTGCTGGAGGTCGACGTGCGGAGGTGGTGGAGTGCGGTCGGATGTTGGCTGCTGAATGTCGGAGTGCTGTGCTGGTGGGAATCGGATCGCATGATGCTGGATTTTGTATCTCGAGATGCCCAAATGGAGGTCGGGATGCTGTGCTGGCAGGGCTTGGTCGGCAATTGTGGGAGGTGGAGGTGTAAAATCGGCCGCTGGAGGTTGGAGGTCGGAATGTTGAACTCGTGGTGGCAGGAGGCCGTTGGGTGGAAGTGCGTGAGAAAAAATCGGCCGCCAGTTGTCGAATGTTGTGCTGGCGGTCGACACGTGGAGGTGGAGGAGGGCGGTCGAATGCTGAACGCTGGAGGTCGGAGGCCCGAACTAATGGAAGTCGGAGTGCTGGGTGCTGGATGCTGGGGGTCGGAATGCTGAGCTGGATGTCGGAGTAGGAGTGCGAAGCTGGCGTGCGCGCGGACGCTGACGCTTTCGGTGGCGCGGGCTGGCGTCGGCGCGGGCGCTGGGGTGGTAATATGGTATGTTATTTCCCCTTGTTTGCTGCCAGCGTGTCGCATGGCACTGCGCTCGCATCCCATTGCCAACGATGCGGTCCACCAAAATTCTTCAAGAGCAGGAGGGCGCCGATACGTTTCATGGGTGAATTCGTATCGTGACGTCTGCCCGCATTTCCGCCTCAGGGATTCGGTGAGATGGTGAGTGTGGGAGTCGGTGGGATGGTCGGGTGCGGATGGTCGTGTCGTGTTGCAGACACGCATGGATGATGAAGCAAGGGTGGACGTCTTCGAGCATGAACGCCACGCAGCAATTGGGACAAAAACATCGGGGACGCAAGTAATGAAGCAACCAGGTACGTTTAGCAATTGAACAGGCAATGACGCAAGCAATGAAGCAATACATTAAGCAATGAAACAAGTGAGCAATCAAAGTCACGACTAACCAAAGGTACAATGATATCATACACTGATGCCACAGTCAATCACACCAGGCTAGAAAGACTATGAACTTCGATTGGCTCACATCCTGATAACCATTATGGGGTACGATACATTCCTGTGGATCCCGATGTTGCCATAAGGATTCCAATGGGTTCCAATCGTTTCAATTCCTGTACATCCCGATGGGTGCATGTGATCCCTTTGCATTCCTACGTCCTTATGTGGATTTCCCATCCGATGGGTTCCTTCGCATTCCTACGGATACAAACTCCTACGGACTTCTGGTGATTCCAACTGGTTCCCGCGATTTCCTAGCATTAATGAAGATTCCTGTGCAACCCTGCAGTCTCCTATGGATTCCTATCTCATTGAGCCCCGGAACCGGGCCCAATTCGAAAAGTCGGGAGGGGTGCGGGTCGCGGCAAACAGGCCACTGACTAGGAGTACTTGCACACATCGGAAGACCATAAGTACTGCATCTTATCATTCCCCTGGCCAGCCCCGCCAGCCCATCAAAGCAGCGCACGGCGTGCTGGAAGCGAGCGGGCACGCTCGGACTGAGCTTCCTGGTATCAGCTCTGGCAGCGAGATGACCATCGCGTGCGATCGGAATGCACGGAGTGGACGTCTAGGCAAAAAACAATGTTGGTGAGGAGATGCGCGCCACAAGCAGGCCAGCACGCTCGGAAATCATTTCCTGCCGACAGCACTGACCATGCGATGTGAGGTGCCCGCGAGCGGGCACGATTGGAGTGTTTCCTGGCATCAGCGCTAGCAGCGTGAAGGGTGGCAGCACGTCCTTCGGATGGCGGCCCGAGCCTCCCCCCCGTCGTGTCGCGCCCCTCAGCGCCGCAGCGACAAGGAAGGCTTCGACGACGTCGGCGAGGAGACGTCCTCGCACCCTGCCTGAAGGCTGGGCTGCCCCCCCGCCGCAGAGTGCTGCTGCGCGCGTGGAGATCTGACGTTGCGAAAACATTGCAGCGTCACAAACAATCACGACCGGAGCCCCGCACTGCGGGCCCGCACTGCGGGCTCGCCCGCTCGTCGGCCCACCCCATGGTGGGCGGAAGGCCCGACCCTCGGCGCCGACCGCGCCGGGCTCTCGGCGCCAGGCACGGCCGAGACGGGGTGGGCCACGCGCTCCAGCCACGCGAACCCACGGGCACGCCTCTGCCTCCAGGTCAATGCGCGCGACTCCCCTCCACGACTCCGCCCCCGCCCCCGACGGTGCGGTCCCGAGGAGGTTCCCCAATTGAGGTCCCCCGCGCAGTCCTTCCGTCGCATCGCCGGCCCCGGCCCTCTCGTCCCTTCCGTCCGGCGGTGGCTACCATGCCAGGCGATTCTTTCACGGTGCACCTCATGTGATCACGTGTTCGTCCCTGCTACTTGCGCAGCTCGTTTGAAATATGAGATACTCTTGGTTTCTTCTTTGTGGCTGCATCTGAACAGCACCATGTCTGAGACGAACGGACACGAACTCCTGCATCCCTCTCCCACCAACGCGGACGCTGGCAGCGTGAAGATCATCGAGTGCGAGCGGGCACGGCTGGAGTCAGCTTATCGGCCAAATCGTTGGCAGACGTGCTGGCCATGCGAGGTGCACCATAAGCCAGCCAGCGAGCTCGGAACGAGAGCGTCCTGCCGGCACCGCTGGCCACGCGGTGCGCGGTGCCCGCGAACCAGCACGATTGGAGCGCGCTTCCTGGCATCAGCGCTGGTAGCGCGATGGTCGTCAGGCGCGAGCGGGCGCGCCTGGAGCGAGCTCCCCGGCAAGATGCACTCGAAGCGCAACAGACGCCAAGCGGCACGCTCGGAAGAGGACCTCCTGCCGACAACGCTGGCACTGCGATGCGCGGCGCCCGCGAGCCCGCACGGTCGGAGGACGACGACGGCGACGACGGCCACTCGGAGATCCCCCGGATATCCAGGACAAGTCCAAACAGCACGCTCGGCTTGAGCTTCCCGTCGACAACGCTGGCATTCGAATGCACGGTTCCTTCGAGCTGGCACCCATGGCGTGACCGTCCTGGCAGCAACACCTGGCAGCGTGAAGCGCAGTGGAAACAGGCCGGCACGTTCAGGAGACTCATGGGATGAGCACTGTAATGACACCGGAGGGGAGGAGGGCCCTGTCGCGGGAGGCTCATCAGAAGAAAAACGCTCACACTGCACTGCGTGCTGAAAGCGAACCCGCACGCTCGGACTGAGCTTCGGTGCCCGGACAACAAGTTTCCACACCCATGGCGGGAAGGCGATGCAACATGATAATATTCACAACTGCGAAATGCCCTTGCTTCGCACCCCTCCCCCCCAAACCCAAAGTTGAAGTGTCCATATTTTGCCCCTGGCCGTTGGCCTACCGCCTAAACCCGTCAACTTCGAATTTAGGGGAGGGGGGTATACATAGTATACATGTTGGCACGACGTACTTTAGCAACTCAAGGTCTTGGCGAGACACGTGTGGACACTTTTAGTCCACCCACAGTTCCCGAGCCAACGTGACACCGCCTTGCAAGCAGCGCTGGCGCAACGAAGTGCGCCGTGCTGAAACAACACGCCCGAACATCCCAACATCCTCCTTGCCTCCCCATACCTCTTCGTAAATTCCGCCATTCGCCTCCTTTTTCCTTGTCCTCCAAGTCGTCATGTTTTATCATCATCCTCTTCCTCCTCCTCCTCCTCCTCCTCCTCCTCCTTTTCCTCCTCCTCCTCCTCCTCGTCCTCCTGTTCCTCCCGATCCTCCTTCTCCTTCTACTCCCCCTCTCCTTCCCCCTTCTCCTCCTCACCCTCTCCCGTCGCATCCGCTTGCCTCCGCGGGGACGGGCATGGGGCACAGGGGGGAAGAAGAGGAAGAGAAAGCGGAGGGAGCGGAGGAGGAGGAGCGGAAAGGAAGGAGACCCTGGGGTGGAAGTGGCAAGGATGGAAGTTGAGCCCCGCCAAACTCTGACCAACCCCCTAACCACCACCCCGGCAGCCCCCCCTCGGATGTCCCTGGCTTGGCGCTCAGGACGCCTCTCGAGGATGACGAGGGCGAGGATACGGAGGGGGCAAAGGGTAAGAGGGGAGAGGGATAAAACCAAACGAAGGTAAATGTTTCTCGGCCATTGTTTTCAATGGTATCCCCGTAGTGATTGCTCTTCCGCCAGCGCAATTACTCTGCCTAGCCGCCGATACAAAAACGTGTCTCGGCCGTTGCATGGAGGCGCAGGCCCGTGATGCTGGTGGCTGGACAGCTTGAGGCCAGCGTGGCGCAGATGCGACATGTTGCCACACATTGGACCCCAATACATTGTGTGCTCGGGTGAAATATATGCATCAGGCTGTGACCCAGCAGGGGGGGCGTCGTCAATAGAACCGCGCTCTGCGAGTGCCACGCGCAAGCCCCTACCCCGCAGACGAAAGGAGAGTGAGGGAGGAAAGCAGACACATAATATCATGTGGGAGAAGAAGCTTCAGGAAAATGAGAAGGATGCAAAGGAGGAGGACGAGGACAAAGTAGGAAGCTGCCGAAGGAGGACAAAGAGGAGCAAAAACGGCAGGGCCTGAGATTTCGAGGAGAAGCAGGACAGAGATTCGGCACTATCGCTTCCAACGGGGAGACTTCGTATTCACCTCGCGACGGTGCAAATTTCCCCTGCAACGATAAGCCCTCCCCCCCACCAAACCCCAATCACCCCTGCCAACCCTCCCGTCTAACCCCATCCGGCCAACCCTGGTTGAGGCAATTCTGTCCATACGACACAATAGTGTTTAAAGCATTGATGTGGCCTCGAGATGACCCACAACGCAATCTAACCATACTGACATCAAGCCACGACGCAGTCAGAGAAGAAAGGGGGCGAAATTGCGTGAATATGTTTGCTAGAGGGTGTGTGCTGTTTCGCTCTGTCCCATTTTCTCATTGAACATATGTTGCACATAGAGAGACAGAACAAGAAAGAGAGAGAGAGAGAGAGAAAAAGAGATGACGCCATCGTTCTAGCTGTTTTTTTTTGTACAGCCCTACATGGCCGAGACTCGGCGGGCAGTTTCTGTAGCCTCATCTTCGCTGGAGCCAAGCACTCCACGACAAACTGCAGCTACACAGGTCGATGGCGCAGGGGGGGATCGAATCGACCCTCTGGATAATGGTTACATTTCGCATCTATCGTCGGGGCCAATACTCCACTTCGAACGATGCGAAAGGTGCTCCTGAAAGACGAGCAGAATGCACCCCTACAAGCAATGAGCCGCAACCTGTGTCGGCTGGAATGGACGGCATGACTTGACGCCGCTACCACAGGACCAACACAATTCGCCTAGTCAGTGCTAGAATGAACTCTTGCACGGGGTACCCTCACACCCAAGCACAAGAGCTTTCAAATGCACACACGCTCTGAGAAAATTATTGATAAATACATCTTCCGACTGTGGGGTCGCAGACTGGATATAGAGAAAGAGGGAAATGATAGGAAATGCAAGGAGAGGGAGGGCGGGGGGCATCAACCGTGCAACGGCCCTGGCATCATTCCCAGCGCATCTCTGGCTTCAAAACTTCGAGGACGTGCGTATACCGTGCCGTCAGAAGCCTCACCGCCGTGGAATGCACATCTTCGCCTAGATGGAAGGATCAGAGCAGGCGCGCCAGTCACGAAACCTTGGAGCCTGACTTCTGAAGCGCCATCGCGAACTGCCCGCAACCCCGGATCAGGCCCGCGCGCCTGGCAGCGAATTGCTTGGATCGGCGCCAACTGAGTGGTCCAGCGCAGGTCCAAGAGATCCGCGCGGACCCTAGAACCTTCATTCCCTGACATCCGCCGATCTGTTTTTTCAATCCGCGGCCCCGAAGTCGCGACCCCTGACCCAAAGCTAGCTTCTCGCCCTGGATCCGTCTTTGATGGTCCTGGGGCCCGAAGACGGGACCCACAGATTGACAAAAACTATATTGTTGGAGGTCCGGGATTTATCTTCATGGTGTTTTGCCTTCGTCGGATCCTGCATCAAGCGACGCTGCGCCGCAAGCGGAAATTCGCGCGCCCCTTGCGCTTCACGGTGGGCTCCGGGAAGGGGCTCGGCAACCCCTCGCGGAAGAGCAGCGGCTGGCACTCCTCGGGCACGTGCTCGTACATGACGTAGCTGCTCCGGTACTTCTCGACTTTCTTGCCTAACCCAGACCTTCGCTTCTTGATAACATATCGGAGAAAGTAGTAAAATCTTGACATTCTGAAAAAAGAAAGGAGAATGTTGCAAAACGTAAACATTCTTCATACAGTTCTCCAAAAACAGGTTTTCTCCATTAAAAAAAAAGAAATCAGCGACCTATCAGGTGTTTTAGGAAAATCTTCATTTTTGTTGAAGAATTCTATTTGCGTGTAAAGATAGGATGTAAGAAAACAGCGTTGTAAGAAAACAGCTGTGTATGAAAAATCGCGGCTATCTCCCACCAGCCCATCCAGAAACGATTACCTGGCGAGTTGAGGTGAATTAGCAGGGAACATGCATGAGCAAGGAAGTGGATCGCTGGTATAGTTTGGAAGAGGAGGAAGACGCGGGCGAAGAGGAGGAGGAGGAGGAGGAGGAGGTGTGTGCAACTCGTGCTTGATTGCTATCTCTGTGACACCTCGCCGCCCATCAAACACGTTGAGCACCCCCTGCCCCCATGGGGCGCTCAAAGTGTTGGGCCCCCGCCGCGGGGCAAAGCGCCAGCGATGTGCTGGGGCCATGCCTGAAGCCGACCTTGCGCTGGGTGCTCGCGGGCGACCTGTACCCGTCCACCGACATGAAGGGGGCATTCCACCAGGCACGCAGGGAGAATGATCTAGGGGTCATGTGTGTTGAGTGTTTGTGCCCTTGCTCGGCATTTCAATTGTGATGCGAAATGGGGGGTGCACCGCCCATTTCGCATCTCAATTGCAATTCCACGGTGAACGTATTATTCTCCTTTGCCCCATTGCGGACGAGAGAACAGCATCAGCATGTCGAGCACCGACATGCTGATGCTGTTCTCTCGTCCGCCGCCCCACCGCTCAGGGCTACATGGAGTCGTGCGCCTTGACCCTCCAGAAGCTGATGGGGACGGACCCGCGAGGCGGCCACCCTCCCCTCGTTCGTGCCGTCGTGGAGTTCCGTCGTGGCTGGACGACGTCGTTAGCTGTAGTGTCGCCCTGCCTCCTCCGTCGTTGGCGACCCTCCCTCGCCCAGTTCATTCCCGCCCTAGCTCCCTCCCCATCCCGTCCCCACCTCACCCCCTCCATGACCCACTCCAGCATGACGCCATCCACCCCTGTTACGCCTGTAGGCGGGTACTTCCTGCAGGAGGACTTGATGAGCACCGTCGAGCACTTGTGCAACGACGACATGCTCAAGAAGCTCCTCTTGAAGAAAGCGGCGGAGCTCGGAGATACGGAGAAGGACAGCTGCCGTTGCTTTGGGACGGAGGAAGGGGGTGGAGCAGAGAGAGGTAGAGGGAGCGATATCTCTATATATATGTATATATAACTAGAGGGAGAAAGAGAGAGAGAGAGAGAGAAACAACAACAACAACAACAACAACAACAACAACAACAACAACAACAACAACAACAACAACAACAACAACAACCACAACAACCACAACGAGTAAGAGAGAGAGAGAGAGGGAGAGGCAGAGGGAGGAGGGAGGGGGAACGACTTGGAGGGAACTGGTAGGACAATGCAGGATCGCTCGATCCAGATTCGATCAAGTCGAGGTCGAGGATTGTATAGTTCGGCTGGTTGCTGAGGGGTGTATACACTCAATTGGCCTCTCCTTATGAGGAGAGGCCAATTGAGTGAAGCGTCTTAGAAATATGCGCCCGCGCGCGGAATACAATCCGAGGGCACGGTCGAGCAGGTCGCCTTCCGCTACCGCGTGATGTGCAGCATCTTGCGGGTGAAGTACGATCAATGCCAGGACATGTTCTTGTCCAGCGCTCCCTCTCTCTCTCTCTCGATATCTCCCTTGTCAATGCCAGAAGGGAGGCGGCTAAGAGGTGCGCAAATTTTTGCACCTCCTAGCCGTCCCCCTCCGACACGTCCTTCAAACCAGCCCAGATTTATCGGCCAAGGCTCGCCCGAGCACGTGCCTGCAAAGCATCACCCCCCCTCCCTCCTAGGCCTCGAAGGGGCACTTCGCGAAGATGCCGAAATGCATCCAAGATTTGTTGCTGGTGATGCTGGGGAAATCGAGAGCGTGCCGTTTCGCAGCAATTCCAAGCATGAGTGTCCTGGATTCATGTTCGAATCTGGTGTCTGATGTCAGTTTTGTTTCTGACGTCATGTTTTGTTGTTATGTTTTTTCGTATGTCATTTTGTTTTACGTCAGGTGTTTTTTTCTGATGTGTGTTTTCCTGACGTTCGTGCTTTTGTTTCCGACAATAGTTAAGGATAAGAGCGAGGGGTGGTTCTGGAGGAGAGTTGTTTGCAACGTTTGCGACTCGAGGGCGATGGTGGATGACTGCGAGGGGTGAGGCGTGCGGAGCAGTCTTCCTCCTCGCTCCGCATCGTCGCCCTGTCCGTGGCCTCTGATCGCGAGCATGCCCGCCCTACCCAGCCGGCCCAAGTGATCTCTCGCCAGATAAGCAGCACGAGTCGCGCGGCTGGATCCGCTCCTACACCAGGGACGCACCTGCCATCGCGCAGGCCAGCCAGCATCGGGCAGCATAGAGCAATAATGTTCGTGACACTGCTATAGCAGTGTCACTAACACTATTGCTCTATTTATGTGTAGCTTAGATGTATATATACATGTATAGAATGATGGTCGGTTCGCTTCCTCGGCCTCTCGTCCACTGACTCTTGCCCGTGTCCTTGCTTCCCTCGCCCTCGACCGCTGCGAGGCAAGAGAAGCCCAACCCGTTCGCTGCATTCAGGAGCTGCGACGCAGCGGAAACCGATGATGAGGATGACGATTCACCAAATTCGTCACATGCCGTCTCGCGCTATTTCGACGGTCGCCAAGCGCGACGGGCGTGCGTGCCCCCTCCTCCTCCCTCCTCCCGTTCCTTCCCGCCTCCCTCCTCCCTCGCTCCCTCCCTTCCCGCCTCCCTCCTCCCTCGCTCCCTCCCTCCCCCCTCCTCCTCCCTCAGTAGGTACCCCCTCCTCCCTCCTCAAACCTCCCTCTTGCATCATCCCTCTACCTACCCTCCCCCCCCCCCTTTGGCGCGCTGGATAGGGTGGGTCGGCGCACGCTGCGCAGGCGCTGACGCTGTTGGCCAACGGTATGACCAAGGAGGCGAAGTTGAGGGCTGGGCCAAGGCTCGCAGGGGGAAGGGAGGGTCGTATGTTATCAATGGATGGCCGTGAACACGGGGATGGGAATTTACCGTCATGTATAGGATCTCGAACGCAATTGAAACAGCATGGAGGTGTGAGCAATTGATTTGTCATGGTGGGACGGGGGGGGGACTGAGACGAGCGCCGCATAAGGGGCTTCGTGGTGGCGACGCACTACGATGGAGTGGAGACCGAGCTGGTGATCCGCAGCGACTGCTGGGGTGAGGACCATGTGCATCCCACGTGGTTGCAGCTCCCGCCCATCCACCTTCTCTTTCGGCTGCTACCCTCTACCGATCGCCCCCTCTCCGAATGCTAACCGCATGGGTTCCCTTTGGTTTCACCCTTGGGTGAAACCAAAGGGCCAACGTCCCCCTTGCCATCGTCCTCCCCCTCATTCGCGTCTTCCCTCTCGTCCTCCTCCACCTCCTCCCCATCCTCCTCCTGGAACGCAGGGGAGTCGATTTGGCTATAGCTAGGCAAATCGACTCCCCTGTTTCCCACTCCCCCCACCAGCTTGCGCCTTCGGTTGCTAAACAGCCAGTTTGTTGACAACATATGCGTCGACAGGACGGCACAGTGGCACCCGAGACGGAGATCCCCGTGCCCAAAAGAAAAGCTAAAGCTAAAGCCAAAGGAAAAGGAAGGGCAAAACCAAAACCGAAAGCTAAAGGCCGCGGCACAGGAACATGCGAGAACGACTTCGCTACCCCTCCAGCCAAGCGGAGCCGCGTAACCAGCGACGACGACAGTGATGGAGATGAAGAGGATGAGGAGGATGAGGAGGCTGTCGCAGCTGTCACAGCTGGACGATTACGGTAGGAAGGGGGTTGCAGAGTTGACAGCTGCGCTGGCTGGTCACACAGACACGCCCCCAAGCACACGGCCAAGCCCATGGCCAAGGCCAGCCTCAAGAGGCCAGCTGCAAGCACGCCAGCGCAGTCCGACGCCGCAGGTCCTGGAGCCGCCATCCAGAAGCCAGCACAGCAGCTAAAGAGACCAGTGATGACAGATGCTGGAGGCGACAAAATTACGTCAGAGGTCCCATCTGCTGCTCGCTCGAACGTTACCCTTGTCTATATATATATATATGATTGGTGTCATGCCGTCTCGTCCCCGCGCCCGTGGTACATTCGCCCCTGCAGCCCTAGCTGTACGCACATCTCTTTCTAGCAATTGTTTCACGGGCGTCCCCATCGATACTTTTTGAATACTTCGGCTCTTCAGGTCGTGCCGATGCGCTTGATGGATACTCCGTCCCACAATGGTGGCCGCTGCATCTTCCTGTTGGCAACTGGCAGCGACAAGGCGCAGGCTACAAGTTTCCTTGTTTTCCGACGCTTTCCAGAGCACGCCCGAAACCCCCCCCCCCCCCCCCCCCCCCCCCCCCCCCTCCCCAACCCCTCCACCCCCCGATTGCGAATCGCAATGCCACCCGCCATGGGCGTGCCGTGTCGCAACGCCTGTCCTACAAATGAGGTTGCAATGCTGTTGCGTACCGTTCTGCGTTCTGGCGTCAAGTGTTTGTGTTCTCACAAGTTTCTGTTATGGCGTCAAATTTTCTGTCATGTACCGCATGCTGCTTTACGTCAACTGGCTGTGACGTGCCGCAACATGGCGCTGCCGCGAATTTCCGGAATCAGCTGGTTAACTGCACCAAGGCGGCGGCGGATAAGCATTCCACTACTCCTCAGGCTGCGCGGCTCTCACCCCGATGACATGCTTATTCTCTCGGTTCGAATGGGTGGATCAACGCGTATTCATCTATACATGTATATATACATATATGTATACACGGACAGAGTGGCCTCAACAGGTAGCGGCAGGGCGAGGAGGAGGAGCGCCACGCCCGAAGAGGAAGAGGCAGGCGGCCAAGAGCAAGAGACGAAGCAAGAGCCCGTCGTGGGGCAAGAGATGTCCGCTGCCACTCTGGGTGGCTTTCACGATTACCTGAGGAGCCGATTAATGGCACCGCTACGCCTGGCAATTGCACGGAGCCGAGCGCGAGCGCGCTGCACAGCTCTCCTCGGGCAGTGCAGACATTTCGCCCGAGAGGCATTGAAGGCATATTAAATTGCATCAATTGCGGCAGCAAGGGCAAGCATCTCGCCGTTGGACCTGGCTTCCCAAAAACACGGCAGAATGATAGTCGTGGCATCGGCCCCCCAGGATGGGGGGGGGCAACGGGAGATGGGCGAGCAGAAGAGGGCGGAGGAAGGGGCACACAACATAATGATTAATCTGGTCGCCAGCTAGATTTTGGCAGCCGAAGTGACAGTAAGAGGTGGCCTGACGGAAACGCCTGCTAGTGGGCCAAGCATTGAACACAGTGCGAATCACAGCCGTAGCCCAGAAGTGGGGAAAAATACAGACGAGGGGGCGGCGGCATTGAATCAGATCAAGATGAGGACGAGTAACTGACGCATCCCAATAGCGTACTCTAGCACCGATAAGTTCTTCGAGATGTAGTACTGGTAGTTGACTGTGAATGACCTTCGCGAGCGCTCGCTGGAGACCTCTAGGGGGGGCATATGTGGGGTAGTTAGGGAGGCTGGAGGTGATTTGATACTGCTTCATCATGTTGCATCGGACGGAGTCGGACAAGAGAGGGTGTACATATCTGGCTGCGATCGGGGCGTCGTCAGACCCAAGCAAATTCTGTAGCCAAACACGCATATCGTGGAAAGCTGAACTCTGTTCTGCAGCTCGAACCATTGCTGCACAGGACACGGTCGATAGTCGAACGATATTTTTGCCGGGGCCGAGCGACTGCATGTTGAAAAAGACGGCGGGCGGGAAGGCGTGACGAGGAGCGCGAACGAGGGTTTGGTGGCACTCGCGCTCCTGGGCCTGGCAGAACTTCGGGAATGGCTGAAACTGGGCAACGTGACTGCGCGCAGGAGCAGCGTAGATATTGTAGGCCACGACGCTCTGCGCAAGACTCTGTCCGAGCTTTTTGACTTCCTGAGTCCGAGACGCAAGCTTGAGGGCGGGTGCACGCCAAGCGTCCTGTGCAGCATCGTGGCCTACAGTGACTCCTAGGTGCACGGCGCTCTTCTGGATCTGAAATTTGGCAACGTTGACCTGAACGTCCTGGAACATTTTTATGATGTCGTTTTTGTTTTTGTGGTTAATCATCAACAGGATGCATTTATTTATTTTCAGGACAAGGCCAGTGAAGTATCCTGTGCGTACAAGCAGGCGGAGCACAGTAGGAGAAGATGTCAACATATTGGCACATGCCAGTGCAATGCCGTCGGCGAACGGCGTCGGGCAGACCTCAATCTGGGACTGAGATCTTTATTCGCCGCAACACTGGATCAGGGATGAGTGCGAACAGGACACCTGGCAACGGACAGCCTTGTTTCATTCCGCGGGCAGCAAGGAAACGAAACGCTTCAGGCCCAGGAGGGCCTATGAACATGATAGCGTTGGTGTAGAGCTTTTTGATGGCCCCGCGGATCTTGTTCGGCAGGCGCATCCTGTCCAAAACCTTGAAAATCCACCGGTGGTGAACGCTGGGGAACGCTTGCGCGAAGTCGAACAGACAGCCTCCAGCATTCTTCTTACCCAGAGCACCTGCCCAGCCCAAGAGATGCCCGTCAAAAAGTACAACCTTGTCGGCTAAACTGCGGCCCTTTATGAAACCTTTCTGCGCAGGATCGACGATATCAGCGGCGACAGCTTGGAGGGGTCTGGGCCAGAGCGGAGCAGACAATTTTGTTGTCGGTGTTGGAGAGAGAGAGGAGACGGGAGTGATAGCTCCCTTGGGCAAAAAGGCACGCCTGCAGTAATTGAACTCGTTATCAAGAGGCCCATCCGAGAGGAGGTGGAGGTACAGGGAGTAGAGCGCTTGATTGACAGGCAGACTGGCAGCCCTCCAGGCCGCGCACGGAATACCATCTGGGCCAACTGCGGTATCTTTTTTGTGCATCAGACCTCGGGCGAAGCGATCCTCGGACAAGACCCAGTCGTGGCGTTGATGTGATTGTGTCACATGCTGCTCTTGTGTGCCGTCAAAGATTTGTGCATGCTGAATAAATGCGTTATCATCGGACATCTCATCACCAGGTTCGACCAGGAAAACCCTACTCCAGTAATCACAGAAAAGCTTCTGCGAGACCTCGGGGTCGGTGTGGACCTTGCCTTCTGGGCCCTTCACTCCAGCTAATTTGAGGGTCGGCCGCGAGGCAGCCCAGGCAGAAGAGAGGCGACGAACTCGAGCAAGAGCAGTCGCCTGAGCGTCGCCATTCATGTCAGGCGCCTCAAGTATCCTCTGCTCCTCCTTCTCATACATATCACGATGCAGCTGAGAGAGCATGGCGTGACATTCTAGCCATTGCGTCCGTAACATCATGTCGCAATCGAAGTACTGACGCAGCTGATGGGAAAGCACGACAGGCACTTCTGGCTCTACGCTCATCTTGCCGACGGTGCGCACGCAGCAGCTGTAGACAGGTGTGCGCCTTAGAAGCAAGACAGGAGGCAGCCTTGGCCTCAATGAACTGAAGAACTTGGTGACTGGCGCTCCTCATCAGCGCCTTGATTTCTTTTGCTCGCGCGCAGGGGTTGGGGTCCAGGGGGTTGTCCTCGATGCTCATGTCCAGGAAAACAGGAAACTTCGGATGCTCGGCTACCCACACGGGCACCGGCGGAAGTTTTCCCGAAGGCTTGAGCGGCTTCATGCTGAGGAACACGGGGGAGTGATCGGAGGGTTTGCTGACGACCGTGATGTCCCAGGAGGTGCCCGAGGGGACGCAGTCATCCATCAGTGCAACAGCGGGGATGTTAGTGTATATTCTATCAAATCTAGCGTAGGTAGTGTTGTCACGGGTGGCGCGACGGTGAATATATGACTGCTACTCAACTTCGCAAAACCGATGGAGAATCTCATCAAACAGGTTAGAAAGTCGGACCTGGCCAACTCGATCAGCACCGTTGCGAACCGAAGAACGACCTTCACCAGATACTAAGAAATTGAAATCGCCCGCAATGACACAGGAATGGAGGGAGGAGAGGTGGGACCTGATGCGGTGCATCATCTGCCGTGTGTAACCCTCTGTCCAATCGGGGTCGAAATGGAGGCTGACTAGCTGGAGGTTGCCCTTTGGGCCTTGCAACGTGAGGATAGCGACCCTGCCATTGTGAAGGATCTCGAACGCATGAGCGGTGAAGCACTGGAAGAGAGCTTTGCGGACAAAAACGAGGATGCCGCCAGCGCTGGCAGAAGGGCAAGAAGGAGCCGAACACTTGCATATCCTTGAAATCCTTTTCCAAAGTATTGAGGTCGCCCTGGCGACCGCGACTTTCCTGAATACATAGAATATCACGTGAACGGAGGAGGGAGGAGAGACAGCTATACTTGCCACGGCTGCGCTCGCGAGAGGTGGCAAGCGAACAGAGAAGGGACTGCGCGTTCCACGAGCAGACGGACAGAGGAGATGCAGACAGAAAAAAAGCTCAGGGTGGGCGGCGTCACTTCAGTATGCTGGAGCCCCTCTCCAGCAGCAGGTAAGGGAACTGAAGCCTCTGGAATGTCCACGTCAGCGGCCAGGTCTTCGCGTACAAGTTCGTACTGTTCCTGACGCTCGTCCCGTGGTAGAACATGTCAAAGCGACTTGCTGATTTTGTTCGCTTCGAGGATGATGGCGTTGATCGCGGCGACGTCCAGGCCCCACTGGCGCACCTCGTTCCCGTTGGCCTCGAAGTGGTAGTCGTCGTCGTTGTTGTAGATCAGTTGGATGATCGGCCAGATGTCCAGCCGGTCGGACAGGGAGAGAACGCCCTTGAAGCCGTTCACTTGCATGTAGCAATTCGCGTTCCAGTTGGCCAAGCTCTTGCACGTCGCTTCGACCTGCGGGTAGATAGAGGCAAAGATCCTCCTGAGTGCCCGGACATCAGGTGGGAGGTCGCCACGTGCTCGAATCTCCGTGTGCTTGCCGTCGCGGTTGTTGAGCCACTTGGAGCCGTTCTGCGCGTATTGCAGGCGGAAGCGCCTCGCCTGGTCAGCACTCTTGAACTGGATGAGATAGGTCTGCCCTGCCTCGTGAATCTGCGTCGTAACGTCCGCCGAGGTCCCTGCGTAGATGGCCTTGAGCTGGCCGTAGTGGTCCTGCATCGCTCTGCCAAGAACGGGCCTCGGCCAGGCGCCCATGAAAACTTTGGCGGCGTCGCTGCCAACGGCGCCTGCGACGTCGAGCATTCGCCGCCTGCTCCCCGAGGGGGCTGTGGTTGACGCCGAACTTGCAGCAGACGGAGCAATCGACTGGTTGGCCACCTGCATCTGCAGGCCCTTGATGGCGTCGTCTTGCTGGTCGAGGCGCTGGTAAATAGGTGGTAGCGCTGCCCCAACTGCAGTTCCTACACTCGCGTTGATCTGACTGGACAGGGGAGCCCCGAGGTTGCGTTGCATGTGTTCTAATAACACGGCAATCTCCGCTGCTGATGCCATGGCCTCTTGGGCGCGATACCCCCGTGATCACGTCAAGAGAAGGTAGCGAGCAGGAGAAGTCTTGGCCCCAGCAACGCGCAGGGGTTGCCTGAAACGGGGACTAGCCTCGGACCAGAGGTATCCGTTTTCTGCCCCGGAGACAAAGACATCTTGAGCCAAAATGGCTACGGACAGGGCGAGGGGGAGGAGGAGGAGGATTGAGATGAGTTTGAAGTGCCAGGTCGAGTGACGCCGGCAAACGGAATTTAATAAGAAAACGAGTCTGCGGAGGCTGTCATTTCCAAGGTGCCCAAGCGTCTGGGGGAGGAGCTTGATGTGAAGACCATGCAGACACGCTTCAACGTGGACCATGTCAAGGATTGCAGTGTTATGCGTGGCTCGAAGCTCCCAGGGGGCGCAAAAAGGAGATGTGCGCCGCTGACATGAAGCGCATCATGGAGAAGGCCGTGAAGTTGCGCGACGTAGCGCTGGAGGAGGACTAGGTTCGGGAAGCAAGGCTACGCTCTAGGCCGCCGCTAAAGTTTGTTGCGCTCGCACGAGCCATCCACCCTCACCCGTTCTCCAGGCCAAGACGATCATGAGTTTGCGTTGCATGTCGAAGCTCGTTTGAAACATCATGGCCGCCAGGAGTCCCCCCCCTCGGCATGCCACTGGCCTTCAGAAACCAAGGATGTCGAAGGTTAGCTCACTAGTGCGATGCGCATGCAGTTATAGGCTTCGGATGCAGACCCTGCGCAGGCAGACGCTGCGGTGATCGATTATATATATATATATATATATATATATATATATATATATGCGCCTTGTCCGCCATGGAACGGGGCGCCACCAGACGGCCCCGCCCGATGCCAAAAGATGCTGGAACTGCTCGACGATGCGCTCTTCCTCATCCTCCTCTCACCCTCGTCATCACTCTCTCCTCAAATTTCTGTGTATCCCCTTCTCCTTCCGCGTCGGCTCATCCTGCTCACTGTCCCACTTGCGTGCTCCCTCCACCGTAGGTTCATCCGGTCCCGTGCGACCTGACAATGTGATTGACGAAAGATCTCGAGTTGCCCCCGTCCGTCTATACGCTAGACGCTAGGTGCAGCCAAGGCGCTGACGCAAGGAACCTATTGGACACGCACGGGGCGCGTTTTTTGCTAGGTGATGGTTGTTCCTCTAGCGCTCCTCGCGCACGCTGGCGCGTTTAGGGTCTACGACGGTTTCGCTCCTTGTCCCCTTATGCCGGCGGCCCGGCGGCACTCGCATAAGGGGGAAATGGAGGAACGGGTTTATATATATACAGATAAACGGCTTACACGTTAGCGCAGTAGTCGGCTCAAGTGCGCGGGGCGCGACCTCGTGCTGACTGACCGCCTCGCGCTATTGTTTCGGCGACGCTGGGAGGAGAATGCGCGAGGGGAGATATGATGAAACGGAGGAGGGGAAAGGAGTGCGAGGGGGAGAAAAGGAGGAGGAGCAGGAGGAGGAGGAATACCCCAAGTCCTCGCCGTCCTCCTCCTCCTCCTCCCCCTCCGCCTCCTCCTCCTCCGCCCGAAAGGGGTGGGAAGCGCTGAGTGGGGTGGGGCGGGGGTGGGGGGGCTTCCTCCACCGCTCCGCGGAGGTGACGCGTGCCCGATGTCAACGGCGTCGGGGGATGCGGTACGTGGGGCACCGCCCGCGCTCACGGTTCCAGATTCCGATTCGAATTCACCGCCCCCGAGCATCTTGCGTGCATCTACGTTGCCTCTGCGCGGCGCGTCCGCAGAGGACCGCGGGTGCACGCGCGTTCCGTTGGCGGCCCTGGCGGCCTCAGCCCCGCCCCCCCCCCCCCCCCCCCCCCCCCCCCCGCGCCCCGCCGCGCGCCCCCCCAAATCAATGCCGCAACCCCCCTGTACCTCTATAGAAACATCGGGGGATTGGACTATAGTTGGGAGCACCCGTTTGCCCAATAAGGACGGTGACTTGTGGGACATGGTTAACGAGCAGCACTCTGACGGATCTGCCCTCCTGGCTGAGAAATGCGATTTGGAGAAACAGGACATCGGTTCTTAAGAAGTATTGTGACTGTTCGGTTATCCCCCTCGCAGCCACACGTGCATGAATTGCCCCCCCCCCCCCCCCCCCTCAACCCACGCCTCCACTCGCGCAGGAAGGTCCCGACGGACTGAGAACCTTCCTGCGCGAGTGGAACAAGGCCCTGTGGGGCCGCTGGTCCGCTACCCGGGATAAGAGGGCGCCCGAGCCCGAGACTGAGTCCGGTGACCCCGAGCTTGGAGAGGGAGGGAGAGGTCATGTGGATGGAGGATGAGGGTGGAGGAGGATGCGGAGAAGGAGGAGGAGGAGGCAGAGGGGGAGAGGTTCATCCCGCCCTGAAGGCAGCGGCGAAGCCGCACATAGAGACGATGCGCAAGATGATGATGGACCAGACGAAGGCGTTCTTGTGCAGCCCTCGAGTCCCCACGGTTTCCGAGGCCAGTGCGCGCGGAGAAGGAGGGGGGGGGGGGGGGAGGAGGAGGAAGAGGAAGATGAGGAGCAAGAGGAGGAGGAGACGGAACAGGAGGATGAGGAGGGGGGCGAGGAGGAAGATGAGGAGAAGAAAGAGGAGAGGGGGGAAGGAGAGGGAATAGGAGGTGGAGGTGGAGGTGGAGGAGGAGGAGGAAGAGGAGGAGGAGCAGGAGGAGGAGGAGGAGGAAGAGGATAAGGAGGAAGAAGGGGAGGAGGAGGGAAAGGGAGGAAGCGGGAGGGCTCGCGCTCGGAGAATCTTGAGGAGGAGGCGGAGAAGGAAGAGGACAAGGAAAAACAGGGGAAGGATTGTGAGGCAGACAGTTGCGGCGATGCTCAGTATGGTTTCTTTCTGTCCTGCCCTTGCCGCAGGTGCTCAAGAAGTTCGTGGAGCTATTCGGTGACGGCGTATTGAGCAAGCTGGCGAAGGGAGAGTGGCCGTTCGACAACCTCGACGGAAAATCATCCTCAGACAGCAGCCAGAACATCAACGCGAGCTCCGAGGGCAGCCAACCCGACGACTCACTCGCGTCACCCCCTCGCCGTCCGAAGTCCCCGAGCCCGAGTCCAGAGGGAGAGCCTGAGACCAAGCCAAACCCGTTCGTCGCTTTCCGAACCACTCTTGAGGCGCCTCATCTGATGTTCCTGCGAAGCCCCCCACGCAGTCAAAGCGCGCTGCTTCCACTGAGAAGAAGCGCAAGCGCAGGCGTGGGAAATCGAGCAGCTCTGACTAGGTCTCATCCCTGTCGCCCCCAACTCCATCGTTAACACAGCCCGCGCCTTCTCGCGCCACGTCCCTGCACCGCGTGACACGCGCGAACTTCTCGGCTGCGTTGCATGTTTTGAATGCAGCCCACGAGCCGAGCTGGCGCGCTGTAGATGGGCGCCTGGTGCGCAGCGGACAGCGCCCCGCGCAGAAATAAGAAACAACATGTAAGAACTAGTTCCTTTTCTGAACATTGGGTTTTTATTGTGTTTCACAGCCGACATGCATGTTTAATACATTTTGCGTTCTGTATTTAAAAAATAGTTTATATTGTGTTTTCACAGGTAAACTAGCTTTTAAACACATTTGTTATGACAGCTCTTTTTTTCGGGCAATGGTTTCGCTATAAAAACAATGTTTTCTCACTTTTTCATACATTTGTTCTGACAGAAAGGTGGCCTGGGCCCCGCTCTCCGGCTTGCGGCTCTCCGGAGTGCGCCCCCCCGCTCTCTGACTCGACCGGGCCTGGGCTGAGTATCGTTCGGGCTCGAGGTTGGAGCCTTCAGACGCACGTGGCGCAGAGTTTCGGGCAATGGCTCCGAAGCGCAAGAAGGGCGCTGGCAGCGCCGCAGGATATTTGGGGTTCGAGTTCCAACTGAGAGATGATCAACAGATTTTGCAGGCGGGGTATATTACGGCGTGGGTGAGTAGATCGGCAGAGAGTCTGGCGGCAGCGCTTCCCTTCCCAGGCGAGCCCGAGCCCGACGCGCCGGAGGCCCCCAAGGCCGCGCAGAAGTTGCGCAAGCAGCTCGAGGAGCAGGGCAAGGACTACACCCAGATGACGGCTGAGGACGCGGAGAAGCTTCCTCACGGCTCCATGGGGCGACATCTGCTCAGAGCAGCGTGGGCCCCATCCCCCCCTCACCTCAGCCACGTCAGCTTGCTCTCGATCACTCAGAGCTCATCGATCGCTGGCTCCTCCATTGCTCCATCCCCCCCCTCCCCTCCCTCGAGATGCTCAGATCGCTTCGTTGGATATTGGGCAGCTTTACGTTCTGATTTGCTCAGAGCAGCGTGAGCCCCATCCCCCTTTACCTCAGCCACATCAGTTTGCTCTCGAGCCCGTCTGCACTCAGAGCTCATCGATACTTGGCGCCCCCATTGCTCCACCCTCGCCTCCTCCCTCTCTCTTGATGCTGAGATCGCCTCGCTGGCTGTGAGGCAGCTTCTCATTCGCATTTGCTCAGAGCCTCGCGGGGCCCATGCCCCCCCCCCCCCACACACACACACACACACACACACGCACACGCACACACACACACGCACACCTCAACCATGTCAGCTTGCTCTCTCGAGCCCGTCTGCAGTCAGAGCTCATCGATCATTGGCTTCCCCATTGCTCCATCCCTTCCTCCCCTCACTCGTGATGCTGTGCTCGCTTTGTTGGATAGTTGGCAGCTTCGCATTCGTAGTTCAGGAGTCTCTCAAGAAATCAAAGACGTCTGCCGCTGCCGCGCTGATGCCACCCCTCCGTCCTCCGCCCGCTCCCCAGCACAACGGCAGCAATTGTGCATGGCCCTCTCGTACTCGCTCAATAAAGGCGCTGGCGGTGCAGATGGCAAAACATACGGAGATCCCAACAGGAAGGACAGCGATCGGAGGGCCTGGCTGGCCAGGTTCATCATCGACCCGACCAGCGGATGGTGCATGGGCACCACGGCCACGACGGCGCATATTTCCCAGCTTGCTTCCAGGGAATTGTCATGGCAATTGCGTGGTGGATGCATGGGGTGGAATGGGCGGGTGACGGGACGTGAATTGGTAGTGTTAACGGCAGGGAGGTGGGCCTGCTCTAATCTCAACGCTGCAGGTGCACAACAAGGACGAGACAGAGGACACCATCGAGTGGTTGACGCGCTCGTAGCTCGGCGGGCCCATGTACCTGAACGACATGGAGCATGCGGGCCTGCTCATCGAGTCGAAGACGCTGGGGTCGCAGCCATCCCAGTACGCTGCGCTGGCGAAGAATGGCATCAAGGAGTACAAGTGGAGCAAAGCCATCGAGCGCAAGGCGGCAGCCTTTTGCGAGACGCGATGTTTTTCGGGAGGGGGGGGGGGGGGGGGGGGGGGGGGGCACGGGCGAGTGTAGGAGGGTGGGGATGTGAATAGACGCGCTTCCGCGCCGAGCACGTTTCTCTGTCGCAGGTGAGACTGGCACATTCCATGGCTTCGCGCGGTGGCTCTAACGTGCCACTGCGGGTGTGTGTGTGTGTGTGTGTGTGTGTGTGTGTGTGTGTGTGTGTGTGTGTGTGTGTGTGTGTGTGTGTGTGTGTGCGTGTGTGCGTGTGTGCGTGTGTGTGTGCGTGTGCGTGTGCGTGTGCGTGTGTGTGTGTGTGTGTGTGCGTGTGGGGGGGATGAAGAGGATGAGGGCGAGGGCGGCTCATGATTCGGGGGATGAGGGCGAGGGCGGATCATGATGAGGACGAATGGGGAGTTGAAAGACCGAGTAGAGTGATGCTGGCCCGCCTCTTGGCATCTCCAGCCCGCCCCCCCCCCCCCCCCCCCCTTTCTCGACGCGCAGGGCGCTTCGAGACACCAAGCGAGCGGCAACCCAGCTGCGCGGCCTGGGCGAATCGAGCACAGTCGAGACCATGGCGGAGATGCCTGCCGACCACTACTCGGAGGTGAAGAAGGCGTCTCCACGGGATGGGGGCGAGGGCGAGTGGTGCAGCTTCAGGGCGAGGGTGAGATTGAGGGCGCGGCTACTGCAACTCGTCAACTTGATTGGATGTGGGCACGGTTGACCGCGCAACAGCCACATATGCAGCTCAATCGACTCGATGGGGGGGGGGTGGGGGGGGGTGCGACAAAGGAAGGCGCACAATCGCGCGCCAAGCAATGGAGCAGACGCGGCTGGGCTCCAACCCCGCCGTCACGTGCGACGCCCCGAAGTCCAAGCGCACCAGGGGCAGCGAGGCCATCGCGGAGACCCCCGACGACGAGACCGACGCTGAGAGGCTCAAGCGCGAGCAGAGAGAGCGTGAAAGCCAAGGACGGGTTGTGCCACGTTTTAGTGTCTGTGGTGCATGCTCTCTCGGGCCTGTATACTCCAGCCCACCCTCGCATACGCGCCATCCCCTCATGCGTCTAGAAACTTGTTGTACACCAGTGCCCTAAATTAGCTCGTCCTGTATCCCAGCGTGCGTGGTCCACTCGCCCATTGCCTTCCAGCCGCCGCCAGGATAAAGTGTTGTCGGAGCCCCAGGGTTACTGCAACAGCATCGCGACTGAGCTGGGCCAGGCTACCACCAATCTTTGTTTTGCAATGTCGGGTTGGCTTCGTCATGCGCCGACTGGTCGTCCTAGGCGCCCTGCATGGGTATGAGCTCTGCACGGCGCGCAGTGGTCGTTGCAAGGATGCGTGTGTTTCGCAACGCCGCTCCATCTAAGTACAGAGTTGGGTTCGTATTGGCGAGTGGTTTCCGATGGTCTGTTTTCGTTCGTGCGCTATTTTTGTGTAAAGTTCGCATGTGGATGCAATGTGTTGGTAGCTCCCCATCGCGCCAGGCCGATGAGGTGCATCGCGGCCTCCGCGAGAAGAACAACCCCGAAGCCTTGGTCGACCATCTGAAGAAGCAGGTCGCAATCCAGACTCATAACTTGGATTGCATGAAGAGGGGCACGCGGGCGTGGAAGCGCGAGCGCAAGGCTTGGACGCAGGCCGAGGTAGATCTGTGCAAGAGGGCGATCGCCGAGTTCAAGTCCGCGTTCCAGAAGGGCGACGGGATTGACGGCAACAACGGCTGGGACTGACTCCGTTTTGTCGCCTCCTATCGATGCCGCCCCGTTCTCTCTCTCTGTTTATCTCTCTCTCTCTCTCTCTCTCTCTCTCTCTTTTTCTCTCTCTCTCTCTCTCGGTCTCTCGCTCACTCGGCCCCCCCCCTCTGTGCCCCTACCCATCTTCCAAAAGCCCAACCACTATGCGTTCGAGATCTGGCGTCAATGGTGTTCCGTTACTGCGGCCATTTCTCAATCATTCCTCTCCCTCGCTACCACCGCCCATCCCTCTCCCCTCCTCCCCGCGTCAGCCCATGCGCCCTCACTCACTCGTCTTGTCCCTGTATTCCTGCATTGGAAAGGCACCACCACGAAGTATGTGAGACGTGTATGCCTCCTCGGTTAGCGCTGTTTCTCATTTCGCACCTGCTACCGCTACGCCCCTGCATAGCCCGTTCGCCAACCTGCCCCAAATACTAAGGTTGCTAGTGAAATGGCATGCCCAACGCGACTGGGCGACCCCCCCAACAATGTTGGGCATGCCATTTCTGTGGCGGGTCCGAACCCCATGCGTGCCGCGTCGGGAAGTTAGGCGACCCCCCAATTGGCGCTGAACATAACGATCCCTCACCTGCTGGAGTGCCAAGGGGCATGCGCTCGTTCGGGTCTCTTTGGCGCCGACGGCATGGGCCTAAGGCCACAACAAGGTTGCGCACGCTGATATCACTGAACGCTCATTCTCGAGACACTGTCGCTGGCGCTGCCTCTGTGCGCAACCCGCTAACTCGCTGAATCGATCGAATGGTCCTCTCACCCTACCCCCACCCCCCGCTATCTGAATTTCATGTCACCCAAATTTCGACTCCCCTCTTGATGCCCACCACCGCTTGCTAACCTCTCGCGCCACGGCGCCCCGACCGGAGGTTCATCAAGAACTCGTGGACTGACATCAAGAAGATGGCGCTGAAGAGCTCCAATGTCGAGGACGTGTGATCTCAGTTTCGGCTGAGGGTGGCCCGACGAGGGCAAGGGGGGTTCTGGAGATGCATGGGTTTCCGCGACCCGGGTTGCAGGAATATCACGTGGGCGAAACTTCGGGGACGAAGCAAATGTGATTACCCAAGTGGGTAATCACATCAGCCTCGCCCCCGCAACTTAAGCTGTCGCCGCCCTGTCACACCCGCCCCCCCAGCTATGTGGGCTGTTCCTGTGCTCATATTTAAATATGAGCACACCAGCTTCGGAATCTCCCGACACAATTGCTTTGGGAGGTTCCGAAGCAGGGTGATTTCTTACACGCTTTCTGACGTCATGTTAACATTGTTCTTCTGACAGCTGGGTGCTGGCACGTCCCTCTGGAGGGAATTAATTGCCAACAGCTTCCAGCTGTTTCGGCATCGCCAAGGTGGAAGATGCCGACACAGTGAGATGTGTTAGAGCTTTCTGGCGCCAGGGTCGTCGTTCGGACGGTCGGGCGCCCACGTCTCCGCCCTAGGAAACGCCGTAGCCCACGCTCGGCTAGATTTTGTACGCAGGCACGTGGGCGACTCGCCTGCGCGGTTGGGCGCGAAAATGCCAGCGAGCTTCTGTGGATATAGATTTCTCGTGGTCCCAGGCTGCACGCGTTCGTTGCGCGAGCCGTTTTAGCATCGGAGTTCTGATGGGTCTACGGCGCAGCCTGCACGCCCGCGTGGGAATTTCTAGCGATGTGCGGAAGAAGCAGAAGCCGAATCGGTCACCCTGATACAATGTTAATTCACATTCCCCGCCCCCTCTGGGCCCACACCCTACCCCCGACGCTACATCGTCCTACCCTCATCTCGACTCTCCGTAGGTCCAGCGGAGAAAAGTGGACAATCGGCATGTACACTCGGTGTCGAATACCTGCGATTTCTGCACTAGCTGGAGAGTGGGCGCACGCAGCTGATTCTGACAGAATCGGCGGAGGACTAGCAAAGCTGGCGACTGCTGGACGGAATCCCAAAAACGCGTCAAGGTCAGTGGGCGTATGAACTTAAGCCATGTGGTGTTATAAGTGCTTGAAGCAGCTAAAACGCCACATGGCTTAAGTACTGATTGCGTTGTGTCCCTCAGGGATCTGGCATCTACGCTCAGGCGTGGTTCTCTTCTACCCCCGCTCTACCAAGCCGAGGCTGTATTTTGGAACAACGATACGGGAGAACAGACGAGGGGGATGCTGTCGTTCCTGCTGCCCCGCGAAGTTTTAGAGAACACGGTCCCCGAAGACAAGGAGGTCGAGTACTGCAACGACCCAGTGCAGCCAGCTTTGCACCAGACATTAGCACATGCGCTGGCGCGCCTGGGAGCTTCAAGCGACGAGGGTGCACCTATTGGCAGTATTGGAGTTCGGGGTGACTCGGCGCCACACTTGAGCAACATGAGGGATTCGATCTTCCTGTTCGTCTGGCACTTGCTGACAGGCCCAGATAATTACCCTGTGACGTACCCAACCCATTTGTATCAATGGAAACGAGGAGTTGGCCGAAACTTGTGTGGGCAATCAACTTGATGTGTAAGCTACTTGGGAGGCGTCACTGTGCTGGGCCCCGCAAGCAGGCCTCGAAAGCGGCGACAGTTTCACTGATCGCAGCCCACCAGGGACGGCGAGGTCTAACTTGAATCTGCGTGTGGCGTCACTGTGCTGGGCCCCCCCAGCAGGCCGCGAAAGTGGCGACAGTTTCACATATCGAAGCCCCCCAGGGATGGCGAGGTCCCATTTGAGTCCGCCGTGGGTGCCCACTGCTGGGCCCCCCAGCAGCCCTCGAAAGTGGCGACAGTTTCACAGGTCGCAGCCCCCCAAGGGATGGCGAGGTCAGATTTGAGTCCGCCGTGTGTACCCACTGTGCTGGGCCCCCCAGCAGGCCTCGAAAGCGGCGACCGTTTCACTGATCGCAGCCCCCCAGGGACGGCGAGGTCTAATTTGAATCTGCGTGTGGCGTCACTGTGCTGGGCCCCCCAGCAGGCCGCGAAAGTGGCGACAGTTTCACAGATCGAAGCCCCCCAGGGATGGCGAGGTACCATTTGAGTCCGCCGTGGGTGCCCACTGCTGGGCCCCCCAGCAGGCCTCGAAACTGGCGACAGTTTCACAGATCGCAGCACCCCAGGGATGGCGAGGTCTAATTTGAGCCCGCCGTGTGTACCCACTGTGCTGGGCCCCCCAGCAGGCATCGAAAGTGGCGACAGTTTCACAGATCGCAGCCCCCCCAGGGATGGCGAGGTCTAATTTGAGCCCGCCGTGTGTACCCACTGTGCTGGGCCCCCCCAGCAGCCCTCGAAAGTGGCGACAGTTTCACATACCGCAGCCCCCCCAGGGATGGCGAGGTCCCATTTGAATCCGCCGTGTGTACCCACTGTGCTGGGCCCCCCAGCAGGCCTCGAAAGTGGCGACAGTTTCACAGATCGCAGCCCCCCCAGGGATGGCGAGGTCCCATTTGAATCCGCCGTGGCCCACTGTGCTGGGCCCCCCAGCAGGCCTCGAAAGTGGCGACAGTTTCACAGATCGCAGCCCCCCAGGGATGGCGAGGTCAATTTGAGTCCGCCGTGTGTACCACTGTGCTGGGCCCCCCAGCAGGCCTCGAAAGTGGCGACAGTTTCACAGATCGCAGCCCCCCAGGGATGGCGAGGTCACATTTGAATCCGCCGTGTGTCTACCCACTTCGCTGGGCCCCCCAGCAGGCCTCGAAAGCGGCGACAGTTTCACAGATCGCAGCCCCCCAGGGATGGCGAGGTCTAATTTGAATCAGCCGTGTGTACCCACTGTGCTGGGCCCCCCAGCAGGCCTCGAAAGTGGCGACAGTTTCACAGATCGCAGCCCCCCCAGGGATGGCGAGGTCTAATCTGAGCCCGCCGTGTGTGCCCACTGCGCTGGGCCCCCAGCAGGCATCGAAAGTGGCGACAGTTTCACAGATCGCAGCCCCCCAGGGATGGCGAGGTCACATTTGAGTCAGCCGTGTGTACCCACTGTGCTGGGCCCCCCAGCAGGCCTCGAAAGTGGCGACAGTTTCACAGATCGCAACTCCCCAGGGATGGCGAGGTCTAGTTTGAATCCGCCGTGTGTACCCACTGTGCTGGGCCCCCCAGCAGGCGTCGAAAGTGGCGACAGTTTCACATATCGCACCCCCCCAGGGATGGCGAGGTCCCATGTGAGTCCGCCGTGTGTACCCACTGTGCTGGGCCCCCCAGCAGCCCTCGAAAGTGGCGACACTTTCACATATCGCAGCCCCTCAGGGATGGCGAGGTCCCATTTGAGTCCGCCGTGTGCGCCCACTGTGCTGGCCCCCCCAGCAGGCCTCGAAAGTGGCGACAGTTTCACAGATCGCAGCCCCCCAGGGACGGCGAGGTCTATTTTGAGTCCGCCGTGTGTAGCCACTGTGCTGGGCCCCCCAGCAGCCCTCGAAAGTGGCATCAGCTTCACAAGTCGCAGCCCCCCAGGGATGGCGAGGTCCCATTTGAATCCGCCGTGTGTACCCACTGTGCTGGGCCCCCCCGGCAGCCCTCGAAAGTGGCGACAGTTTCACAGATCGCAGCCCCCCAGCTGGCACGCAGCGACGAGCGAGGCAAAAGGCAAGGGGGAAGAGAGGGGCGGAAAGGAGGCAAGGCGACGCGCGAGCAGTGCTCTATTCAAAACGAGAACCCAACGCAGGAGGGTTGGGAAAGGAAACGCTGGTGGATTTGCGCATTCCCAAAATCCAAGGTCTGAGTTCCAATGGGAGGCGGGATGGAGGGGGGCGAACACCGCCCCACACGTACACACAGACAGACAGACAGACAGACAGACAGACAGACAGACAGACAGAAAGACAGACAGACAGACAGACAGACAGACAGACACGCACACACATACACTCGAAAACTAATGACATATATATATATATATATATATATATACATACATGTATCCTAACGCTAGACCAGATAGATCGATGCAGATAGAGACGGGCTCATCTGTTTCATCTGTCGAAAGACTGTGGGCGTTCCCGGGAGACATGTCATAAATCTGGCCCCGTGCAACAGTGTCAAAAGGTAGTATTGTTGAAACCAACAGAAGGAGGGGAGGGATGGAGGAGCCAAAACGGCCATGGATGACCGTAGGAGAGGGGTTCCCCTCTCTGCGGCCCGGACGCTATGGCAGGAAAACCGTTCTGAGAACAAACAATCCTAACGCTAGACCAGATAGACCGATGCAGATAGAGACGGGCTCATCTGTTTCATCTGTCGAAAGGCTGTGGACGCTCCCGGGAGACATGTCATAAATCTGGCCCAAACCCATTGTATGACCTGGGCCGTCATGCTACACATTCCCTTAGGTGCTGGAGCCCCCGAGCCTCTCGAGACGCGACGATCCACTGTACCAGCAATTTGGCCAGGGGGAGAGGGTAGGGCTCCGCAGTCTTTGTCCAGTGGATATTAGAGCGGGGCTGCCGACCGCGAAGATGAATGTGAGGCAACTTGGATCGGCAGCAGACCTTCCCAGAGATGGACAGGTCCTCCGACCTCAGGAGGGTGCATGTCCGCTCGAGCCCTGGAGGCGGAAACACTACAGCCCAGCCAACAAAACGTGTTCTCCTTTGCCAACGCGTGTCAGACATGCGAAAATCACAGATGATGTCCCGGCCCTTCGCCAGAAGCCTACACATCGAAGGTTCGGACCATGCGAGGGACGTGCGTGGGCTCTCTGCAATAATGGGAACTCCAAAACGGATACAACGGCGGATAGTGCTGATCATAAAAACAAAGGTGCCATTTCCTTCTCGAAGCTGCTCGGCATCTCGCCCAGACAGCCCAAAAACACCACGGGGGTGCGCGCGGGACCTCAAAGGGGGCCGCCTAGCTTGCGACCAAGTGGTGCACGGGGCCCCCCCGATGGCCCCGCGGATTCGCTTGCTCCTGATCCATCCGAAGACAACTTGCTGCACTGTGCGGTTCGTAACGTCAAACTCGGCACCGCGCTTCAAGTCTAGTCTACTGCAACCAGCACCTCCGATGTTTCCAAAATATCTGGCGGTGCGGCCTGAACCAGAAGAGGTCCAGATATACAGTTGCCGAGCCAGCTTGCTGCTTAGCACGTCGGAGGTGTGAATTAAGCCGAGAAAGAATCTGCCCTGAAGTCATCGCAGCGGCACTAGAGCGCGCTGCAGCTGAGCAGTGGGGAGCTCTGGGGGCGACCGCACGCCCCGAAGGAAGGCCGCCGGGTCCTGGCTGATGGCGTTGTCGTAGCGGCGCACGGCGAGAGGTAGCTTGGCGGCTTCGTTGGCGACCCGCGCGTGCTTGCTGTAGCGATTCACGCTGGCGTCGGCCTTCCAGCGCCCTTGACGCTTGATCTGCTCGGGTGTTCGGCGCTTTGTGAGACTGTCGTAGCTGGCTCCTCTGTGGCGAAGGCAGTAAGGGTGTGGGCGCAATGCTGACGCGCTGCTGACCTCCGCCAGGGTTCTGAAGTGCTCCGAGAACTGCAACTGGCTGGAGGGCCAGAGGTTGCCCTGGCCGGCTCTGTGCTTCAGCTCGAGCAGCCCGGGCGTCAGCTGCTTCATCACGTCCCAGTCCAGCGCCGCGCTCTCGTCGAACTCGCGGGTCTTGCTCCCGATGTTCTCCTCTGCGGGCGACAGGGGCAGCATCCAGTGCCGCGTGGGCGACCCCGCCGCCGGCGCCGCCAGCTGCGGCCCGTTCAGCTCGACCAGCTCCAAGGGCCTGAGGTAGCCGATGAAGCAGATCAGGAGCGCGAGGGCCGCGCCCCGGAAGCCCTGGAGGAGGGCGGCGCCGATCATCGCCGTCAGCCCGACGAAGGGGAGAGGCGCCCTGCTGCGGCCCGGCGCCAGCCGGCGGAACCCCCGCAGCGCCTGTCTGGCGCGCGCGGGCGCAGCAGGGCAGCCCTTCCTGAGCTGCGGGTACCTGTGCTCCAGCGCCGCCAGCAGCTTCGAGGCCGTCGAGTGATTCTCCCCCTCGAAGTACAGGTGCCCCCAGTAGTCCAGCAGGTAGGTGCCCAGCTCCCCGGCCTTCAGCTCGCGGACGGCGATCCCCGCCCAGCGCTCGAAGGTGGCCAGGTCGGTGTCGTAGAGGTCCGCGGTCGCGCCGCGGACCGTGCTGACCTCCAGGAAGAAGGCGCCCTGCTCTCTGCACAGCTGGGCGCTCTCGAGGTGGGCCGCTCGCCGCTGCCGCCGCCGCCTCTTCCGCGCCGGCGCGCCGTCGGCCATGACCATGTCCACCGGCAGCGGCTCGACGGGCCGGGCCTGGCTCGCCCGCGCCCCGCCCCCTGGCCTCCTGGTCGACAGCGCGTCGGAGCGCCGAGAGAGAGGCGCCCCCTGCCGGGGTGGCCCCGCGCCTCTCAACATCGCGGAGGTCTGGATGTTCCCGAACTGGCCCGCGGTCTTTGAGCCTAGAGCCGCGGTCAGCAAAGTTGACTTCCGATGGGGCCCAACGAAAGAAGAACTTTGACCCTGTGGCGATCGATAATGCCCCTGACTCTCTGCAAGTCTGATTTAGCTCTGGATTGGCTGCACGACCCCTCGACAAAGCAAGGACAAGAGACATATTGTCACCCAGAACATGATGATCCTGACCGTGATTTTCAGCACAACGAAGCACGTGGCGGACTCCCACGATCGCCCCACGCCCCTCGAGACGGAGGTTGCGCTCCTCAGCGCCCCAGCGGCCGCGCACACGCAGCTGCCAGTCCTCCTGGCGCCCCGCGAGGCCGAAAGGGATCTCCTCGAAGAGGTGCCGTGTGGTCGTCGCTCTCCCCCATCGAGGATGCTGGTCATCGCCGCGAGCTCGTAGGCCTGCAGCGCGTGGCGGCGGGCGTCGATGGCGTCCTCCACCAAGTAGCGCCAGCCCTCGGCGATCCTGCAAGCGCGACTGACATCCGCAGCAGGGGCCTCCCGCTGCACCACGGCGAAGCCGCCAGAGTCGCTGCCATCCTCCCCAGTCGACGCGTCGGTGGCGGTCACGATGGGGCTGCAGGACCTGCGCGTGTCAGTGAAGGCAAACACGATCAAGGGGCACATCATGCGGAGCTCGCCCTTCGCGGAGCCCCAGAGCTTCCATCCAGAGTCGCCCGCCTCCTCGATGAAGCGGTAACACGCGTGCGGCAAAGCCAACAACTCCCTTCGCATGAGAGCCGCCCAAGTGAAGTGGGCGACCAGCAACTGGAGCTCCCTTCCCGTCATACGGCCGAGTCCCAGCGCGCGCAAGCAGGCCAGACGGACCCGCCACAAGCGCTTGGATGTGACCGAGATGGCGCCGGAGTCGGAGTCGAGCAGCAAGCCAGTGAACTCCTGACGGCCTCCAGCGAGCTCGACACCCTTGCAGGCCAGCCCTGCGCGCTCCAGGGCAACCAAGGCATCGTGGGCCTTGAGCTCGACGCTGGGCTTCTCCTGCCCGAAGATGCCGACGTTGTCCACGTAGACGGCGGCTCTCGTAGCATCTGACTCCAGCTCGCGAAAGTTGGGGCTCGCACGCTTGTCCAATAGCATGCCCGCCATCCCTTGGCAGAAGTAAAGCGACCACGGCCAGCCCATAGCCAGGACACACAGTCGAGGAGTGGCCTTCTTGCCCGACAGGCCCACGGCGCGCAGCGCCTCCACGTCGACCGGCGGCAGCCTGGGGGAACTGCTGAGGCCTGGCGGGGTCATCACTCTGAAGAAGGCACTGTTGACGCCCATCTGCGCAAGGTACATCGGAGCGTCGGCGCGGGCACGTGCAGCTGCCCAGGCAGCAGGAGAGGGAAAGTGCGAGTGCTTCGGCTTCGCGAAGAGGTTGTTGAGACACACCGTGTCGAGGATAAGTCTGAGCGCGTGGTCCTTCTTCGAGACGAAGAAGACGCCGACGGTCGGGTCCTCATAGTCCCCAAGCTCCAACAGGTTAGCATTGAACAGCGATGAGCCGAATCTAGCAAACCCCCACTTATTGTGAATTCGGGCAGCATCCGAGTGAGGCTTCTCGGGGGAACTGTCATTGGGGGTCGGCTCAGGCGCCAAGAGGAGCTCCTGCCATCGGCACCAGAAGTCGAGTGCAGCTCCGCGAAGACACGAGCTGCCGTCAGTCAAGCCACCCTCCTTGGGCAGCGAGACCAACCCTGGCTGGCACCTCGCCCTCGGGGCGTCGACCATGTCGTAACCTGGTCCCGCTCGGGCGCCGCAAAGCTCATGAAAGGCTTCCGCGGAGAAGCAAGATGGCGGACCAGGCGAAGCCACCAGCCTGGAGATGCGCTCCAAGACCTTCATCTGACCGGCCGACGGCGCGTGAACCCCCGAGTCGAAGTCCGAGCAGCCATACATGCGGTTGAGGCTCCTCGTCGTCTCGTTGGCCCACAGACGCCAATTGATGCTCACGTTGGCTCGCTTGCGCACCGCGCGGCATCGAGCCGAGCTGCCCAAGAAATCCGCGGTGGAGGTAGACGGGGAAGGAAGAGGAAGCGGGAAGAGCTCCCGAGGCACGTTCATGGGGAAGCCCACGTAGTGCTGGCCGCGCCGCGCGGCGTGCTCTGAAGGAGTACCCGGCCAGGGCGAGCAAGCCCAGCCAGGCACGCAAACCGAAATATGAGGGGGGCTAGGCCGCCCCCTCGCCTCTGCCGCCGCCCTTCTTGGCCTTCCGCTTGGCCGCAGCCCCGTCGGCCGCGGCGTCACTCAAGCTAGTCGTAAAGGCGCGGCGAGACGGCCTGATCAGAGCACGCTCCTCCATCAGCTTCCGCCTCTCCTTCAGGGCGGACCCCTCCTTCTGGAGCTGCGAGGGGGCGAACTCCTCCAGCTCTGGCGCGATCATCACCTGACCGCGGGTAGCGTTCGTGCCCATGTACAGATACTCGTCGGCCCCGTAGTCGTTGGCGGCGTCCACCTGCAAGAGCTTCTCCTTGTGCTTGAGCTCGGACAGCTGGGCCCGCCTCAACAGCAAAGCAACTGCATGCGCGCGAGCTCTCCCGCATTCAACTGATCGCAGGAGACCGCATGCTCAAGGCAGCGCGTGGCAACCTCGTGCTCGGCGACGCCGACATCCCCCGGGCCCAAGCCGACGTCCCTCTTCCAACGGGTGTGCCGGGCCCGGGGGTGTCCGTCGGCCTGCAGGATGTAGTTGCAGCACCGTTGGACCGTGCGAGAACCCGACAACGGCCACCCGCCCCAGTCCGAGCACGATAGCTGGCCGACGCCGTCCCTGAAGTCTTTATAGCGGACCCCGTTGCCATCGCGCGTCACGTTCAGCACGCGGGCATCGAGCTCCGTGGGCGTCGCAGTGACACGGTCGGCCCCAGGACCCTCGAACACCTCCAAGTCCCTGAGGCCGTCGTCCTCCTCCACGTCGCACTTGAAGGCGACCACCTCGTCGCCGATACGGCCATGCCCCAAGCTCTCCGCCATCGCGTAGTGATCCCAAGCGACCCCTCCAGCATCGCCGCGCACGCCTCCACGATACGAAACTAGCACACGCCAGGCGCCGCGCCCGGGGCGAGGAAGCTGCCCAGCTCCACCAGTGAAGCCAGCAGCCACCAATTGGGATCCTCCATCATCTGGGTGGCCGCCCTTGCTAACTCCCTCCTCAGCCTCGCACTCTCCGAGGATCTCGTTCATCTCCACGAAGGTCGGCAGGCCGTCGAAGCCGTGCACGTGAGAGAGGTAGGATGCGGTTCCCACCAGAGACTCGACCACCTGCGCCCCGTTCGTCCGCATCCCCAGCAGACCCGAGAACGGGCCAGTCACCAGCGGCTCTGGATATACGTCCATGTCTGGAGTCACTATCCACCAGAAATCCGTGAGGTAGGGCTCGAGAAGGTCCACTCCAGCGTATTTGGCATACATATTATTGCTCGCGGGCCTGACCAAGAGCCTTTCGTGCCACTCTCGCTCCCCCGCGTACTTCACCAGCACGCGTGATCCCGAGGTCAGAAAGGAGGAGTCGAGACGCTTGCCGGGCTCCATAGCAACAGCCGCAAGAGCAGCAGCCGACCAACACTCCAGTCACGAAACAGACCACTGCAATGGTATGCGCACTGCCGAAGACAGCCTGCTGGAGAGCACAATCTGCGAATTCCTCAAACACTCCCGGCGACACCCACGATGTCAGGCGGCCGAGAGCGGCGGCCACGGGGGAGGCAGCACTGAAGAACTGTAGCATGCGGACCGCACGAGCGGAGCGAGCTTGAGCCAAAACGGCCATGGATGACCGTAGGAGAAGGGTTCCCCTCTCTGCGGCTCGGACGCTATGGCAGGAAAGCCGTTCTGAGAACAAACCATACACGTACCATGTAGAGTGTGAGGGAGAGAGGTATAGAGAGAGACAGAGACAGAGAGACAATGAGTTGGGAGGGAGGGTCCAAGGATGCAGGGAGAGCTCATCCACCAGCTGGCGCTTGATTTTAGGCGCTTGCCTCCTAGGTGGTGTGGGATGTACTGGAGTGGAGCGCCAGACGCTGGCTAGCTGGCAGTATGCCTTCGCGCCGCCACGACGGCGTCCCTTTCAGCGATTCGGTGTATTATTCGGACAGGACGTGGATAGCTAAACGGAGCAACGCACCATTTCGAATTCGTGAATTCGTATGTCAGGTCGAGGGGACTGGGCGTGGCTGAAGCAAGGGCTCGGCCTATGCGGGTGGAACAAAGGAGACAGACCCGACACACGGGTGTGTTTCAAATGCTTGGCATGCGTCGGCAACTACCGTGACTTGCTGTAATCTCTCTTGCCCCACGTCCACTCCTCACCCTCTGCTCCCACATGTTCCCCTTCTCTCACGTCCCACTCCTCGCACCTTCAGTTTAACACAAGTTTCCCTGATCTCACGTCCCACTCCTCGCACCTTCAGTTTAAGAATGCCGTTGTATAGCCAGGTGCCATATCACCGACAGCTGCTTGGAGAGGCACGCTGCAATCGCACGGGCAGTTTCTCAATGATACGTTGCGCAACCAGCGATACCTCGCTGGGCTGTTTCGGCTACCAAGGTTTGACATATCGATGGTGGTTGTCGACCTTCTGCATTGCTCATGCCTGGGCATTGTCCAGCACGTTCTCGGAAACATCATGTGGGAGCTTTTCACACACATGGGCGGGACATTCGATAGGCACGTCGTCGTATGTGCTCGTTTATGCGGATTGGTCAGCATGGCGGCCAAGCAACATCACATTCAAGCTCCGTTCGGACACTTATCGATAGGAATGATCAGGGCATTGCGTTCAGCACCACCGAAACTCAAGCTCAAAGCTTCACGGGTGGACCAACTCGTTCCCCCCCAAAAAACTTAACATACATGCAGGCAGGGTTGGTGAATATCAGGTCATTATGTGATGAGCTCATCATGACTAAATTATAGTTTCGTTCTCCCCCCCCAGTCCTGGTTCATTCCCAGTTCCTCCTGCACTCTTCCATGTGGTGTTTCCCTGAAGGCTCTAGGCCGCAGAGGGCAGGCGCATGCTCGAAGTCATGCCGTACTTGCTTACTGACTATTTCCCGATGGCGACAAATCGAGACACCATGAGATATGACATGGTCACTGCTCTGTGCCGCGTCTACGAGCCCCTGAAAAACGATGACCCTGCCCAATCCCACGTAGAAATCAGTAGGGCTGCCCACCAACATCTCGCTCTTTACAAGGAGTTTCACAGGATTTCCCTAATCGATGTGTGCCCGTATGGAACGTTTTACCGATGGTACCCGAAACACCATTTGTTTCTCCACTGTTGCACTGGCCAGCAGAACCTGTTTGGTTCGGCCTCTTCGTACTGGGCCTACGCAGACGGGTCAGAATAGGACAGTGCAGTGACATGGCAGAGTTTTGCAAGCCTGTCGCCATCACCACTTCTCTGCTCGAGAAATATAAGGGGTCGCATGTTTAAGAGTGCGAGTTTGAACGAGGACGGGGCGCGCCTCGGCAGAAATTTGCAGCGCGATGCGGCTCCCTCTCGAACGTCCCGTTTCATTACCACTTATGCCGTTCTCTACCTCACTCTCTTCTTCTTCCTCCTCCTCTTCTCCTCCTCCTCCTCCCCCCCTCCTCCCCCTCCTCCTCCTCCTCCTCCTCCTCCTCCTCCTCCTCCTCCTCGGCTTCCTCCTCCTCCTCCTCCTCCTCCTCCCTTCCATCCTCCTCCTTTGCATCTCTCCTCCCTCCTTCCCTCTCTCTGCCTCTCTTCCCCTTCCCTCCCTCACTCCCTCCCTCCCTCCTCTCTCCAGGATGCCCAAGAAGGGGTTCCGGAAGAGCACTCAGGATGTGTGATAGTGCGCACGCGATGTTGACATATATCTCCAGCTCGATTGCCAATATATTCATACATATCGAAGGGGCCCTGGGACACACAAATAAATAGACACAGCAGTATTTCCCACCTTTCCATGTATTTTCTGGGTATTTGTCGCCCCCACACTTCCCATATTTTGGAATATTTTCTGTGGAATCGACGATTACTGGTGTTTGTGTATTTGTGTCCCGCCTGACACATATATATATATATACATATGTATGGTTTATATACGAGTTACCACATATTGTAAATCTACGGTACTCTTAAACATGAGGGTATTATATATTCATGTGAAACACCATTTCTGATATTTTGTCTTACGTCAGGTTTTTTATACATGTGCTTTGCTGTTGCACGGAATGGAGCATATCAAAACAATGAAGAATAATGCGTGCTTAGTTTTTTGTATTCAAAGATTTTTGCGCTATTTTGCACATCATGCTCGAACGCGTGATTCCGAATAAATTTAGAAGAATGTGGAAAAAGTAGACTTTCTACCAAAAGTGTTGGAGAATGGAAGGTCGGGGAAGGAAGAAAAACAGCTGCATAAGCACAAACTCTCGAAGCCCCGCGCTGAGCTCCGAGCATGTATGCTTATGCCATTGTTGCTGATTCCATTGCCTCGAGCCCTTGCAGCTGGCTCCAGGACGTGCCGCTGGGCCTCAAGGCCGAGAAGGGGTGCCCGTTGAAATCCTCGAAGAATGCCCTGAAGCGCTCCGCGGCCGCCGGCTGTGTCAGGTTTACGAACGCAAACCCTTGGGTATCGAAGGTCTCGAAATGCACTGGAAGGTACACGAAGTCAAACTGCCCCGAGTAGCCGTGGGCGTGCAGCAAACCGACCAGCATCTTGCGACTGAAGGTGCTGGGAAGGCCGCGCAGCATCACCGTGGTGTGAGTCTCCGTTTCCATGCCCGTCTGCGTACCGCCCTCTCCGAGATCAGCCTTGCCAGCAGGCGAATGCGCCCTCTGGCTCACGAGAGATGGTGCCACGCCGTGCCTGGAGATGAACGGTCTCGACTTTGCGGAGAGTGGCGTGCGGACGCCCGCAGCTGCTGGAGGAGGGACGCTGTCCCGTGCTCCGCGCGTCAGCACCAATGAGATCGCCTGCGTGCCAGATGTGGCTATCGGCGACAGCGGCTTGCAGACCTCCGGGGCCGAGCACGGCTGAAGGAGGTCGCTGCGTGCAAGACAGGTCGCCGGAACGAGATCGGCCAGCAGCAGAAGGGTTGGCTCGTCGTCTTCCATGTCCGCCCAGGCGAGGGCCTCGGTGAGATGGCGCTTGCCGTGTAGCTTGTCACAGTCCGCCGCAGTCTGGTTACCGATGGGTGCCATCGCACTGGCAGGGGGCACTGTAAGAATTCAGAAGCGTTGCCGAAAATGTCTTGCCGAGGGAACGTGTACTCTTTTGGACCATACGAGCTCGCGAAACCTCGATAGAAACGCCCGGCCGCCGACAAACAAACACAGTTAACGCTTCGCGTATCCCAGCCAGCCCATCCAGAAACAATCGCCAGGCGAGTTGCCATGATCGGGGATGCGTAGAAGCAGGATGCGGCGCAGTAGTGAGCCGCATTCGTCTTCGCGGAGTAGGGGAGAAGAGGGAGGATGATGAAGAGGAACCTGAGCAAAAGGGTGAAGAGAAGGAGGGACGTGGGCAGAAGGAGAAGAAAATGCGCAAGAGCATGAAGAGGTCGGAAAGGGGGAAGAGGAGCTTGAGGGATGTAGAGGTCGGAAGGGGGAAGAGGAGCTTGAGGGATGTAGGAAGAGGTACGCAGAGCCAGGGGGAGGCAGCAGGCGCACCGGTGATACACGTGATCAGCGCGGATCACCCGTGCGCCGTGCGCCCTGGCAAGCGAGGATGTGGGGAGAGGTGGGAAGAGGTAGGAATAGTAGGAGGAGGTAGGAGGACACATGAGGAGGCAGGAACAGGCAGGATGAGGCAGTTGCAGACACGATGCCCAGGCAAGTTGCGTTAGTAAGGGAAGTGTAGCAACACGCAACGCAACAAAGAGGGGAACAACCATTACATTAGAAAGGAGAAGAGAAAGCAGGAGGAAACATAAGAGTTACAGCAACGGGGAGGGAGGAGAGGAAGGAGGAGGAAACGGAGGAAGGGGGAGAGGAGGAGGAGGACGAGGAGCAGGAAGAGGAAGGATGGGAGAGGAAGGCGGACACGACGACGACAGGAGTCAATCATCGAGGCCTCGAGGCCTCTACGAGCCTTCCACTCTGGGTGCCTAACTGCTGGGCGCCCCGTTGGGGTGATCTCAGGGCCATCGTAGGGACATGTTGGAGCCCTTTTGGGTACTCTGGGGGCTCTCTTGGAGCCCTCTTGTGGGTCTCTTGGGCCCCTCTTGGAGGCCTTGAGGCCCTCTTTGGCCAGATCGGAACCATTTTGAGGCCTCAAGAGCCCACCAGAAGCGAAAAGGCGAGAAGGCAGAACACATTGAAGCACACAATGGTTTTGAAGGAGTTGGGCCTCTTGGAGGCCTCCGTCACTTGGGGCCGTCCTGGGGTAGTCTGGAGGGCTCTTGGAGGCATGTTAAAAGCCATATTGAACACTCTCGAAATATCTACAGCTATCTTGGAGGCCTTCTTGGGCTCCCTGCGGCACCCTTGAGCCATCTTGGGCCATACTGGACGCTCCGACGACACGCGCCACCCCTCGTTCAGACCCAGCGGGAGAGGGGAGGGGCAGGGGGATCCCCTTCCCAAAAGGGGAAGGGGACCACTCACGCTCTCAAGGGCTGGTGGAATTTTCCCACGGCCGCCTGGGAATAATGCCCCCGATTCCCCAATGAGTTCTGGCGATTTTCCGTCCGAAACAGCCCTGGAAACCTCCCCGAACACCGCGTGATCGTAGTTCCGGGTGCCCTCCGAATTGTTGGGCGCGTTTGTTCGACACGCGCGCCCAGGAAAAAATCCACAACATTTTCGCGGAGGTGTTCGGGCCGAGATGACTTTCTCCCCGAGGTTTTCACTAGGCCGCGCGGGGAGCCTGGAGAGAGAGAGGGAGGGGAGGGTTAAATAGGAGTGGGGGGGGGGGGGGGGCGCACGCCACAGAAGAGGGACGGAAGGAGAGGGGAATCCCGCCAGCCTTTTAGGGCGTGAGTGGTTTAACGAGTCCGTGCTTCCAACTCCCATATTCCCCCTCGGAGACGGGGTTTCCCCTCCTCATACCCCCTCCCCCATGGTTCTGGACACGGGTGGCCGCGTGCCGTTCAAGCGCCCAATACGGCCCAAGATGGCTCAAACCGGGCCGCAGGGAGCCCAAGAAGGCCTCCAAGATCGCTGTAGATATCCCAAGATATGCCTCCAAGAGACCTCAAGACTAACCCAGGACGGCCCAAAGTGTCCTTCGATCTCTCCAAGGAGGCCTCCATGAGGCCCAAATCCTTCAAAACCCTTGTGTGCTTCAATGTGTGCTGCCTGGTCCTCCCTCTCCTCCCTCCCCACTCCTGTGCATCTTCCGTTTCCTCCTGCGTCCTGCTCTCCTTTCCAATGTAATGGCTGTCCCCCTCTTCGGTTGCGCTACATGCTGCTGCACGTCCCTGATTCACGCAACTTGCCTGGGCCTCGTCTCTGCAACTGCCTCGTCCTGCCCGCTCCTGCCTCCTCATATGTCCCCCTACCGCCCCCTACTGCTCCTACCTCGCCCCACCTCTTCCTGCATCCTTGCTTGCCAGTGCGCACGGCGCACCGGTGATCCGCGCTGATCACTGGTGCGCCCACTGCCCCTCCTGGCTCCCCGTGCCTCCTCCTACCTCCCTCAAGTTCCTCCTCCCTCTTCCTACCTTGTTTTTTTTGTTTTTTTTATTTTAAAAAAATGCTCTAATTAACACGTTTCCACTTATTCCTGCCCACCTTCCTCCTACTCCTCCTGCTCAGATTCATCATGTCTCTCTTCATCCTCCTTCCTTCTTTTCTCCTACTTCTCTTCCTCCTCCGCCTCCTTCCTGGAATCCGCGACGACGGATGCGGCTCCCTGCGGCGCAGCGTGCCGCGACACATCGCTGATCAGGGCAACTCGCCTGGTGACTGTTCTTGGACGGGCTGGTGGGGATACGCGAAGCGTCTGGCAATAGGCAGGGATGGACAGGGGAAAGGCTGGAATCCCCTGACCACGACCGAAACGCTTCGGAACACCTGTGCGGAGCCAGGTGTGCGGGCTGTCTTGGGTTCCCGCAGGGCCTGCCTGGCGTCCCAGTGGGGAAAAAAACACGGCGGCCCCGTGTGTTTTTTCCCACACACACACTGTGTGTTTTGTGTGTGTGTGTGTGTGTTTTGTGTGTGTGTGTGTGTGTTTGTGAGTGTTTATATTGTCCCACAGTGTGTGTGTGTTTTTCCAACAGTGTGTGTGTGTGCTTGTTTCCCACAGTGTGTGTGGTTTTGGTGTGTGTATGTGTGTGTGTTTTTTTGTGTGTGTGTGTGTGTGTGTGTGTTGTGTTTTTTTTTTGTGTGTGTGTGTGTGTGTTTTGTGTCTGTGTGTGTTTTCCCCCAGGGCCTGCTTGTAACCCTTGTTTTGGGGCCCGCCCGGACTCTCCTGGGGCCCTCGTGGGGCTCTCCTGGCACCCTCTCGGAGCCTCCCGCGGGCCCTGGCAGAAGAGGAGGGACGGTGGGAGGAGCACGAAGATAGCACCGATGAAGGGAAGAGGAGGAGGAGGAGAAGGAGGAATACGATGATTGGAGGCCTAGAAATGGGCACCAACACCAACACAGGGGGTTGCCTCCACATGGGGAAGACGATCCTAGATTTCGGTGTTGCTGGCAATGTTTCGTCCACCTTGGAAGCCAGAGTATTACCACCATCACCGAGATCGGGATCTGCTTCTCTCGGTAGATGCACACCGCCGATATTGGTGTTGGTGTCAATCTCTGGGCCAGCGAGATGAGGGTGGAACAGGAGAACGGAGGAGAATCGAAGTCAACACCCTCGGGTGGAAGGGGCAAGGATGGAAGTTGAGCCCGGCCAACCTCCATTCCCCTCCCGAACCACCCCGGCCAACCCCCGCTGGATGTCCCTGGTTGGTCGCTCAGGACGCCTTTCGAGGATGACGAGGGCGGGGGCACGGAAGGGGGCAAAGGGGAAGAGGAGGGGGCATAAAACCACGAGAAGGCATATATGCTTCTCGGCCGCTGCGTGGAGGCTAGGGCCCCTGATGCTGGAGGCTGGCCAGCTTGAGGCCAGCGTGGCTCAGATAGGACAGATTGCCAAACATTGGACCCCAATTCATTGTTTGTGTAGCTTGTGTCAAACAGGCTGTGACCCGGCAGACGGGGGGGGGTCGATAGAACCGCGCTCTGCGAGTGCCACCCATCAGCCCCCTACCCCGCAGACGCGAGAGGAGGAAATCAGACGCGGAAGATCAGGAGGCAGAAGAAGCTGCAGGAGAATGAGGAGGATGCACTCGGAGGAGGACGAGGACAAAGGAGGAAGCCGCTGGTTGAGGACACGGAGGAGGACCCACAAAACAGTCTAACCATACTGACGTCAAGCCACGAATCAGTCAGAGGGGCACCGGGGCGGCATGGCGCGAGTTCATTTGCTCGAGTGTACGCTGGTGTCGCAGTGTCCCACTTTCTCCATGTAACTATGTATGAGCGTATCTGTATGTGTCTAAGCAGTGGGCGCCAATGTATGTACATGCAAGACAGAGGGAGAGAGAAGGAGAGGGGAATAGAGATAGAGATAGAGAGAGAGAGAGCGAGAGAACGAGGGAGAACGAGAGGGGGCGCCATCGTGCTGGCTGCTTTAGGTTACCCCAGAGTGGCAGAGACTCGGCGGGCAGTTTCTGTAGTCTCAGCCTCGCTGGAGCCAAGCACTCCTCGACGAACTGCAGCTACATTGGTCGATGGCGCAGAAGGGGCTCTGGATAATGGTTACATTTCGCATCCATCGTCGGGGCCAATACTCCACTTCGAACGATGCGAAAGGTGCTCCTGAAAGACGAGCAACATGCACCCCTACAATTGAAACACAGTGGCAATGAACCGCACCCTGCGTCGGCTGGATGGGCAACATCATTTGACGCGCAACCACGGGACCAACACCAACACAATTCGCATAGTCAGTGCTAGAATGAACTCTTGCACGGGGAAACCCATTCCCACGCACAGGAGCGTTCACATGCACACACGCTCTGAGAGTGTTACTGATGAACACATCTTCCGAGTGTGACGTCGTAGACTGGATATAGAGAAAGAGGGAAATGATGGGAAATGCAAGGAGAGGGAGGGCGGGGGGCATCAATCCTGCAACGGCCCTGACACCATATCCAATGCACCTCTGGCTTCAAAGCTTCGAGGACGTGTTTGTAGACCGTGCCATCAGAAGCCTCACCGCCGTGGAATACACACTTTCGCCTAGATGGAAGGGTCAGAGCAAGCGCACCTGTCACCAAACCTTTCAGCCTGATTTCTGGCACGCCATCGAGAACTGCCCGCAAACCCGGATCACGCCCGCGCGCCCTTCGAAGAACAAATGCATGCAAACACGTAAACTCTCGAAAAGGGCCGGAAATTAATTGGATCGGCGCCGCCTGGGTGGTTCAGCGCATGTCCACGAGATCCGCGCGGACCCTAGAACATTCATTCCCTGACTCCGCCGATATGTTTTTTTTCAATCCGCGGCCCCAGAAATCGCGACTCCCGACCCAAAGCTAGCTTTTCGCCCTGGACCCGTTTTTTGATGGTCCTGGGGCCCGAAGACGGGACACACATATTGAAGAAGTCATTTTGTCGGAGGTCCGGGATTTTCTTCATGGTGTCTTGCCTTCGTCGGATCCTGCATCAAGCGACGCTGCGCCGCCAGCGGAAATTCGCGCGCCCCTTGCGCTTCACGGCGGGCTCCGGGAAGGGGCGCGGCAACCCCTCGCGGAAGAGCAGCGGCCGGCACTCCTCGGGCACGTGCTCGCACATGACGTAGCTGCTCCGGTACTTCTCGACGTTTGCCTAAGGAAGAACAACAGCTACATAAGCACAAACTCTCGAAGCCCCGCGCTGAGCTCCGAGCATGTATGCTTATGCCATTGTTGCTGATTCCATTGCCTCGAGCCCTTGCAGCCGGCTCCAGGACGTGCCGCTGGGCCTCAAGGCCGAGAAGGGGTGCCCGTTGAAATCCTCGAAGAATGCCCTGAAGCGCTCGGCGGCCGCTGGCTGTGTCAGGTTTACGAACGCATACCCTTGGGTATCGAAGGTCTCGAAATGCACTGGAAGGTACACGAAGTCAAACTGCCCCGAGTAGCCGTGGGCGTGCAGCAAACCGACCAGCATCTTGCGACTGAAGGTGCTGGGAAGGCCGCGCAGCATCACCGTGGTGCGAGTCTCCGTTTCCATGCCCGTCTGCGTACCGCCCTCTCCGAGATCAGCCTTGCCAGCAGGCGAATGCGCCCGCTGGCTCACGAGAGATGGTGCCACACCGTGCCTGGAGATGAACGGTCTCGACTTTGCGGAGAGTGGCGTGCGGACGCCCGCAGCTGCTGGAGGAGGGACGCTGTCCCGTGCTCCGCGCGTCAGCACCAATGAGATCGCCTGCGTGCCAGATGTGGCTATCGGCGACAGCGGCTTGCAGACCTCCGGGGCCGAGCACGGCTGAAGGAGGTCGCTGCGTGCAAGACAGGTCGCCGGAACGAGATCGGCCAGCAGCAGAAGGGTTGGCTCGTCGTCTTCCATGTCCGCCCAGGCGAGGGCCTCGGTGAGATGGCGCTTGCCGTGTAGCTTGTCACAGTCCGCTGCAGTCTGGTTACCGATGGGTGCCATCGCACTGGCAGGGGGTCTTGTAAGGACTTAGATATGAAGCGTTGCCGAAAATTTCCTTCCGAACTTGGGCCAGCATGACCGCGGACAGGAGGGACACACCATGTTGGACACAGAACGACCTTCAGACAAACATATATTTCAAAGACCTAGAAGTCTCTCACGGAGCATGGAATTGCAAGAAACCAAGTTTCGGACGCCCATCGCAAGCAAACCTCAAACTTACCCTGGGGGTCTGGCTCGGCTCACCGACCCCTGGAACCTTTCCTGGCAAGAACGGGAAGCGCCGCTTCTCTGAGCTTGCGTGCGCACGCGCGCATGGAGTTGCACCCAACACCCATGTGCACGCATGGGGTGCAATCGCTGGGATCCCCTGCATGCCCAGATGGTTGTCATTGGCAGCTTACGTTTAGTGGTTGTCTGCGTTTGCTTTGGTGAAGTGTTGCGCGTGGCGTGTGCACGCGTGTGTGTGTGTGTGTGTGTGCGTGTGTGTGTGTGTGTGCGTGCGTGTGTGCGTGTGCACGCGTGTGTGTGTGTGTGTGTGTGTGTGTGTGTGTGTGCGTGCGTGCGTGCGTGCGTGCGTGCGTGCGTGCGTGCGTGCGTGTGTGATTGTGTATGTGTGTGTGTGGTTGTGTGTGTGTGCGTGTGTGCGTGTGCCTGTGTGCTTGTGTGGCTGTGTGTGCCTGTGTGCGGCTGTGCGCGTGTGTGCGGTTGTGCGTGCAGGGTGTGTGCTGTGCGGGCGGGGCAGGGGTGTGTACGGCGTGCGTGTGGGGTGTGCTTTGGGGGGGACGGGCGAGGGAAAGTACAGGGGGCGTGCGGGGAGCTGTCTGGGGGCGACGGGCGGGGGGGGTGTACGGTGGGCGTGCGGGATGTGTTCTGGGAGGGGCGGGCGGGGGGGGTGCACGGTATGAGTATGGTCTGTGCGTGGTGTACGCCTCTATTTGGCCATTTGCGTGCTGGGGGTGTGTCATGCGTTCTGTGTGGTGCATGCGTCGTGTATTGCGTCGCGAAGCAGTCAATCGTGGCAACGATGGCGATGACGCTGGAGATGTCTATAGTGGTGACGATGATTATGATGATGATGATGATGATGATGCTGACGATGATGTTGCTAATGCTGACGATGGTGTTGGTGATGAAAATGACGGTGATGTTGATGATGATGATCACCTGAGCTGCGTGACGTTTTAACCCGCGTGGCCGTTTGAACCCGCTGAAGTGTTGACTCGCATGGCCGAAAGATTCGCTAGATTTTTCGAGCGAACGCAGTAGCACATGTTTCAATTTGTCTTGAACGAAAGCCTCGTGTTTAACGAACGGCGTCTCAAGCATACGATTTCAACATCTCAGTGGATGTCTCGAGCGAAACGCCCATTTTGATTGGGAATCCGCCAAGCAAAGTACCTTTTTGCGATCGCGAGCCAGTTGCCCCTCGCGAGTTCTTTATTACCTTGTGCGATCGCGAGCGAGTTGTCCCTCGCGAGTGTGTTCCTTTTCACCCCTTAGTCAGCATAGCCTAACAAACTCTGGTCGCTCTCGTTCCGACAAGGCGCTTCCCGTCAAAAGCCCGATGATTGGCATTCGTAGCTGGCGTGCGGCGCGAACGCGGGGCGCGTACCGGAGGGGAGGGGTGTCCGATCACCGTATGCATCTGGTCTGTGCGTGGTGTGTGCTGGCGTTCTGGCATTCGCATGCGGTGGGGGTCGTCGTGTCTGCTGTGTGTTGCGCGCGTTGCGATGTGAACGGCGACGGTGACAATGCGCATGAACATTCTTGCGCATCATAACGCGCGCGTGCGGGACGCGTACCGGTGGGAACGGGTGTCCGACGGATTACCGCATTCATCTGGTTTGTGCGCTGCGTGCGCCAGTATCACTTACTTATGGTATTCACTGCGCCTGATGTGTAGTGCACACGTTGCGATGTGCACGCCAGCAGGGACAAAAGCGATGAACAGCACTTGGCCGTCTTAGGAGGCCATCTTGAACACGTATTGGGCAGTGTTGGGTACACCTTGGGCCGCGTTGGGGTCCTTTTGGGCTGCCCTGGGGACCCAGAGCCAAGCAGATGCTGCGTACAAGTCGTTGTTTGAGGATGTACCCAGCGAAGGCCTCGATGTTAACAAACAGCGTTGTAGGGCAACTGCTCCAACAACTGGTTTGAATATGATGTCAAGCGAAGTGGCAATTTCCAACGATCGCTGGATTCCGCGAGCGAGCTCACTAGTTCATGTTTCGAATATGCCTCGGGCACGAGCATCATGTATAACGAAAGGCGTCTCAATTATACGATATCAACACCTCGCTGACATGAGGATGTCTCGAGCGCGAGCCTCAATGTTTAACGAAATGCGTCTCAAACACACGATTCCAACATCTCGTTTTTTTCGAAGGTCCCATTTTCCGAAGATGCCTCCGACGAAACGCCCATTTGAGGGGAACCAGACAAGACAAGAACGGGAAGCGCCGCTTTGTCCACAAGGCTTGTCAGATAACGTCTGGTTGAGCACGCCAAAGAAATCTGCGCTGGCGTGCCGCGCTGGTCTGCTGTGCTGGTCTGCCGCGCTGAACTGGTTTCTTCCCAATCCTTCCCACCCTCCTTTCATTCCTCCTTCTCCTTCCCCTCTTCGACGTCATCGGCCTCTGTTCCTCCTCCCAATCCTCCCGCTGCTGCTTCTGCTGCCGCACGAGCCCCCCCCCCCCACACACACAGACGATTCGCCGAGGATCGCGCGGGGGGGAGGGGGCCCCAGGCGCCCTCCCCACAAAAAGTTCGCCAGAGCTCGCATCGCGCGCGGAGAGCGGGATTAGTGGTTGCGTTTTCGAGCTTGGTGGTTGCGATTGCTGTGGTTACTCTGGTGCGAGCGTGCGTGTATGTACGCGTGCCTGCGCACGTGCTTGTGTGAGCGGCTGCGCGCGCGTACGCGCGTGAGTGCAGGGCTGCGGTGTGGGAGCGGCGGGAGGGGGAATGCACGGCATGCGCGCGGGCTGCGTCACGGGGGCGACAGGCGGGGGCGGGATGCACGGCGTGCGTGCGGCCTGTGTCCTGGGGGCGGCGGGCGGGGAGGATGCGCGGCGTGCGTGCGGGATGTATAATTGGGGCGACGGGCGGGCGGGAAGTACGGCGCGCGTGCGGGATGTGTCCTGGGGGCGACGGGCGGGGGGGGATGCGCGGCGCGCGTGCGCGGCGAAGGAAAAGGAGGAGGAGGAGGAGAAGGAAGAGGGGGGGAAGAGGAGGAGGAGGGGGAGGAGGAGGAGGGGGAGGAGGAGGAGGAAGAGGAATAGGATGAGGGAGAAGATGCAGGAGAAAGTGACTGATGATGATGAGGAGGAGGAGGAGCGCAGCGTCTCAGGAAGGCCTACCGCCGCGCACGCGGGCGCGCGACGGACTGCCCCCTGGCGCCGCCTACTCGCGGCACGGCGCCGTAAGAGCAAGGGGCAATGTAGAAGGAGGGCAGCTGAGAGAAGTCGCCCTCAAGGCCGTGGGCGCAGGCCAACTTGCCGCCGGCGAAGATGGTGTCGCCGCCGAAGAAGACGCCGTGACACCAGCCGAACACGGAACGGCAGCGAATCACGACATGGTCGATCATCGCGCCGCGTGGCTGCAAGGAGAGCCACCCTGCGGGAGCGGCGCTGCTGGGGCACGTCGGGCACGAGGCGCCAGGCCCTTCTCGACGCGCCTGATCGCATCTTGCTGGTTGCGGCGCGTGGACTCCTTGGGCGAGAGCCCGTCGCACCTCAAGCCAAGCTTCCGCACTGCACGGACACCCCCCGCAGCATAGTGAGGCCCGCAGCGTCTGCAACAGTAAACACTGTTGCCCCTGAACGCATCGCGCCCGAGCGCGGTGAAGGCGCCCCCGACCTCCTCGGCCAGGGCAGGTGACAACAAGGCTGCGGGGTCGAGGGCTGTGAGCTTCTTTCGAGCGCAACGGCCGCGCCCAGGGCCACGCCAGCCTCCTGGTCGCCGCAGAGAACCCAGCCCTCGCCGAAGGCGCGGAAGTGCTCGGCGTCGAGAGCAGTGGCGACGCGCGAAGGGCGACATATACGATGGGAGCCAGTTTACAGCGACTCGAAGGAGGAGCCCGCTGTGGCCGTGACTCCGCATTGGGCGCATCGGCGCCGCCCGAGGCTGGCGCAGTGAGCAAGGACATGGTCCGTACTGCGTGCCACCACAATGGGCCCGGCCTGCTCGCAAGGTGGCCTGAGGACCTCCACGTCGCATCCCCATTGTTTGCGAACCACCGCCTGCAGTGCCGCCCACGAAATGAACTGCAGGACCTTGCGGTGCTGTTTCGGCGCAGCTGTCACCGCCTCGGCTACCGACCCAGCCAGCGCGCGAGAGGCAGCACCGCAGCGCGCGAAATAGTCTGCCCAGCCGTTGCCTAACCAGTCACGCAGCTCCTGCGGCTCTGTGCCCACAAGCTCCTCCAAGGACCTGTGCGCTGGCGCCCATCGGAACTTGGGAGGGCCCCACAGAGTGCGCCTGCGGCTGGCCGCGAAGATGTCCCGCCACGCTCTAGCATGCTTGGCGCGACCCTGGTCGAGCTCGGGGCACCAACGCTCTCCTTCCCGGGCGAGCGTCAGCAGGTCGGTGACGAAGCACTGGCGGTCAGGGACAGCGTCGAGCCCCTCCCTGATCGCGTGCCTCTCAGCACGGCCGATAGTCTGCACCAAGTACGGAAGGGGCCCGAACCGCGCCCTAAGTGGGAGCCAAGAGCAAGGATCAAGCTGCACAACTGCTTCTCCACACCTCCGCACCTCGGGAACACCTGAGTCGCAACCAGGCCCGTCGGTGTAAGAAACGGGGCCCAAAACGCCATGGGCGTCGCCCAAAAGGCAGACATCCTGCCTCCGCGCATCTGCGCGTGGAAGAAAGGCGGGAGGCTCGGGCATGCCAAGAACGAGGTAGGACTGCTCGGAGTTCGGCGTGCCTGATCCAAGACCCGCATGGATAAGTTGGTCGCGCACCTCAGCCAACGCTTGGGGGAGGTGGAAGATACCACGGCCATTCAGCGTTGGTGTCCCTGTCTCGGGCCCGCCATGCCCGCATGGGCATCGGGCGCCGAGGCTGAAGCCGCCGCCGCGGGGGACAAGAGTCACTCCGTTCCGAAGCAACCGGCGGCGCGCAGAGGACACTCTGCGCGTCCAGCTGCGCCTTCTCCTGATGGCCTTCGTACCCATCGGGTGGCGCACAGTCGACCTCTTCATCGACCCCGTGCCCCAAGCCTGGAAAGAAATCGTCCTCGGCCTCCATGGTGCTGGGCTGCTGGGCGCAGGTGTAGGACGGCAGGGCCGGGTCGGCCCGGCTCTCGAGGCGGTCGCGAACCTGCCGGCGCATGTCGCCGAAACCCTGCTGTATTTCAGAGGCCCTTTTCGGGGGCAAAAGGGTCCCTGAAATGCCGCGCGTGTTCTGCGCTTGTCGCAGGCCTTGGACATGGTCCGTCGGCTCCTGCACCATGCGTCGCATCTGCCCTGCGGGTGGGCGGGCCAGCAGCGCGGGGCATTCCCAGAGGACATGGCCCCAGCATTCATCGGGCGCAAGGGCCTTTCCGCAAGCCTGACAAGGGCGCATGGGCACGCCGAGCTTCGTGTTCCCGCGGATCGGCATGGGTATGTTGTCAGAGCATAGCGCCTGCTAAGCTCCCAGCTGCCTTGCGGCGCGGACACCCTTGGCCGCGCGCCTGAGCCCACGGTGCCAGATGGGCGCACCAGCGTGGGAGCACGCGTGGCTGGCGAGGCGGTCACGCTGCCAGCGCTGCACGCCTTGCACCAATAACGGTCGTGGGTCAGCAGGGCACGCGCGGCGCAGGTCATACTGGTTGCCCAGGTCGCCCTGCAAAACGTGCGGCGCTTTCGTGTCCCAGGCAAGCCGCCTGATCGTCGGCCGCGTCGCGACCAGGCGACCTTTGGCGCTGGCCCAACTGATAAGGGCAACCCGCTCATGGAGCGCTGTCCAAGCCCTTGAAAGGCGGCTAGGCGACGCGCGCCCACCCCGAATGCAGGCGGCGTGCCTCGAGACCAGGTCTAGCGTGGCATGACAGATGGGGTCGCACTCCTCCGAAGGGTGAGTAAGAAGGCATGCCGTGACGCCCGCGTGGTGTTTGTCACTGCGCCCGTCTAGCACCGCGGCCAAGTTGCGCATCTCGCGCAGTGGCGCGCCCGCCAACCCCGACGCTCCAGCGCCGTGACCTGCGGGCGGCATGGGCCCAGTCCGCCACAGGGTGGAGGCCTTGCGCCCCACCGCGCGACGCAGCATCAGGAGTTGGTGCTTGCGCCCCCGCACGGCCTTCAGGCGCTTCTTCTCAACCTTCTTCAGCACCCGGGGGCCATGCAGCTCATGGCCAAGGTTGCGCATGTGTCGGGCTTGGGGCACCGCCCGAGGCATCCGCCGGCGGGCCCTGTGCACCGCAAAGCGGACCTGCGCTGACCCAGCCACCGCCGCGGACTCAGCAGGTTGGAGAATAAGCCCGAGGTCCCCGGCCTTTGCAGTGAGCGCCATCGCAGCGCGCAGCAGCAGCTTGACATCAACGAGGCCGGGGGGGGGGCCATCTGCAAGCCGATGTCGTCCACCGGCGAACGCGGCTTGATGCTCGGCGCAACCCTGCTGGCCCGCGGGAGGGCGCGGTACGTCAGCAGGTAGATGAGGTAGGTGGCATGCGTGCACCCCGCCAGCGCCCCCTGAAAGGCGACGAAGGAGCGCGAGAGGCTGCCGCGCGCCTTGATGCGCCGTGGCTGCTGGTAGAGCTGCAGCAACATCCAGAGCGGGCGTATGCCGCAGCCCAGCCCCCGTGCTTCCCGCATGAGTGCGTGGGGGCCCAAGCATTTCACCATGTCTAGGAGGATGGTACAAGTGTGGTCGCCGATGAGGCCCCCCACCTCTTGCTCCAGATTGTGAGCGAAAGCCGAGGCCGTGGATGCGTGGCTGCCTCGAGTGCCCCACACCTCGTCGCAATTATGCTGTCGTTGCCACTCTGCCGGCAGCCATCGGCATGCTTTTGCAGAAATTCGTATGAAAGTATGGCTAAGTGCAATCAGCCCGTGGCCACGCCACCATCTGGCTTAGGGAGACGGACCATCTCACTATACAGGTGGTCTGAGGGAAACCGTAAGTGCTGCTCAAAAAACTCCGAACATCTGGGCCAACCTACTGAGAGCCTCATCTGATAAGTGCTCGAGCGCCTTCGGTGGAATGCGGGTGGGCCCCGAGGCGGTGACGAGAGAAAACGATCGGATGGCCTGCCGTTGGTCATGGACCGTCAGGCTGGGCAACTCCTCCCAAGTAGGTGCATCCGTGGGTAGAGGCAGCTCTTCCAGCCCATGGGTCGCCCAGATCCGCTTCCACTCGTGCATGGTGCGGTCCGTGAGGATGTACGGCTGGGCGTCGGCCTCAGGGGCAACGAGTTCTTGCTGCGCCCTGGTATTGGATGCAGCATGGGCAGCCTTCGCTCCCCCATTGAAGGCCGCCTGAGCCCAGCTGCGCCAGGCTCTCTCCGACGCGCCGCGAGCCGCAGCAGTGAGGTCCTCCGCACGGCCCACGATGGCATCCACCATGTCATCAAAGTCCTCCGCAATCAGCCCATCCAGCCCGCGCAGGAAGCACTGGCGGTAGCAGGCGTCGATGTCGGCGAGGACTTGTCCTGCCCGACGATGGAGCTCAGGAAGCAGAGGACGTCGTAGAAGACACTGGCCGTCTTTTGCAGCTGCCTGGGAGCTGGAGACGCATGCGCCGCCACCGCATTCAACCGGTGACAAAAACGCTGGACCCGATCACGCTCAGCACGAAGGTGAGCCGCCCAGCGTGCCGCAGTAGCCCAAGCCCAGGCTGTGGTGTCGTGGTACAGCCGCTTGCGAGGTGGCCCCCGCCGCAACTGCCGCCACTTCACCTTGGGGGGGCCGTGGTGCCCGACGAAGCGGTTGGCTCCAGGGCCAACTTCGTCGTGCCTGCCTGCGATCTCGTACTCAATACTCTGCAGGACGGAGTCCCAGAGCTGCTGCAAGACATCAACGGGTGTACCTGCCTCGCCGACGGCCTGTCCATGGGCCCAGGTCCGACGGCGGCAACGTTGGCCCGCGCGTCCCGACCGATCGCGCTTAGTTTTGCTTAATGGACCAAAGTGATCGACGGACCTGCATCGGTCCCGATCGGGCGTGAACTGGACATGGTCCGTACCAGCAACCTTTTGCGGCGCGGTGGCTGGTCGCACAAATAGGCTATCCAAAATATGCCAAGGAAAAGGGAAACAAGCACAGCCAACAGGGGGTACAGCAGGCAGTGATCGAGGCTCATCGGGAACGCGGCACCACATCGGCGTGTCCTTCCCGTACAACTCCAGACCCACAGGGTAGTGAGGTCTGGGAATGCTCCCACATCCATGTATCACCTCGGGCTGGCGAGAGACTCGGGACGCGAGATTGTTGGCCAACAAAAACTAGTCGATGATGGACACTCCATTGGAGGTGACGCGCTTAGGGGCCGACGGCTGGAAGAGAGTGCCTGCCAAAGACCCAACCCAATCGCCAATAATGATGCTCTGGCCGTCGGCGTTCCAGTCACCCCCGATGATCCAGTCGAGGCCGCGTGCGTTCAGACGGAGGAAACCTCAGAGACGGAGGAAACCTCAGAGATAGAGGAAACGGATACCTCAGAGACGGAGGAAAACTCAGAGACCGCAGAGACGGAAGGGATGGAGGAGACACGACCTCGAGCTAAAATGCTGCGAGTGCAGTTACCCGAGGATGTCTCCAGCGATCGCCTCATGTTTATCGAAAAACGTCTGAACACACGGCGTCAATATCTCAATGTTTCGAGGATGTCTCAGGCAAAACGGCAATTTCCAACGATTCGCTGAATTTCGTGAGCGAGCTCAGAAATTCATATGTCCGAGGATGTCTCGAGCGAGAGCCTCATGTTTAACGAAAGACGCTTCAAACATAGGATTTCCGCATCTCAATTGTTCGAGGATGTCCCGAACGAAACGGTCATGTTGAGGAGACCCTTTCCGGACAAGAACGGGAAGCGCCGCTTCTCTGAGCTCGCGCGCCCACTTGCACCCAACAGCAATGTGCGCACACAGGGTGCAACCGGAGGGTTCTCGACATGTCCCGACGGTTGCCATGTATAGCGTTGGCTGAGGAAGAGGAGGAGGCGGAGGAGGGGAAGGAGGATCAAAAGGAGGAGGCGGAGGAAGAGGAGGAGGAGGGGGAAGAGGAGAAGGAGCAGGAAAAGGAAAGGACGAGACGGAGACGGAGGATACGGCGGAGACCTCGGAAACTGAAAAGACCTCAGGGACGGAGGAGGCTTCAGAGGCATCGGAAACCTCAGAAATGGACGAGACCTCAAAAACAGAGGAGACCTCCGAAACGGAAGAAACCTCAGAGACGGAGGAGACGGAGGAGACCGTAGAGACGGAGGAGACCTCAGAGACGGAGGAGACCTCAGAGAAGAGGAGGGGAAGGAGGAGAAGCACGAGGAGGAGGAGGATGGGGGGAGGAGGAAGAGGCGGAGGCGGAGGAGGAGGAGGAGGAGGAGGAGGAGGAGAAGGATGGGGGGGGAGGAGACGGAGACGGAGGAGATGGCGGATACGTCAGAGACGGAAGAAACCTCAGAGACGGAAACGACCTCATAGACTGAGGAGACCTCAGAGACGGAAAAAACGGAGGAGACAGGACCTCAAGCTGAGATGCTGCGAGTGCCGTTCCCCGAGGGTGTCTCCAGCGATAGCCTCATGTTTAACAATGACGTCTGAAACACACGGCGTCAACATCTCAATTGTCCGAGGATGTCTCAAGCGAAACGGCAATTTCCAACGACTCGCTGAATTTCGTGACCTAGCTCGGAAAGTCACGTTTTCGAGGATGTCTCGAGCGAGAGCCTCAAGTTTAACAAAGACGTCTTAACCACGCGGCTTCACCACGCGGCTTCAACATCTCATATGTTCGAGGATGTCCCAGGCGAAACGGCAATTTCCAACGATTCGCTGATTTTTGTTGTCAGGGTGTCTCGAGCGAGAGCCTCCTTGTTCCCTACCTAGGCTCTGCCTAGAAGGGTTCTTACTGTCTTGGCTTAAAGGGGCTGGGCAGTGTAACCCGCCCCGGGCGGTTCCCCCAGTCCCCTTGGAGCCAAGCAAAAGCAACAGCAAAGGTAAAAGCAAACGCGCGGTTCCCCCAGTTGCGCTCCCTGGGTGCCAAGCAAAAGCAAAAGCAAAGGCAAAAGTGAAGGCAAAAGCGAAGGCACAGCAAACACATAGCATAGCATAGCATAGCATAGCATAGCATAGCATAGCGCAGCATAGCATAGCATAGCATTGTCTAGCCTAGCCTAGCCTAGCCTAGCCCAGCATAGCATTGCGCAGCATAGCATAGCATAGCATAGCAGAGCAAATCATAGCATAGCATAGCATAGGTGTAGATATAGATGCAGGTGTAAAGAACTCCCCAGTGCCCCGCCGTCATCTCCGTGCCCGCTTGCTTCTGCTGCTGTCTCGGCGACTTGCTGCCTGCTTCTGCTGCTGCTTCACTTACGGCGTGGCGTCGGCGGTTCCGGCGCTACTACTACTACTACCACCACTACTACTACTACTACTACTACTACTACTACTACCACTACTACTACTACTACTACTACTACTACTACTACTACTTCTCCTACTACTACCACTACTACTACTACTACTACTACTACTACTACTACTACTACTACTACTACGACTACTACTACTACTACTACTACTACTACTACTACTACTACTACTACTACTACTACTACTACTACTACTACTACTACTACTACTACTACTACTACTACGACTACTACTACTACTACTACTACTACTACTGCTACTGCTACTCTACTGCTACTACTACTACTACTACTACTACTACTACTACTACTACTACTACTACTACTACTACTACTACTACTACTACTACTACTACTACTACTACTACTACTACTACTACTACTACTACTACTACTACTACTACTACTACTACTACTACTACTACTACTACTACTACTACTACTACTACTACTACTACTACTACTACTACTACTACTACTACTACTACTACTACTACTACTACTACTACTACTACTACTACTACTACTACTACTACTACTACTACTACTACTACTACTACAACTGCTACTACTACTACCACGACTACTACTACTACTACTACTACTACTACTACTACTACTACTACTACTACTACGACTACTACTACTACCACTACTACGACTACGACTACTACTACTACTACTACTACTACTACTACTACTACTACTACTAATGCTACTACTACTACTACTACTACTACTACTACTACTACTACTACTACTACTACTACTACTACTACTACCACGACGACGACGACGACGACGACGACGACGACGACGACGACTTGCAACAGGAGAGCAGATTTCACGATATAGGTTTTGCATGTAGTTTATCACTCCAGAGCGTCTCTCGTAACTTGACGCTTTGGCTCAAGGGAAAAGCATCTGCGTACCTTGCTGCTGCCACAGTTGGTAGCGGAGCCTGGTCCAGCTGGAGAGCCATGGGCGGTGACGACCGACTGTGAAGGTCGAGGTCGGTCACCGTGCGCGCGCCTCCGGCAGGCCGGGCTCGCGCCGACGGGCGGCGCGAACTGCGGGTTGTCCGCAGAGGAGTTCACGGCGGCGGTGATCCCAGCCATCGGCGAGGAGGGCGTGCGAGGCACGCCGGGAGCTGAGGCAGGAGCGGTCACCCTCTCTACGGGGCAGCTGAAGCAGATGGTGGCAGGAGTCGTGCGTGAGACCATGGCCGAGGCCGCAGCCAGCAGCAGCAGCGGCGGCGGCGGCATCGACTCCAAGACCACCAAGGACGAGCCCAAGCCAGCAGACCCCTGGCAGGCAGCAGCTGAAGCGGCCAGGACCGCGGAAGCCAAGCCAGGGGCCGACTGGAGTACAGACAAGTGGAGTGAGTGGCGCCAGGACACCTGGGATGAGAAGGACCAGTCGTGGAAGAAGATCGACGACTGGGGATGGAGTGACTGGCGCCGTAGTGGTGGTGGTTGGTCTGAGCACACGGAAGGCGACTACTCAGACCCCCCAGCCTGGCCAGGCTGGACACACTACAGGCAGTGGCGTAAGGCAATCAGCAGATGGAATAAGAATACTGACGTGCCGGTATGGCGCAGGTCGGAGAAGTTCCTACGATTGTTCGACTATCCTATGCAGGTGCAGTTCGACGGTCTCCCCGAATCAACGTTGTCGGGTAACGGCTGGCTCGAGGCAGTGCTGAAGCGCATGGACCTCATGATCGGAGAACGTGAAGGAGACGATCTTAGACGAGCCGGCCGTCCTGGGTTGTTCGAGGCTACTCGGGAGCACAAAGAGAGCCTGACTCAGTACGTGGCCAGACGGGAGCGTCAGTTTCTAGAAGCAGAGGCGCACGACCTTGTGCTGCCTGCTCGAGTCAAGGGGTTTCTTCTAGAAGAAGGCGCGGGTCTGTCGGCCCAGGGACTCCAGAACCTCAAGACCATGACTCATGGCAAGGTGGAGTTCGACAGCGTCAGCTGGGCCCTGCGGCAGATGGACGCGTCGGGCTCTGAGCGGCTACTACCCAGCAGCAGTAGGGGAGCGATGGCGGCCGCCGACGACAAAGGTCTCGGCGACCAACTAGGCAGCTCCCCCCCTCATCCTCTTCCCTCGTGCCCGGTGGGTCGTGACGGTGGTGTCTCGGACAGCGAGCTCTATCCAGACGATGACCAGGACGGGGAGTTTGACGACGACGAAGAGGAGGACGAGGGAGACGAGGAGGCCATCCTCGCCGAGCTGGAGGACCTGGATCTGGACGAGTCACAGGTCGAGGAGGCCCTCACCATGCTGGAGATGAGCCGATCCAACAAGAGGACATGGAAGCAAAACAAAGACATCAAGAGAGCAGCCAGAAAGGATCGCGAGTACTACGGTGCCCGTCCGAGACAGCTCGGACGCGACAGACCTCCTCCACCTCAGGCCAGACATCCTGCTAATCGAGGTGAAGGTCGCGGCAAGGCCGGCGGCCGGGGAGGGCGACGGTCCAAGCTGACACCACAGCAGCTGATGAAGATAACGAGGTGCGGCATCTGCAAGGAAAAGGGCCACTGGCACAAGGAGTGCCCTAACAAAGACGACCCGAAATTCGCCAAGAACCGCACCACGAACGCCTACGTGTTCACGGGATGCGTGCTGCCCATCACGATGGATATGCTGGCAGACTGGAGGAAGGCCGTTGTGGAGATGAAGAAGAGCGAGGTCTACCTGGTGGCGAGCGAGACTCAGGCTCTCGTCGATCCCGGCGCAGGCAGCGACCTGGTGGGACTGGCCTCGCTCAATCGAGAATCCAGAGCTCTCGCGGCAGTAGGCCTCAAGTATGAGATTATCCCCCGCCAGTTTCAGGGGCCTCGTGCAGCTCATGGCGTAGGAGGACCCGCCAAGGTGGTCACACCCATCTTGTTTCCGCTGTGTCTCGGCCGATCTCTAGGAGTGATCGAGACGACGGTGCTACTCGACGAGGTTCCGCACATTTTGTCAGTTAATCTTCTCGAGTTTCTCGGCTGTGTCATCGACCTGCCGCGCAATCGCATGGCCTCGGAGTTTCTGGGCTTGCAGGTCGACATGTTTCGGCTCGGGTCGGGACACCACATGGTCGAGATTATAGAAGCCCTCGACATGCCTCTCGAGATTCCCGAGCCTGCCTTGCGCAAGTATCCTTTCTTGACGGCCGAGTCCTTTGTGATGGGCGAAGGCTCGCCTCCGGAGATGCTGGAATCCGGAGATCTTCGCGGGTACATCATATCCCCAGTCATCATCGTCTTCTTGGGACTACTAGGCCTCTCGGGACTCCAAGAAGGACTCATCAGGGCGTTCCTCAGGGTCATGATCATCATGGGCGTTCTCGGGAAGCTAGGTGCGTACGCTCACGCGGGGATCAAAGAGTCACGGGCTCAGCACTCGCCTGATAAGTCAGTCCGGGCCTTAATATCCGGGGGGAAAGCTAAGGATACGATCCAGAACGACAACGACACTAAGGAGGTCTCGGAGCTTTCGAGCTGTCGCCAGGGCCCGCGTTCAGAGATTCCGAGCCGTCCTCATTCCGTGGCCTATTTTGGCTCGAGCCAGGCTAAGCGACTCAGAGATATCTCGTCAGCCAGCGACGAGACGGACCTCCACGATTCACCTCTCCATACGAGCGATGATGGCCCGCCTTCTTGTGCTGGCAGTCGCGATCCGCCTATCGGCGGCAGGCAAGAAGAACTCAGAGGGCAAGCGGGCAGCACAGGAGGCGACGGAGAAGTTCCTCGCTCGGCGCGAGGCGGCACTCAACAGCGTCGCGGACGACAGCAGCTCCATCAGCTCGGCAGAGCCGGGCGCATCGAGTGGTCAGCAGGAGGCCACGACAGCAGCTGTCGCAGCCGGGCTCGGTCAAGCCGCAACCGCCCCAGCCACAGCACGATCCAGAGCCTCTCGGCCCTCCTCCGGCAGTCGGGCCGACGGGCGCACTAACTCAAGAAGCGGCGGCGGCGCAGCCGAAGCCTGGGCCTGTCCTGTGGAACGCAGCCGCAGCAGCAGTCCAGTGGCCTCCGGCACCACCGAGCCATCCTCCTCCAGAAGATCAGGTGCATGGGCCGCAGCCAGGGGCAGCGGCGACGGCAGCCTCACCAGCGCCATTGCGCGGTCCAGCAGCCAGGAAGCCTCCGCCCGTGTCACTGGCCCAATCCTACAACCAGGGGAACGGCCAGCCACCGCAGGCGTGGCATCAGGCGCTACTGCCGACCCAGCTGAAGCCTCCACCGAAGCCTCCGCCAGCATGCGATCATCCTCGCTCGGCGGTGAAGTACTTCGGCAATCAGCACGGATCGGGCTCGAAGTGTTCTCGCTGCGGCGAGCGTCTGACGTGGGTACCTCGCCACGCGATTGGGTCCGATCCCAACCCACCTCAGCAGACTGCGACCGAGGCCGCGCGGTCGGCAGCAGCATCAGCCCAGAAGGCAGTGGACCTCATGCAGCAGAGTCCCCACTTCGTCGAGAACGGAGCAGCCCTCACCACGATCAACAGCCTCGGAGTCCTCCTACAGTCGGTGCAGTGGCAGTTGCAGTCGATGCCGGAGAGCGTGAAAGCTCTGGGTCGCGTGCAGGAGATCCTCGACCGGATGGTAGAGGTAGCCACCAACCACCAGATGGCGCCGACGCAGCTGGAGGAAGGCATGCAGCAGATCTACCAGGGGGTAGTGGAGATACGGCGCTTGATCGCCAGCTTCGAGGAGTTCGCCGAGACCCTCGACAGGGTGAGCAACGTGGCGACTCAGATGCAGGGGACCCTCACCCCTCACCCATGTCGATACAGCAGTGGGACAGCTGGGCCAGATGATGGTTCAGATCGGGACCGCTGTTTCCGGCTTGGTGAGCATTGCGAACGCACAGTACTACCAGCAGAACCAGCAAATCTACGAGTCGGACCCGTGGACCCCCGGAGAAGGAGGATCGTCAGGCAGTGGAGGGCCAGACGGCGCTCAGGGGGGCCCGACGACCACGTCGCTTTCGCCAGAGACGACAACGGCTCCGGAGCAGCTCCACACGGCTACGACAACGCCGACCTGGTGGACTCTCGGCCCGATCCCGGAGAACGGGCCAGGATCGCCAGACAACTGGGAGATCATCCCAGACATCATGCCCTGAGCAGGTACCATTGCGAGCAGGAGGCAGGAAGTCCCTCCGGACTTAATTTAGTTGCGTGCTATGGGCAGCACGGCTGCCAAGCTTCTGAGGGCCTCGAGGTCCAGAAAAATGCATGCTATTACTCTCGTTCGCCCCCAAACCCTTGAAAGACAAGAAGGGGTTGGCACCACGGCCCGAGACCTGGGGTTCCTCGGCCCCGGGTGGCTGGACGGAGACGTGTTTAACGATGACAGAGAGGTCTCGTGTCCTCGAGCGGTTTCGGGAGCCGTCGAGCAGGAAGCTCAAAGGAGGATCGGAGAGATCCAGGGAGCTCCAGAGGAGGAACCTCCCTCCACCTTCCAGGTCGGGTTCAGGCAGCGAGCCAAGACCTCCTTCATGGAGGTGTTCTCCCCTCCGAGGATCTCTCCCGAGGTCGGCAAGTGTGGAGCTCCTATCGGAGCTCGCTCGAGTTGGGACATCAAGCAGGGTTGGGACTCGTCCAACAAAAAGCACGTCGCGCAATTGTGGGAGAGTATCGAGCGAGAGAAGCCCAAGGTTATCTGGGTGTGTTCCGAGTGCAAGGTTTTCTCAGCCATCAATCGCATCAATCGCGATCGTCGTGATCCTGATGGGTGGAATCGGCAGGTGGTCAGCGGTCTGCGGGATCTGATCCTCTGTATGGAAGTAGCTCAATATCAGCATGCTCGGGGAAGGTTTTTCGCGTTTGAGCACCCCAAGTTCGCGAGCTCCTGGAACACCGAGGTAGGAAGGCTCATAGCCGGACTCCCCGGAGTCAAGAGACTTAGGATCGACATGTGCTGCTTCGGACTGCAGGTTGACGAGCGCGGCCTCAATAAGAAGCCGACCGGGATTCTCACAAATCATCCTAGCATCATCAGGGCTCTTGACGGTCATCTGTGCACGGGGGGCCACTTACACGCCGTTCTGGAGGGAAGCTGGCAGACCTCCAAGGCAGCGAAGTACCCTCCTAGGTTCGTGAGGCTTGTGGCGCGCGCGGTGGCAGAGCACTGGAGCGGGGCGTCTTCAAGGTTGAAGCCGACGTGGGCTGAGCTCACCGAGCAGGTGTTTCCAGTGGTCTCTGACGAGGGCGAGCCCCACGACGATGAAGGTGCCGACGAGGTGGGGTCAGCGGGCAGCGACCAGGATGAGCCCGAGACCCGTGGGCCAGCCGGCAAGAGCACCATTCCACCAGACCCCGACCCCAATGAAGAAGAGAAGCGACTGATTTACAAGCTTCACGTCAATATGGGTCACCCTGACTCGAGGAAATTGTGCAGGGTGTTGCGGGCGGGAGGGGTCAAGCGTCACCTAGTCAGGTGGGCGCGCGACAAATTCAAGTGTTCAGAATGTGTCGAGCGTCAGAGGGCCGGGAACCACAGAAAGGTCGCCCTTCCCCGCACGTTTCGGTTCAACCATATCATTGGAATCGACCTGTTCTATCTTGAGTTCCAAGGTACCACTCACCCGTTTCTGAACGTTGTCGACCACGGGTCTAATTTGCAAGTGTGTGTCCGTCTGGAGAACGCGAGGGCGGCCACGGTGTGGTCGGCTTTCTCCGCCTGTTGGATCCGTCCGTTCGGGGCCCCAGATTTTCTGATATCGGATGGAGGCCCAGAATTCGGAGAACGATTTGCCAGGGGGACTGAGCAGTGGGGGGTCCTCCACCACGTCTGCGATGCAGACAGTCCCTGGCAGAACGGCAGGTGTGAGCGCCACGGAGGATGGGTCAAGGAGCGGGTGAAGTCAGAAGTGGATGCGGGCGCCTCGGTCCCGAGTTCTCTGGAGGAATTGGACGAGCTTGTACACGAGCTCGTGGCTCACAAACATCGCTGTTGGCACCGCGGGGGGTTCTCGCCGTTGCAGTTAGTGTTCGGTCAGAACCCGAGGCTTCCTCGCGATCTTCTGAGTGACGATGTGTGGGGGATCTCAGGCCGGAGTGACATGATCAGCCCTGCGTCCGAACAAGACGCAGCCGGAGCCGAGTTCGCCCGCTCTCAGAGAGTCCGAGCTGCCGCTCGCAGGTTGGCCATCGAGGCGAATGCCCGAGACAAGATAACTCGTGCCTCGCTTGCTCGGACCCCCTCACCTAAGGAGTTCACCCCAGGCCAGTGGGTGTTTGTTTGGAGAAACCTCAGCAGGACATCATCTCCGGCAGACGCCCTGGGAAGACGCCGAGCGTGCTGGACCGGGCCAGGGGTGGTCGTGCTCTGCGAGAAAGGAGGCACCGTGTGGGTGGCAGTTCGATCTCGGCTCTGGAAATGCTCGGTGGAACAGGTTCGCCTGGCCAGTCCAGACGAAGAGTTCGGGATTCAGTTAGCGCAGAGCCCCCAGTGGAGGGAGCTCCTCGCTCAGGCGCAGACCCGCCGGGCCTCCGCCGTCGACGTCCAGCGAGAGGGACCTCCGCCAGACGATGCCTGGGACGAGCCTGCCCGCCATGACGCGAGCGAGGCCCCCCAGGTTAAGGCTCCAGGTCCCGAGACGGTCGACGAGCCCGACGAGGCTCCTGTGAACCCCTTTCCCCCCTCGGTGCTTGGGCCCCCGGGGGCCCCCCGGGTCGAGGGCCCTCGAGAGGCTCGTTCAGACGCCGACTCTATCGAGGCGCGGGCCGGGAGCGAGCGCACCCGCCTGCCATCGATCGCGAAGAGACTAGTCCTCCGGGGTTGTCTCCCGCTGAGACCCCTAGACAGGTCTCGAGTGATCAGCCCCCAGGCCTCTCGAATCCCGAGGAGGCGAGAGGGTCCTCTCCGAGTCGACCGGAGGAGGACCCAGGGCGCCTTCTTTCTCCCCCTAACCCTTCTCCTTTTCAAGTGCCCGGGGCTCAGGGGTCAAGAGGCAGGCGCAGGCCCTCGCAGCCCGAGGACGTCCCAGCATGTATCAGAGCTGCCAGAGCAGCTAGCAGCCCTCCCGAGGTGAAGCGAGCGAGGATGGAGCCGGGAGAGAGCGTTCCTCCTCCTCCTCCTCCTCCTCCTCCTCCTCCTCCTCCTGCTGCTGCGACTGTCCCTCCTCCGGGGAACGACGACGACCCGACGGCCCCCTCCTCCTCTTCCTCTGGCCCTGGGCCGGGAGGCACGCCCGAGGGAGGTGAGGCCAGGGCCATCACCACCGGCGAGGAGCCGCGGCGCTCGGTGGCGGACCGGGTCCGCGACCTCGAGGCCGGACCCCGGGGCCCCGTCCGTGGCAGGAGCCGGTCACCACCCAGGGACCTGGCCGAGGATTTCTTCCTCCTCATCTCCTCCTCCGGCAGTGGTGGTGGGGGTGGAGTCCTGGCGATCCAGGCTTCCCAGGTCCTGGACGACTGGGCTGGACTAACTGAGGCTGACGAGAGCTCGATACCGACCTTTGCTGCCAGCCGGGGAGGCGAGGTCTCTCTCAAAAACCTCTCCCCAGCTGAGCGCGAAAAGTTTTCGGTTTCCGACGGCAAGGAGTGGGAATCCATGATGGGCACCGGGGCCGTTGAAGTCATACCTCCATCGAAGGCGGACAAGATCCGCAAGGCCTGTCCTGAGCGTATCATTTCGAGTCGGATGGTCCGCAGGTGGAAGCCCGTCGAGGGCACGGGATCGGAGCCCATGGCCAAATCTCGCTGGTGTGTTCACGGCCATAGAGATCCAGATTCGGGATCGCTCCAGGTGTACGCCCCCACCCCACAAACATCGAGTATCATGATGTTCGTACAGGTGCCCATGAACTTGAGCATGCTAGCAGACATCGCCGATGTCAAGAACGCCTTTTGTCAATCAGATCCCATGACCAGGACCCAGGGGTGCATTTACGTCGAGCCCTGCGAGGGCGTGAACCTCCCCCGGGGCTCTTTGATACTGCTCAAGGTGAATGTTTACGGCCTGGACGATGCCCCTGTCGCCTGGCGGAAGACAGTGATCAAGTTTCTTGAGCAGCTGGGTTTCTGTAGGAGTCTGTTGGAGCCGTGCTGGTGGGTGCGTTACGGTGACAAGGGTGATATTCTGAATATGATATTGCTCGAGGTAGACGATTTCTTCATATGAAGTTCCTCGTCTGCTTCCCGGGCCTGGTTCCGTCAGCAACTGGAGAGTCGGATCAAGTTCGGCAAGTATCGGGACTGTCACTCTGGGCCCGTGGAGTTCGCGGGGCGCAGGGTAGTCATTGGGCCTCAGAAGGCCACGCTGGACATGGAAAAATACATCCTCGAAGAAATCAAGCCCCTGTCCATGAATAAGGGCCGTCTGTCCAACAAGAACTCCTCCCTGGACCAGTCCGAGTTCCGGGCCCTGCGTTCCTTGGTGTACAAGTTTAACTGGGTGGGCAGGGAGACTCGTCCGGAGGCCGCTGGAGTCTCGTCCATCCTGGCCAGTCGTCTTCGAGCCGCGACTACTGGTGACGTGGCGCTCGCCAACAAGTTGGCAAGACATCTGAGGGCTACGGCCTCGAGAGGCCTGACCGTGTGGAAGCTGGACCCGAGTCAGATGGCATTCGTCACCTTCTCCGACGCGGGTGGCGTAGGCGCGTTCGACGGGTTGGTGGATGATCGTGGTTTGCCCGAGGACCCGACCCAAGGGACCTGGATGGTGTGTGCGACATACAAAAGCATCATCGAGAATCGGTCAGTGCGAGCCTCAGTCCTAGGGTGGCGCAGTTCCAAGCTCCGCCGCAAAGTCCCATCCACGTTGGCCGGTGAGACACAGGCACTAGCAGCAACCGTCTCAGAGGTCGAGTATCTCCAAATTTTGTACCGTGATATAATTGTCCGAGACGTGGACATCAGCGATCATCATAGAGGTGCAAGCCCGTTTACCACTGTTCTTCGGAGCAACTGTCGTCTCGGGACTCGCGAGCCCCAGGTTCACGTGGTGGACGCCAAGAGTATATACGACACTATGTTGAAAGAGGGCAATGCGAGCGCTCGGGACCGCCGCACTGCTATAGATTTGGCTATTATCTGTGAATCTCTCGAGCGAGCCCGTGGTCATGTGAGATGGATCCCGCACGGACGCATGCCGGTGGACACCCTCACAAAAGATGATGTCACGAAGGCCAATGCAGCTCTCTTCGATTTGATGGTGAGCGGCCGACTCGTCCTGGTGGACGAAGGCGAGGAGGTCGAGCACCGCAGGAAGACTCCAGGTCTCAAGAGCAGGACACAGGCGGCCTCCAGAAAGTCCTGGACGGCGAGTTCATCACCTGGCACGAGTTCCTGGCCCGGGATGGTGGTGGTGGTGGTGGTGGTTCTCCTTCCTCCTCTCCCGTCCTTCTGCCATCCGACCCTTTCCAATACTTGAATCGCCGCCCTGTTTGCTAAGCGTTTAGGGTGGTTGCAGGAGGTTAGGGTGTGTTTAGCGAAACTGTTTACGGGAGGTTCCGTGGGGAGGATACTAAACAGTTTACCGCGCTTCCGGAAACACTTTATCCTAAACGCCTAAAGTGTTTAGCCCTCCGCTCGTAAACACTTTAGCGCTTGCCGTAAACTGTTTCGCCAGACCCCAAACAGCAAATTTCAAGATGGCGATATCATGGTTTTCATCTTGGGATTTCGAAAACCGAAGAAGCGGAGGAGGGGGGAGGCGGCCTTGGACGAGAGGGCGAGCATAGCGGATTGAGTCCAGGGAGAACGGAAATCGACTTCTGCGGGCGCCGAAGGGCAGGAATGAAAGAGCCAGGTGACGTCACTCGCACCGTCTTGGGGGCCCGTCTCGGGGCCACATCGGAAACCGTTCGGGCCGTCCACAATTCGCGAAACGCTACCCCAGCAAGGCGCCCTCAATAGCAAGGGGGCGCGGAAATGGCACAAGCCCAGGGAATAAGGAGGAGGGGGGGCGGAGTGGCAAGGGGGAGGGAGGGGATGTCTCGAGGGCAAGGGTTTCCAGTCAAACATGGCGTTGGAAAACAATGGCGAGCCTCTCCATAGACATCCTGGGGGGAGGAGGAGGAGGAGGGAGGAGGAGGAGAGGAGGAGGAGAGGAGAAGGAGGAGGAGGAGAAGGAGGAGGAGGAGGAGGGGGAGGAGGAGGAGAGAGGAGGAGGAGGAAAGGAGGACACCCTCGCGCGCCAGCCAGTGCACGGCCTGCAGCTCGCGGCGCCCTCGCGCCAAGAGAAAGTGAGAGAGAGACCTCGCCTGCTTGATATCTCCTATCCTCATCCGTATCCTCATCCCTCGTCGTCGTCGTCGCCGTCGTCGTCGTCCTCCTCCTCCTCCTCCTTCTCCTCCTCCTCCTCCTCCTCCTCCTCCTCCTCCTCCTCCTCCTCCTCCTCCTCCTCCTCCTCCTCCTCCTCCTCCTCACCCTCCTTCTTCTCCTCGTGCCCCCATCGCCCAATCCATCTCCCTAAGGAGGTGCTGCCCTCTGCCTGAGCTTAGGGGCGAAAATCACGGTGCTCTCGCACCCCACTGCAGCACGTGAGTACAGGCAAGGCTCGATAATGAAACGTGTGTGAAACATGTCAGGGGCCTCACGCACAATGCACCTGGCATGGCCATCGTCGAACGACGTCGTCTGCCACAGAGACAAGCACGTGAAGAGCACTCCGTCCACGCTGGCGTGGAAACACACCTGCCCGAACCGAATGCCGCCCTCGTGGTGCAGAGCGACCACGTCGCTCATCAACACTGCCCGCCCCCCGCAATGCACGGAGCGCGAGGTCAGAACCTCAGCTGCACAATCTAAGTTAAACGCGCTTTCGATTGCCCTTCGCAGCTTCTGGCTGGGGGGATGCGGCGCGAGCATATCTGCATTGAACAGCAAATGCTTCTCCAAATCGAAAAGGTGCTGAACTGTAATCTCAGCCATCAACCCAAACTCGTAACCGACCGTGTTCCTGCGAGGAGCGATCATAGTTTTAGCCACTCGGTGTTTGCGCTCCATCAAGAAGCAGGACAGCAACATCCCGTGGTTCAACAATTGGCGGGGGAGATGCAATATCCAGTGGTCCTTCGGTTTAAAGAGGGACAACCCATATACGGCCCTGAGGCGGCCAAGGTGCTCCACTATGGCCACCCCCAGGTCGGTCGGGGAAACCAGACCGCGATTCACGATCGACAACATTCCGAGAACGCGGCAGAGGGCGCGGCAGCATTCGGCCTCTGCTAGGCAGACGCCAGTTGGCACCACGTGGTCCTTCACGCACTGCTCGAGGGCTGGCGCCAAGCTGATTGACTGAGACGCGCTCCCGCTCAGGTGGCCAGCGTGGAAACACTCCCTGCCGCTGGCATACCCCCTCGGCCACTCCCACCCCTTGAGGAACTGGTGGATCTGCTTGGGGCCCATGTTGCGGTCCTTCAGGCGAGTGGTGAACTCGGTCACCTCCCGCTGCCAGAGCCCGCCCACGACGTAGCAGTGCATCCAGTCCCAAGCGCCTATGACAGCTAGATCTATTGCCAAATGGTCATATTGCAACAGGCCGTCCTCGTTGTAGGCAAAACCCATCAAGGTCTCGGCCTTCTCGAGCTCGCCCTTGGTGGTGGTCGCCTTGAGATGCCGTAGGTGCAGCTGTATCTCGCGTATCGACTCCCGTGTGTGAAGCATGAATTTTGACACGTCGATCTCGTCCACTGGCACGTGAAAGCCAGTTGGATCTGGAAGCAGATTCGAATGCCTATCCACAATGTTAGCGCACAGGAAGCAGGGCTTGATGCCCGTGGCGCCCTTGCACTCTGTCACGTACTTGTGGGCCCTCTCGTCCTGTATCATGATCTTCACGTCGCCGTGAACGAGGACGGGGGCGCCGTCGATCATGAGCGTCACGCCGCGGCGCAAGTCAGGTGCACCAGGGGAGCCCATGAACAGCTGGAGGCAGCGCTTCATCATGGCCGAGAGCCCCGCCGATACCCTGTCGCACTCGGAGCTTCGAACACAGCATATCGCATTCCAGCACAGCTCATTGGATAGCCCAGGGAATCCGATCTCCTTAAGCGACCAATATATGGCCTGGACCTTCCGAAGGTTCCTGTCCGAGGGCACGTTCCCTAGCACCACTTCGTCCGAGTAGACGATGACGCTAATTCGGCCAGAGGATCGGCGCACCGTCTCAAGAAACATGCTCTTGAATGCTGACGAGACTTTGCACGCGCACTCGATGAACGCAAGCGGATGTTGCAGCCATGCGTGCACGGGCCCATCATCTTCCATGTCAAAGGTGTGGCGTTGCAGGAGCGGGCCGAAGCTGGACCCCTGCGTCGCGATCTTATTTCGACGCCTCCTCTGGGTGGAGGCGCTGAAGCATGGGGGCAAACCTTCAGCATTCACCACTGGGTTACGTGCGAACGCTTGCCGAACGTGCTAAGTGTTGGCCTCTTGGTGTCGGGCATGGCTGCCCTGCTTGAGCCTGGAATGGCTGCGGACGGGACGAGACGGCCCTCCCGCGCAGGTGCCGTGGACCTTGCTGGTAAAGCAGCACACGCACTGCACCATCTGACCCGCGCCCCGTGCATTGCACCCCCAGCTTGCACCGCATATATTGCGCCCCGATCTAGCAAGTTTGTGTTGTAAACTTGGTTTGGCTTAAGTTTGGTGTGTAAACTTGGTGTGCCTTTCCGCATCCAGATCTCTCCCCGTAGATTGCACCACATAGGCTGCGCCACATAGATTGCACCACATAGGCTACACCACATAGGCTCCACGTAGATTGCACCACATATGGCACGAGCTAGCCTGCACCACGTAGCCTGCACCCCTCAGCTTGCATCGCATAGTTTGCACCCTCCTCCCCATCCTCCTGCCCCTCATATTTCTCCTCATCCTCGGTTCGCTCGGGGTCTCGAGGGCTGGCCGCGGGCGGGCGCCCCCTCTGGCGACGGGCCCCAGGGCATGAGGAGGAGGACCTGGATGATGATTTCATCATCGAGCATCCGTAAGAGCGTGCACGACAATAGTTGGCGCCGTCCCACATGCGCGCAGATGCCAAACCCCAATGCATATACATGCGCACGCTATCGGCCTCGGATGCACCGAGTCCCTTAAGAGCTGCACGTTGCTAAGCTGTCGTTGCAAACAGCCGCCTCCGAGGAGGAGGATGAGGAGGGAGGGGGGAGGGAGGAACAGGAAAGATGGGGATAGTTGAGAAGGGGACAGATGGAGAAGGGGGAGGGGTGAGGATTCTTCAGGAGGAGGCAGGGGAGATGAGGGAGGTATGACAGCCGATCTACTCTGCACTCAGCCGCCCCCAAGCCTCGGAGGCTACGCGGTAGGCTTCCTTTGCCATCTCTGTGATGGCATTCCCCTTGACGCCTTGCTGGGTTGCCCTGGACTTAGCCAGGCCGTAGGCCCAGCTGGCAAAAACGTTGCGGCTCCGCCCAGCCACCGACGATTTCAGAAGGATATCGGAGATATCAACCGTGACCTTGCCTTTCGTGATCTTGCCTACGTTGGCGCTCAGCTTCTTAGCGGCCTTGGGGGTCTGCTTCACCGAGGCCGCGGCCTTCGCCGCGCCTGGTTTGCCCGAGGCGCCCGCGGCCGCGGCGCCGACCGTGCCTCGGCCGCGGCCGCGGCCGCGTCCACCCCCACGCCCGCGGCCAGCCGTGGGCGCCGCATCCTTCGGGGCGAGGTGGCTCCCAAGTGCCTTCGCTGCCTGAGCCATGGCATGCACCAGCCCTGGCGCAGCCTGCTGGCCGCCCCCCGCAGAGGCGTCGGGGAGAGGCGCGGGTGGAGCCTCAGGCGGCATCGGGGCGGCCTGGCATGCGACGATTGTTGTTGCCCCAGCGATTGGCATTGGTGAGGCTGCCTCCGATGTGGTCACAGAAGCGCTCGTCTGCTGGCTGCCCTGGGAGTCGACGAGCGACGCAGGCGAGGCGTCGCGCCCAATCGGGAGCGTGTCAGCGCTGAGGGTACCAGGGCTACTATCCCTCCTGCGCGCTGCCCCCTTCGGCGCCGCCGTGTTCAGCATAGTCAGGTTCGCCTCGTTAAGCGTGTGCGCGTGTGTGTTACCGCCTTGCATCGACTGGAACATCATCCCGAACTGCATAAATGCATTCATCATGCCCTCCACGTCCATGCCGCGCTGGGGCGCCGAACCCCCGAAGGGCGCCGAACCCCTGCTCACGCGGGAAAGGGCGGGAACGATCTGGCCTCCAGCGTGGCCGACGGCATGGCACCTCCTGAGGGAATTGTGAGAGCCACGGTACCCGAGGTTCTCGTCGTGCATGTCAAGGAGTTGCTTGGTGATCTCGGCGGGGGGCTCCACTGCGGGCCCGTTAACGCACGCGAAGTCGAGCACGGCTTGCGGCAGGCCCGCTGGAGTAGCAGGGTAACATTTCTGGTGGTCGAAGGGCCGCCTCGTCGAGCTGTCCAACCCCTTGACAAGGGAGCGGATCGTGCCCATGTGGCCCCTCATCTCGTTGGCGCTCATCGTCGTGCCTGCGGGGACGCCGACGATCAAGATGATCCCGAATGCGCGCTTGAGCAAGCCGTTGCCTGGGCACACAAGCCCGACGCGGTACAGCCTCTGAGCAATCACCTGCAGCTTGGGCGGCACAGTAATGTCGGGGTTCTGGATGACGTCCCAGTCGTTGGCGGTGAGGAACATGTGAATGTGATCGCACTTCTGCTAAACACGCACAACTCCGCTGTTCCTGCCAACTTTGTTCGTCTCGATGGCGTTGGCGAGGGCAGACGCCAACATCACCTTCTGATCCTCGGTCCACGGACCCGCGGCGACCTCCTGGGGCACTTCTGTGGCCACCTCCACAGAGACGTCCGCGGTGGCCTTCACGGCTACCTGCAGGGCGTGCGCTTGGTCTTGCAGCAAGCTCGCCTTGGGGATCCCAGCGGCCACCTGGGCGTTGATGAAGGCCACCCGTTGGCGCACCATCTGCACGAGGGTTGCGGCCACCGGCGGCGACGCCATCGGGTCGCAAGAGCACGAGTCTGGGGCGAAGCAAGCCAAACGACGAGACCCTGGCAGCCAAAAACGGCTACGGGTGATGGTGGTGATGATTTGATGGCGAGGATGCTAGCGCGCCTTGCTGTTGCTTGTGGATGCAATGAGTCTCGGTAAGGATGCAAGCCCCTTGGGCGCCCAAGTCGAAGCTGTAATGACGCATGGTTCATGGCACATATGCTTGGTAAGGGTGGAAGCCCATGGGGGCGATACATGTTTGTTAACGGGCGTCCTTAGGGTATGTGAAGAGGCCCAACGCCAACCGTCATTATCTTAAACATAATGACCCTCATCATCCACCTCCTCCGCCTCCTCCTCCTCCTCGTACTCCCCCTTCTCATGCTCCCCCTCCTCCTCCCCCTCCTCCTCATCATCCTCCTCCGCCTCATCCTCCGCCTCCTCCTCCTCATCATCATCATCCTCATCAGCATCATCCTCATCCTCATCATTCTCCTCCTCCTCCTCCATATCCTCCTCCTCCTCCTACTCTTCCTCATCATCCACCACCTCCTCCTCCTCAGCATCATCATCGTCATCATCATCATCATCATCATCATCATCATCATCATCATCATCATCATCATAATCAGCATCATCCCTCTCCCTGCACATGTCCCATCTCCCCCAAACAACCCCCAGTGTTCCGTACTGATGTGTGTGGGGGGGGCTTCGGGGAGCATCCAAGGATGCTCGAGCTGGACACCGCAGGGGGAGTAGAGGGAGTGTGAGCTCGACCCCCAGGGGAGTCGAGCGCAATTGAGCTCGACCCCCAGGGGAGTCGAGCGCATTTGAGCTCGACCCCCAGGGGAGTCGAGCGCATCTGATCAGGTGAGCTCGACCCCCAGGGGAGTCGAGCACAATTGAGCTCGACCCCCAGGGGAGTCGAGCGCAATTGAGCTCGACCCCCAGGAGAGGTGAGCGCATCTGCTCAGATGCGCTCGACGCCCCTGGGGGTCGAGCACAATTGAGCTCGACTCCCCTGGGGGTCGAGCTCAATTGCGCTCGCCTCCCCTGGGGGTCGAGCTCACCTGATCAGATGCGCTCGACTCCCCTGGGGGTCGAGCTCAAATGCGCTCGACTCCCCTGGGGGTCGAGCTCAAATGCGCTCGACCCCCCTGGGGGTCGAGCTCACACCTTCCTAGATGCTCTCAGGGTTGAGTTCGGGGACCCCCATGATGGCTCCCGTATGTTTTTCGAGACCCGCATGCGCCAACGAGGACCTCCAAGGGATCCCAAGATCGCATCATCTCCGATCCTTTCATTGCTTCCCCGCGACCCCCCTTCCGCCTCGTCATGCCCCCTCATCGGCACGGTTGGGGTCTCGGGTCTGCCTCAGGCGGGACCCCCCCCACGCCTCCTTGGCGCCACGGCTGGACTCGACCCGAGCAGCAGACACATGCCGTACACACATTTTCGCCTAGACCGCTAGAGTGAGGTGCGTATAGGTTCTAGCGCCAGTGCGCGGATGTCTTGCCAAGCTTGAGCACATCATATCTAGGTGAGGCCGAGCGGAGCGCTAAGGAGTATGCGTGCATACCCCTTCCCACATGCGCGTGCAGCGGCACGTGCTACTATATCGAACAACAAAATTGCACACTGGCGCAGCCGAGGGGCGATATGTACACATGAGTCCGCACGTGCGTTCACTAGAGGTCCTGCACATTGTGGCTGTTGTAGTGAGCTTGGAGCACTGGCGCGACCTTGTCTGCCTTCTCCTGCATCTGCTCGTTGGTCGGGGCCCTGATGCACTGGGTTTTCGTCCTGGGGGTCCCACTCAACGGATCGATCCAGGTGGTCTTGAGGGAACACCTGCACGGCAAGTAGGTGACGTTTTTCTCTCGAATCACTGGAACGAACCCTGGGTCGCGAACAGTTTCATGGCTCGGGGTCTTCCTCAGCACCTGGATGTGTTCGGCCTTCAGTTCGACCGATAGTTTCGAGCGTAGGTAGGCGGAGGTCTGCACAGTCATGCAGTGGTCCTGGCCCAGGGCGTCCTGGACCTTGATAGAGCAGAACCCTGAAAGAAGGAAACGCCGATGAAATCGCAGGCGCTGAAGGGGGTGCTGATTGGGCTGGGAGGTGTGGCCCACGTTCAGACCAGGGCGCCTGCGATTCCATCGATCCTTTCCTTCTTGGCCCTCTTCGCACATTGGGAATCGGGAGCATGATCTGCCAGGTGGTCGCCCTCGCGAGCGGCCTTTGCTTCGGCCTCATCCATCATTTGTTTTGTGGTCTCCAGGCGGCGTCTCTGGCAGAGCTCAAGCATCTCGAAATTGTTGTCCAGCAGCCTCTTGAAGGCTGCGTTCGAACGGTCGCAGGAAATCCATTTCTTACCATCAGCCTCGTGCACGCGCGCACCCCACGAGTTGGCGGGCTGGGGGTCCTCGGCATCTCCGATGAGCACATAGCCCTCCTGAACGGTCAAGGGCATGATGAGTAGCACTGGGAGGTTAGATACAAATACACGCCAAAACTCGCCAAGCGGCTTGAGCCTTCATGGCTATGCGATGGTGGAGGCTTTGTTATGCTATGCTATGCTATGGCATGCGCCGTTGTTCTGTTTACGTTGATGTCCGACGTGACCTGTGATGCGCTATGCTATGCAATGCTATGGCGTTCGCCACCGTGCTATGCTAAGCTATGCAATTGCGCACTGTCTGGTTCGTGTTGTGGCGTATTGTTTGTTGATTCGGATCTCGCTTTTGTTTTGCAAATGTTATGCAATGCTGCGCTATGCCATGCCGTATTGTCTGGCTGCGACCTTCTGCGTTGGTCCTTGCGCGCCCTCCATCCGACCTCCAGCCTCCTCTGGCCCCCCCGCCCCGAACTCCAAAGTTAGCCGGAACTCAATGAAAAAAAGCCATCTTTCGGGTGGGGTCGGGAGGGCCATGCCGCAGCTGGATTTGCCTCGACATCTGCGCCATCGCGCGCCCAGCACAAGGCGGGCCGACGGCTTCGCCCCCCTCCCACTGGACGTCGCGGCCCTGACTGGAGGAGGAGGGGGGCGAGGAGGAGGAGAAGGAGGAGGAGGAGGAGATGAACGGCGAGGATTTCTGCGAGAGCTAGTGCGCTGGCAGCACGGGCGCCCTCCGCCCAGCAACGACGCTGGCCGCCAGCGCCCTCGCCGCGGGCGCCAAGGGCAGAGCGAGATGCCTCGCGCCTGCAGCGGAAAGCAGCGAGCCCCGCAGAGAGGGCGTCGCTGCTGGAGCCCGCGTGGGGATGGGAACGCCATGCCGAGTTAATGCGCTTGCGCTGATCATTATCATCATCATCATCATCATCATCATCATCATCATCATCGCCATCATCATCACCATCATCATCATCAACAGCATCATCATCATCATAATCATCATCATCATCATCATCGTCATCGTCATCGTTATCGTCATCATCGTCCATTCCCATCCTCTCTCGGGCGACTCGACAACGTCGAGCACCTACTCGCGCGGCCTCTCGTTGGCGCCGCTCAGGGGCACATCGGGCGAGCTAGGAGACGGACGTGCGAACGCCGTGCCCTTCTTCAGCTTCGTCGTGTTGCGCAGCACGGGGATCAGCACGTTGCGACTGCAACCGCCCATGCCACGGGCGTTGGGAGCGCACGCGAGGTCGAGCTTCAGCTTGCCGACAGCGAGCGGCGCACTGTCATCATCCTCGGCCTCAGGGATGCACCAGTACGGCACCGCGAACGCCTTCTTGTCGCCCACGGGGAGCTGGCAGCACTTGGCGAGGTACACGGCCGTGCCCGACGGGGCCCCGACACCATCCACGATGACGGCGCCCTCGGGGACCTTGTCTGTGGAGCATGCCCCGACATTGATGCTCAAGGGCACGATGATCAACTGGCCAGGCTCATATGGTCTGTTGCACGCCACCTCCTGGACCTCGGTCTTGCCCGTCGGCGACGTGGCGTACTTGATGGTGAGGTCCACGGCAGGGCTCGTGATGCGGTGCGCTGTCATCACCGTGTCCCGCACCGATGCTCTGCACCCCTCGGTCAGGACATCTTGGTGGCCCTGCGGCGGGGTTCCAAAGAAGCTACGAGGGAGGTCGAGGAGGGGGTCGGGCAAGCTAGGTGCGATCGCGTCATATCTGACGTCCTACCCCCCCCCCCCCCCCCCCCCCCCCTCCCATCCCTTACCATGGCGCTGATTTTCTCTATCCGCGGACGCGTGTCGTAGCGGACTTGTGGCTCCGCGCGCGCGTGCGTAGTGGGTGGTGGTGCGCGTGCGTGCGTGCGCGCGTGCGTGCGTGCGTGTGTGGCTGCGGGTGGCGGCGGTGGCGGCGGCGGTGGTGGAGAGGGAAGAGGGGGCAGGGAGGGTGGGGGGAGGGAGGGTGGAAGGGGGGAGGGAAGAGGGAAGAGGGAGAGGGAAGAGGGAGGAGGGAGGGTGGGAGGGAGGGAGGGAGGGGCTCAGGGCCCGAAGCTCCAGGGCGGAGGCCTCGTCAGGGCCGACCGTCACGGAGAGGTGCGCCCAGCGCTTCATGACCTCTGCGGGGAGGGCAGCCCCCCGCCTCTCCTCCTCCTCCTCCTCCTCCTCCTCAGACCCCCCCTCCTCGCCTTCCGCATCATCCTCCGCATCCTCATCAGCGTCGTCGTCCTCGTCTTCCTCATCATCATCGGCATCGCCATCCTCAGCATCACCAGCAGCAGCAACATCAACATCGCCAGCACCATCGTAGTCACCATCGCCATCCGCAGCATCAGCATTACCACCGCCACAGCCATCATCACCACCATACCAGCATCACATCACCATCGTGATCATCATCTCTACGTCGTCGTTGTCGGCGTCGTCGTCGTCGTCGTCATCAGCAGCAGCAGCATCGTCATCGTCGCCATCGTCATCGTAATCGTCGTCATATCATCCAACCCCATCCTCATACTCCCCCTGCCCTCTTCCTCGCTCGTATCAGTATCCTTATCCTCCTCATCCCCCTCCTCCTCCCCCTCATCTTCCTCCTCCTCCTCCTCCTCCCCCATCCCCCTCAGTATCTTCATGCATCTCCTCGTGCTTCTCAAGGTAGCCCGAGGTACCTGGTACTCGTCCAGCAGTTGGCCCGTCGGCACCTTGAGCTGGTCGGCCTTCTTGCTCGTCGCCCGCTTCTTGGCGTCATCATCCCCAGGTTCTGGCTCGAGGATGGCGCGGGGGCCCTCGCACCTCGCGATGGTCCACGGGCCGCCGAAGAACGGCGGCACCTTGCGCTCGACCACGGCCTTGGCCAAGAGCCCGCGCTGGACGAGCGTCTGCTGGGAGACGTCGCCGTCGCGAGTGGAGACTTTGAATCCCACTGGCCCCGACGCCGACGACGCTTGCCCCTTCTGCTGCATATCTGGCTCGACGTCGAACGGGGCCTCCTTCTGGTCGCTCCCAGGGAAGCGCAGGTAGACGTCGCCGAGGAATTCGCACGCGATCTGGTTGAGATCATCGTAGGTCTTCCTGCCTTTACCCTTTTCCCCAATAGCATCATCATGCCGCGGACCTGGAGGTCGCCAATGAGCCTGTTCTTGTCCGTGGCATTCGGGCTCGGCGTCAAATCGCTGAGGCCATCAAGAAACTGCTTCGCCATCCTGACGATCTCAGAAAACTCCAAGCACTTGTTCTTGTTCTTGCCGACCAGGTTCTGGACGTCCCAGCTGGTCAGTAGGGTGGACACGCCGTTCTTCACATAGTTCTCAGGGCTGCACATTGCGCTCTTCACCATTGCGATGATGACGTCGGGTGCGCTCGCGAACTCCACGGTACCCAAGATCTTGAACACCGAGCTCGGGACATCAACTTTGGTCCTCATCAACTTCGACCAGATGTCCAACTCATTGAGCAGCGGCGCCTGCTCATGCCCCCCAGACCAGTTCTCGACGAACTTGGTGAGGTCCTTGATCTGCCCCTTCAGGCGTGGCTTTCCCGACTCGATGTTCGTGACCACTCCAGGCCAGTCGAACTCGCCCTTCTTCTTGAGGTTCCGACCACCCTTCGCGTGAATCTCCATCAGGAGCTGCATCTTCGTCAAGGTCCGCTCCGTCTGGTGCCCTGAGTTGCCTGCGTCTTGCAGGAACTCGGGGAGGCCAGGGCACCCGTGGAGGATCTCATTCCGAATCATCACCCACTCGATGCCCTCGTCGAGGAATTCCTTGATCGAGGGGTTGATGGCGATCACCTTCTCGCGCGCCAGCTTGCCGTCCCTGCACAGGTGCTCCAGGTCGGCGATGTCGCAGAGCGCCTCGGCGTTGACAGCGTTCAAGCCGAAGTTGGCGTGAGTGCACGTGACCGACACCGCGCGTATGTCTTCGCGAGACACAGGCGCCAGCATGTCGTCTGAGTTCGACGCCATATCCACGTTGAACTTGATCTCATCCGAGTCGTGTGGGCCCAGCTGGAAGCAAGTGGGGCTGTCCAGCCTGCTCTTGACGAAGCCCTGCTCGATAATCCTGGCCAGCAACAGGTGCACATCGACGGGGTCGACGCCGTTGCCGTGCCTGTTCCGACTCGACGCCGCCACATGCTTGGGTTTCATCCTCTCTTTGGTGGCGAGCCCGTGTTGGAGCAAGTAGTTGACCAGCTCCTCGCTCTTGGCTTTCTTCTGCTGGCACTCAGCCTGCGCGGCGAAGCTCGCGAGCCGACCGTTGATCCACGGGATGGCAGCCTCCAAGGCCGCCTTGAACCCGCCCGACGCCATATATTCCGCACGTGAGATAATCGAGATACCTCGAAGCTTGAGCACTAAATGGCTACTTAGGGGGGTGCATCGGGAGGTCCCTTCACCATCCAGCACAGAGCCCCCCACGAGCGATGATATCGCTGCGAACCCTCATGGGGCCCTCTCGGGGGGGGGGCTTTGGATACTACTCAAGACGCCATGAGGGCCAACGAGTAACCCCGAGGGTGACCCACAAAGGCCCGTGGCCCAACTGGGTCCCAGTGCCCAAAGAGGCCCCTCCTCTTCCTCCTCTTGTTTCTCCTCCTCCTCGTCCTCCACCTCCTCATCCTCATGTTGGTCCTCCCCTTTTCCTCCTCCTCCTCCTCCTGCTACTCCTCAACCGAAAATCGCAAGTCCGCACGCCGACTTGTGACTATCGTGGGGCCAGATCGGGGCCATGGCATCCCCCTTCTCATGACCCCCCCCCCGCCATCATCATGTCCCGCCTCGTCTTAGTGCGATGCCGAACCCCAACATCGCGATCACCGAAACCGCGTTTACGAAGAAGCTAAAGTGTTTAGCTAAACTGAGTTTCCGAGTTTAGCTAATCGAGGTTTCACAACCGCTAAACAGGTTAGCTGAATATCGTAACCACCTTAGATATCCTCCGTATTCAAGTTAGCAAGATAGCCTAAGCATTTTAGTAAATGCTTATATGTGTGCTATGTGGTAACTAAAGGCGCTAAATGGTTGCACCTTGCGTCGTCGAGGATACGATGATATAACCGAGGATATGCAGTTATAATTTGCTTATAAGTTGCTTATAATATGCTTATATACATGATATATATGCTTATATCATGCCTAAATGGTTAGGAACCGCCGCGGCGATTCAAGTAGTCTGTACTCTCTGTTTCAACCCTTTACTTTGGGGCAGTCTGTAAGGTGACTGCGAGCTGTCCGGCATGACTGTCAGACAGCTGGGGCTGCAAAACCTAGGAGAAAGTTCTACCTGTGTAACAGCAGAGCAGATTTCACGATATAGGTTTTGCATTTAGTTTATCACTCAAGAGCGTCTCTCGTAACTTGACGCGTTGGCTCAAGGGAAAAGCATCTGCGTACCTTGCTGCTGCCACAGACTACTACTACTACTACTACTACTACTACTACTACTACTACTACTACTACCGCGATTACTACTACTACTACTACTACTACTACTACTACTACTACTACTACGACTTCTACTTCTACTACTACTACTACTACTACTACTACTACTACTATTACTACTACTACTACTACCACCACTACTACTACTACTACTACTACTACTACTACTACTACTACTACACTACTACTACTACTACTACTACTACTACTACTACACTACTACTACTACTACTACTACTACTACTACTACTACTACTACTGACTACCACTACTACTACTACTACTACTACTACTACTACTACTACTACTACTACTACTACTACTACTACTAGTACTACTACTAGTACTACTACTAGTACTACTACTACTACTACTACTACTACTACTACTACTACTACTACTACTACTACTACCGCCGCTGCTACAACTACGACGATGAGGAGAAGGAGGAGGACGGCGTTTACCGCTCCTCCTAATGTTGCTTTCCTAAAGGCTCCAACTCCTAGGTCGGGTCGCACTGGGATGCTTGACAACAAAACGTCTGAACCACACGGCTTCAACATACCAATGTTCCTAAACTGTCTCGAACGAACGGGCCACTTTAGGGGGAACCTGACCGGACAAGAACGGGGGGCGCCGCTTTGCACACAAGGCTTGTCAGATAACGTCTGGTTGAGCACGCCAAAGAACTCCGCGCTGGCGTGCCGCGCTGGTCTGCCGTGCTGGTCTGCCGCGCTGGACTTGCCTCCTCCTCATCCTTCCCCTCCTCCTTTCCTTCCCCCCTCCCCCTTCAAGCGGGATTAGTGGTTGCTTCTCCGAGCTTCGTGGTTGCCTGTGGTTGCTGTGGTGACTTTGGTGCGAGCGTGCGTGTACGCACGCGTGCCTGTGAATGTGCCTGTGTGAGCGCGTGCGTGCAGGGTTGTGCTATGGGAGCGACGTGGCGGGGGGGTGTACGGCGTGCGTGCGGGTTGTGTTATGGGAACGGCGTGGTGGGGGGGAAGCACGGCGCGCGTGCGGAATGTGTTAGGGGGGCGACGGGCGGGGGGAATGTACGGCGTGCGCGCGGGGTGGATATGGGAGCGCGGGGGGGGACTGTGTTACGGGGGCGCACAGCATGCGCGCGGGGGGGACTGTGTTATGGGGGCGACGGGCGGGGGGGGGATGTACGGCGTGCGTGCGGGATGCGTTATGGGGGCGACGGGCTGGGGGGAAGTGCGGCGCGCGTGCGGATGTGTCATGGGGGCGACGGCCGGGGGGGATGCACGGCGCGCGCGCGCGTGGTGAACGAGAGAGAGAACGAATGGGGAGGAGGGGGAGGAGGACCAGGAGTAGGAGGAGGAGGAGGAGGAGGAACGAACGAACGAACGAACGAACGACGCGCTCCATCGGCCCGGAGGCCGTCCCGAGACGGGTGGCGGAAGAGAGACGGAGGAGGAGGAGGAGGAGGAGGACGAGGAGGAAGAAAAGGCAGAGTAGAAGGAGGAGGAGGACGGAGGAGACGGAGGAGAGACGGACGAGACCTCAGGGACGGAAGAGACGTCAGAGACGGAGGGGACGAAAACCTCAGAGACGGAGGAGACCTCGGAGACGGGGGAAACGTCAAAGACGGAGGAGACAGGACCCCGAGCTAAGACGCTGCGAGTGCCGTGTTCCGAGGGTGCCTCGAGCGAGAGCCTCATTGTTAACGAAAGACGTGTTAACCACGCGGCCTCAACATTTCAATTGTCCGAGGATGTCCCAGGCGAAACGGCAATTTCTAACGATTCGCTGAATTTTGTGAGCGCGCTCCGAAACTCATGTTTCGAGGATGTCTCGAGCGAGAGCCTCAGTGTTAACGAAGGCGTCTCAAACATACGACCTCAACATCCCAAGTGTTCGAGAATGTCTCGGGCGAAACATCTCAATTGTCAGATAACGTTTGGTTGAGCACGCCAAAGAACTCCGCGCTGGCGTGCCGCGCTGGTCTGCCGTGCTGGTCTGCCGCGCTGGCCTTGCCTCCTACCCATCCTTCTTCTCCTCCTCCTCCTCCTCCCCCTCCTCCTCCTCCTCCTCCTCCTCCTCCTCCTCCTCCTCCTCCTCCTCTCCTTCCTCCTCCTCCCCCTTCCCCCCTTCGACGTCATCTGCCTCTTTGCCTCCTCCCGCTCCTGCTGCTGCTGCTGCCGCCGCTGCTGCTTCCGCGCGACCCCCCTCCGCAGACGATTAGCCAGGGATCGCGCGGGGCGGAGGGGGCCCCGAGCGCCTTCCACACAGAGAATTCGCCAGAACTTGCGCCGCGCGCGGAGAGCGGGATAAATGTTTGCTTCTCCGAGCTTAATGGTTGCCTGTGTTTGCTGTGGCTACTCTAGTGTGACCGTGCGTGTATGCACGCGTGCCTGCGCATGTGCCTGTGTGAGCGGCTGCGTGCGCGCGCGCGTCTTTACAGGGTTGCGTTATGGGAGCGACGGGAGGGGGGATGCAATGTGCTATGGGGGCGACGGGCGGGGGCGCACGGCGTTCGTGCGGGATGTGTCATGGGGGCGACGGGCGGAGGGGATGTACGGCGTGCGCGCGGGATGTGCCATGGGGGCGACAGGCGGGAGGGATGCGCGGCGCGCGTGCGGGGTGTGTCACGGGGGCGACGGGCGGGGGGGGGGATGCGCGGCGCGCGTGCGCGATGAAGGAGAAAGATAATGAGGAGGCGGAGGAGGAGGAGGAGGAGGAGGAGGGGGAGAAAGGGGAGGAGGAGGAGGAGGAGGAGGAGGAGGAGGGGGAAGAGGAGGAGGAAGAGGATGACGGAGGAGACGGAGGAGAGACGGAGGAGACCTCAGAGACGGAAGAGACCTCAGAAACGGAAGGGGGCGGAGACCTCACAGACGGAGGAGACCTCTGAAACGGAGGAGACGGAGGAGACAGGACCTCGAGCTAAGTTGCTGCGAGTGCCGTTGCCCGCGAATGTCTCGAGCGAGAGCCTCAGTTTTAACCAAAGGCGTCTTAACGACGCGGCCTCAACATATCAATTGCCCGAGGATGTCTCATGCGAAACGGCAATTTTCAACGATTCGCTGAATCTCGTGAGCGGGCTCCGAAACTCAGTCTTAGTTTTAACGCAAGGCGTCCCAAACATTCGATTTCAACATTTCAATGTTTCCTAGATGTCTCGAGCGAGACTGCCATTTCAGGGGGAGACCTGATGAGATGCTTGTCAGATAACGTCTGGTTGAGCACGCCAAAGAACTCTGCGCTGGCGTGCCGTGCTGGTCTGCCGCGCTGGCCTTGCCTCCCCATCATCCTTCTCCTCCTCCTCCTCTCCTTCCTCCCCCTCCTCCTCCTCCTCCTCCTCCTCCTCTTCGACGTCGTCTGCCTCTGTTCCTTCTCCCACTCCTCCTGCTGCTGCTGCCGCTGCCGCTGCTGCTGCTGCTGCTGCCGCGCGAGCCCCCCCCCCCGCAGACGATTAGCCAGGGGTCGCGCGGGGGGAAGGGGGTCCCGAGCGCCTTCCCCACAGAGAATTCGCCAGAACTCGCGTCGCGCGCGCGGAGAGCGGGATAAGTGGTTGCTTCTCCGAGCTTAGTGGTTGCCTTTGGTTGCTGTGGCTACTCAGGTGCGAGCGTGCGTGTATGTGCGCGTGCCTGCGCATGTGCTTGTGTGAGCGGCTGTGTGCGCGTGTCTGCGCGCGTGCGCAGGGTTGTGTTATGAGGAGGACGGGAAGGGGGATGCGCGGCGCGCGCGGGATGTGTCACGGGGGCGGTGGGCGGAGAGGACGTACGGCGCGCGCGCAGGATGCGTTGCGGGGGCGACAGGCGGGGGGGATGTACGGCGTGCGTGCGGGATGTGTTATGGAGGCGACTCCAGCGTCTGAATACGCGCTGATGATCCCCATCCGCCCCCGCACGATGTTCCCAGATGCGCCAAGGCAGCGCCGAGACGCACCGACGCGACTCTGATATATCCCATTATGATAGAGAGGGGGTCGGCGGCAGGGGGCGAATCCCTTACGGATAACTGCTGAAAGCCAGCCACTCATGGCGGTCAAAACTCTATGGAACACGTAATTAACCCTTGCCATTAATTATGAGCGCGCCAACCCGCACTGTCAGAGGCCGAGGATGCGGGTGAGATGTGACGAGTTCATCAAAGTGCCTTCTGGGCCTTTAGATACACCATCCGACGACCCCGAACAAGATGCCATTCAGGATGGCTCCCGAACGGCTCCAGCACGCCCTAGCGGCCTAACACAATGGCGCTCCCCCCTGGGGCCCTCGGGATCTCCTGGATCCCCTCCCGTGGGCCCTCCTGGGGCCCACCCTGGGCGATCGGATCCCCTTCTGGAGGCCCAGACAGAGACGCTCCCCGCGGAGCCTCTCCAGGAAGGGCGCTCCCTCACGGGGCCTCCTGGGGCCACCCTGGGTGAGCGGACCCCCTCTGGAGGCTGGAGGCCCAGGCAGAGACGCCCCCCGCGGAGCCTCTCCAGGAAGAGGGGGAGGGAGGGAGGGAGGGGGGAGAGAAGTCGGACGTCATGGCGTCCAGGGCGGACGCCACTGATGTCTGGGGGGCCCGGTCCCGGCCCAGGTCCCAGTCCCCAGTGGTTTCATGGGCCCCGAAGGAAAAAGCAGCAGGAAAGGAGGGGGGAGGGAGGGAGGGAGGGAGGCAGGGAGGCAGGGAGGGAGGAACAGAGGGAGGCAGGGAACGGGGTGATGGAGGGAGGGACGGGGGGAGGGAGGGAGGGAGGGAAGGGAGGGAGGGAGGGAGGAAAGGGGGGAGGAGGGAGGGAAGGGGGGGGAGGAGGGAGGGAGGGAGGAGGGGAGGAGAAAGGGAGGGAGGGAGGGAGGAGCCCCGCCCGGGGGACCCCCGGTGCGGGGTTTGCGCCTGCCCGACCCCTGCCCCAGCCAGGGCCCGGGCCGTCAACACCAAGGGGGCCCAGAAACACACCATTGAAGAGACGCAAATCTCAGGATTCCCCATATCTTCCCCTATTTTCTGGGTTTTCGTCTCCCCCCCCTTCCCACAGTTTCCCACATCTTCCTGGGAGTCGACGATTAATTGTGTCTGTGTGTTTTTTCCCTCCCGAAGCAAAACGACTCGGGATGAGAAACTGGCCCCGGGGAAGGGGAAGGGACTTCCGGGGATCGCGCATGGAAAAACATCGCAGGGGATACGGCGACCCCTGTCCCAGGCCTCACGGGGTTCTCGACGGGGCCAGGAATGTGGGGCCCAACCCCGGGATGTACGCTGGGGGGGCCGTCCATCCTCGAGAAGGGGTGCGCCCGAATAGCCCCCTATAGGGATGCATCCCAGGGTTGCCCTCCTTTCCTGCGCGGCTCTTTCTTCGTCTACGGAAATCGGGAGTCGGGGAAGAAAAACGGCGGTGGACAAACCTCCCTTTAGTAGACCTCCCCTTAATGAAAACGGCCTGGGACCGAAACCGACGGACCTGGACACGCAAAAATGACGGCCGCGACGCCCTCTCGCGAACCGAAAACGGCCAATTCCTTAATCGACGTGTCAGGGTAGGAGGTCTGTCCACCCCCGAGAAAAACCGCCCGCGAAACAAACAGGCCATCGTGCGTCTGCTGGGGAGCAAGCCCGTGGCAGCGGCACCGCGGCGCGGCGGGCACGCCCTGCCCCCCCCCCCCCCGCCGCGCCGGTCTCTGGGCGCGCCTCGGCCATGCAGCCGCGGGGCATGTACACGGAGCCGTCGCCGGTGCCCTGGCGGATGGCGCCGCTCAGCCCCTTCGCGGCGGCTGGGCGGGAGCTCCTCCTCCCCGTCCTGCCCTCCTCCTCCTCCTCCTCCTCCTCCTCCTCCTCCTCCTCCTCCTCTCGTCCTCCTCCTCCTCCTCCTCCTCCTCCTCCTCCTCCTCCTCCTCCTCCTCGTCCACTCCTCCTCCTCTCGTCCTCCCTCCTCCTCTCGTCCTCCTCTCGTCCCCTCCTCACTCTCCTCCTCCTCCTCCTCTCCTCCTCCTCCTCCTCCTCCTCCTCCTCCTCCTCTCTCGTCGTCCTCCTCCTCCTCGTCCTCCTCCTCGTCGTGCTCCCTCCTCCTCCTCTCCTCCTCCTCTCCCCCTCCTCCCTCCTCCTCCTCCTTCTCCTCCTCCTCCTCCTCCTCCTCCTCCTCGTCCTCCTCCTCCTCCTCCTCCTCCTCCTCCTCCCTCTCCTCCTCCTCCTCCTCTTCCTCCTTCTCGTCCTCCCCGTCCTCGTCCTCGACCTCGTCCTCCCCCCCCTCTTTTCGTCGTCCTGAGGCGCTGAATTTTGGCGACGACGGGGCTCGAGGCTCTGGGCCTCTGGGAACCTCGGGGGACGTGCCCATGGGCCTCTGGGGACCTCCGTGGACGCACCTCTTTGTACGTAATCCTGCAGGCTTGGAGGCTCCTCGATGTGAGGCGCGCCCCGTGGGAGGGGCCTCTCGCGGCCGCGCGGCCGCCAGCAGGTTGAACCACTGCCCCCCTGTGGGTCTCAGCATCGATGCTGTGGCAGAGTGCGTGCTCGCGGTTGCGGCCGCAGGCAGATCGAACAATTGCCCCGGGGTGGGTCTCAGGTTGACTTTTTTGTGGGGAGCGTCGCACAACGAGCGGCGTCCTTACTTTTCTAGGCCCTAATCGAGTCCCCTATAGCGCCATTCTACAAGGGCTCGCGACGTGAATGGGGGCCCTGGACCGATCCAAACCTGCAGCGTCGCACAACAACGGCGGCCATAATTCCGGGCGTTTCTCGAGCCCGAGCGCCATTAAAACAGGGCTCGCGACGTGATGGGGGGCCCTGAGGGCACAGTCCATGGCGTTCCGAGGCCCACGTGTGGAGAATGTCGCACCATCGGAAACCTAGGTCCTCTGGTCGGTCTGTCGGAGGGAGTGCCGGCGCAAGGGTCACGTAATGCATCTGCATGTGTAGATTCCCCTTTGCGTTTCTCACCGGGGACCCCACACAGTCATTTGCCCCACTATGGATGTTTAATCCCTGTGATGCACCTCTGTGGATATGTGATCCCTGTGATGCAACACCCAACATCTGTGGTACATGCTCCGCGGGGCAAACGTTGTTGTGAGAACTGCGTGGGGTAAGCCGTGGAGCAGGCTGTGCAAAGGGAGCAACGTGGTGTAAGCTATGTGGTGCAAGCTGCGCGGTGCAATCTATGTGGCGCCAGCTGTGTGGCGCAAGCTCTGTGGTGCAATGTTTGCGGCCGCCACGACGCGCCAACACGCGGCCGTCAGGCGAACCCTCGGCAACCCCACCCAAGGCACGGGGCGTCTATAAGGCGCCCACATGGCGCCCACGGGCCACACGTCATCGTGGCGAACCTTCAGCAAACCCAGTCACGTATGTACAAGCGAACCTACCTTGTGCATTATACGGGCTTGTGCAATGTATGATGTACACTCTGGATGGTGCGCACATGCGCTGCAATCTCTGCGGCGCATTCCGAGCGGAGCAAGATGTGTAAACTTCGTTGTGCAATGCATGTGGGGCAACTCACGCGTGGCAGTTGTAACTGTCAGCTCTAATGCTCGCGCAAACACCCCACCCTCCCCCCGCAAATTGTTTCGCACATCCCATTCGGCTACGACTGCGGCTCCATTTTGAAAAGTTGCTGACGCATCGCTGAGGCCGCAAATGCGCGCCAGCTGTCGCGCAGATCGGCCAGCTAGTTTGGCACGAACGCGGCAATGGTCCAGAAGATGGTGCTGATAATGGTGATGCCGATGCTGATTATGATGGCAACGGCACTGATGACGCTGACGACGATACTGGAATACTGGCGATTGCGATGATGAGGAATGTGAGACTGTGCGCGCCTGCAGAATCAAGGCATACTGACATGATCACGACGCGCGCGTCATAGCGCGCGCGCGTGGCCAGCGCTGTATGATTTGGAAGGGTTCGTGGTCACGCGAGGGTGGCTAAACATTTTCGACAAGCGCGCGCGAATGGCCAGGATGGTCTTGTCTTGCTGCGTGAAAGAAAGCAACGGTTTCCTTGCTATTTCAAGGAGTTCGAACGCGCAGAAGTCTGACGTTTTGCATGATCAAGTAGTAGTCTTCATTGACCAAGTTTTTGACTAGCCATGTCTTGATGTGGCTCGAGAGCCCAAGGCGTTTGACCGGCGGCTGATGTAATCGCGCGGTGGTGCGCGCGCGTGGACGTTGTTGCATGTGTTGCCCGGGGATCTTGAACAAACGATTTCTCAGGATGAGCCAGGGTGCGCACATGGTATGTCTCGGCAGGAGGGAGGGGGAGTGTCGAAATCGCCCCCCTTGGGTTGGTATGACAACTGATGCAGCAGCGATGGCGTGGACCGCTGGGACCTCCCCAGCGCGTCTCAAAGGTCGCGCTGGCGCGCGGGCACGACAGTGCGGGGTGGTGCGTCGGGCGGGCCCACTATTGTGGTGACGGCGGCAACGGCGGCAACGATGATGACAATATTGATGGATATGGCGATAGTGAGGTTGACGACGGCAAGGCCAATGTCGGCGCAACGGCTGGCAACGACGATGACGACGACGATGACGATGACGATGACGATGACGATGGTGATGACGATGATGACGATGATGATGATGATGATGATGATGATGATGATGATGATGATGGTACCAGCGGGTCGGTGATGCCGTTATTGTGATGACGATGGCGGTAATGGCGGCGATTGAGGATGACGACAATGGTGGTGATGCGATGGTGCTGATGCGTGTGATCAGGAAGTGCGCGCGCCGAAATTCATGGCACTTGGCAGACTGTCGCCGATGTTTCACATGTGTTTGAAGAGCTCTGCCCTGAACTGCTTCGGTTAAACATGGCTCTGGAAGGATTGCGGCACGCGCGAATGTCGGCGTGCGCATGTGGCCCGCATGGTACCCTCGTGATACGGGTTCATGCACTGGGCGCGTGCTTGATCAACGCGGATGCACCGCGTGTTCAGATGTCAATGCGGGTTCGAGGCGAGATTGCCGAACTCATATTGTTTTCCAAGTGATTCAGCAACTGCGCGCTGGCAGAACAGCTTAAACCTTTCCACCGTTGGTGGTCGCCAGCGCTGATCGCGTGGTTGCCGTTGGCCAATGGTTTATATTTTTCGTCGCGTGGCTGCTGACCGCCAACGTTTACCATGTCAACAATTGGTCATGGCATGTCGCAACGCATGGACCGATAACGTGTTTGACACGATTTCCGCATGTGCGCGCCTGTGGACTTCGTGGTACAATGGAGGCCAATCCACAGGAAACCTTCCGCAATAAATCCAACCCTGAGACCCCAGGACAGCCATTGATTTTTTATGTGGGAACGTCACGCTTTCCATAGCAAAACCATCGAAATCCAAGAAACCCAGGGCACCCTGGAGGCAAGCAAGGTGTTTCTTGGCATGGCCCCCCACTGTACTGTTGCTGGGGAGTCTTGGACAATGATGTTTCTGAAGAAGCGAGTGCGCGCATGGTGTTATGTGACAGGCATGGCGGGGGGGGCGATACCAGCCTGGCTGGCATGGTATGGTTTCATTAGTAAAATGAGCGATGGGGCAGCAAAATCACAACGAACAGGTGAGCGGTGAACCCTGGGCGTGGGTGTGCGTGTGTGTGTGTGTGTGTGTGTGTGTGTGTTTGTGCGCGTGTGTGTGTGTGTGTGTCCGTGTGCGCGTCAGAGTTTTATGGTTGGGTATTGCATGTGGTAGTAATCATCGATAAGGATGCAAGGGCCTTGGAAGGCCATGCCGACACTTTTCGAGCGGGGCGCGGCCAACGAGCGTGGCCAAGGATGGGCCGAAGGTAAAGGATGCAAGGGAAACATTGGAAAGTCGCTCATACTTACTATCAGTTTTGACTATGTGTGGTGCAAGCTGTGCAATGCAAACTCTGAGGTGCAAGATGTGGGGTAACCCACGTGGTGCAGACTATGTGATGGAAACTATGTCGTGGCGCAAGCTGCGGCGCAAGCTGCGTGGCGCCTTTGCAGTGTCAACCCTGTACATAACACGGCATGGACCCACGATCGACGTGTGCGCCAGCTGTAGTGGCAACTGCCCGTACTACCTGTGGACGACTGGCCGCGCCGCCGTTTGGGCCCTGTCTCCCACCAGTTCTTGGGATGGTCGCCAGGCAGTTCTTGGGACGGTCGCCCGCTGTGGGATTTCTCCCCGTCTGATGTGGGATCACTCCCCCGGGCAGCAGCACTGCGAAACCTCGGCACACCTGGGCAACACACGAGGCACCCACGAGGCGCCGGCAGGTGGCAACTGGTGGCAACGTCGCAAAGCCTCGCCACACCCAGCCAGCACACGAAGCGCCCACGAGGCGCCAGCGGGCGGCAACGAGCGGCAACGCGGCGAAACCTCAGCACACCCGTCGAATCCCATGGGCAACGCAAGGGAAGTAGACCAGGCGTTCAAGCACTGACTAGGGAATCCCCGCTCACTGATGCCTATATTCAACGGGTGTATTCTGGCTTACGTTGGGCTCCTCCGCTCGTAATTGACGTGCTCGCCAGCCACATCTTGCCCAGTGACTGGGGCACTGGCTGTGGTCATTCTGGCCCCAACTGCTTCTCCACATCTCAGCGCTGCCTGCGCTTGCTTCTTCACTGCGTATGAGGATGCACATCTTGCCTTGGACGAAGGTGGTCCCAGCTGGAGCACCACTTGCCAAGCAGACGGATAGTGCTGCTGCTTCCTTGCAGGACGGCGGTCAGCTGCTGCTGCAGCGCAGCTTCGCGAACCGCATGCCGTGGTTCCCACCAGCACTGCGTGCGGCTCTGGCTCCGGCTGCACCAGTGCGCGGGTGTCCTGGCGGAGGCAGCCACAGGCGCAGCGTGGAGATTGCTGGGGACGCCCACGGAGACCGACGCCGGCGACGACTACGAGGACCGATCGACGTCGGCGAGGACGACGGACGATCGACGAGGACATCCGAGGCGCGGCGGGCGCGCCCCGAGGGGCCTGGCACAGGATCCCGAGCGCCTCCCTCTGCCGCGCCTCGGGCGCGCCCCTGGGCCCGAAGTAGAGGGGGTAGGCCAGCCGCCTGCACAGAGCGGCGCGACGACGACGGCGGCGCGACAGCGGAAGCACACCCCTGGACAAGACTATCGGCGGCGAGCGAGCGGGGAAAGCGAGAAGGAGAAGACCTTCTCAGAAGGCGGCGGGACTTCTCAGAAGCCCTCGCGCCTTCTGGAAGGTTTTCTCTGTCTTCGGGGACGGCTTAGGAAACTTCTCAGGAGGCTGGAGGACGTCCGAGCCTTCTGAGAAGGCCCGCCACTTCTTACTTCCCCCTGGGCTCGCCGCCGAGTCTAGGGATCGAGCTTTGACTCGGCAAGAGCCCGTTGTTGTAGTGTTCGCGAGAACGCCCGTGACAGGCCCCGCCCCCCCTCTCTTTGCATCTCCCCCTGGTCGCGATTCGCGCCAACGCCGTGTGATAATCAGCCGTTCCCAAGCATTCCCAGACGGCGCCGGCGCAAATCGTGACGTAACCAGACCCTCCCCCTCTCCAACCCCCTTCCGGTCACACCCATCACCGCAAGAGGAAACAACGGTATCCAGCCATGAGCGGTCCTTACATCTTGGCACCGCAGGAACGCCTAATAATCCGACGGTCTGCTTATTTATCCGTGGCCCAAGACCCATTCTCCGATCATTTGTGTACCTGATTGTCGTGAGCCCCGGGAACGGACCTCGCGGGCCGAAGTCTAGGAAACAACGCCAGTTGACAAAAAATGTGATCTGGAAAGAACGGCGGAACGGCCTCTGCAGCCCGTTTCCCCGCCCCAGGGGGCGCCAAAGGGGATGAAAAGCCAGGCACAGGAAAGGGACCGAAGCACGGGGAGCCCTCTCCACCGAAAGTGTCAACGTAGGAGGAGAGGGAAGGGAAGACAAGGAATGGGAAGCTGTCGTGAAACGTCATAGGTATCAGGCGGGCACTTTACTGACAGCGTGGGCGCTGACAGGACGGGCTTGTCAAAGAGGCTTGGGCCCTTCTCGAGGAGAATATGGCAAGAGCGTTCGAATTGCATCGGTCCCTTCTGCTCCTACCCTGTCTTCCTGCATGAGCCTCAGTTGTGTATAATCCTCTTCTGCTGCTCCTCCGCATGTTCCTCTTTATTGTTCTCTTCCTCATGCACCTCCGCATCAACGTCCTTTTCGTTATCATCCTCCTCCCCCTCCTGCCTCATCCTCCTCTTCTACCGACCCCTCCCCTCGACCACAACCTCTTCTCATCGCCCCGAACCTCTGGAAACTTGTGGGAATCTTCAAACACATTCGAGAATCTCCTCGCCCGTCCTCCATCCCCAGCCCCCGGAGAGGCCCCCAAATACCACTGACACTCCTTAGAATCCCCTGAACTCCGATCTCTCAACCCTCTCCCCCTCATCGTCGTCATCCTCCTCCTCCTGAGGACAAGGCTGCAGAAGGTGTTCATTGTACTAACGCGATGCCCTCGCTGATCATCATCCTGGACTTCGCTGGGGGAAGGGCGAGACGATACTCAAGTAGACACTTCCTCCTCCACCTCTATCATCATCCTCTCCCTCCCCCCCTCATCTCTCTCTCTCTCTCTCTCTCTCTCTCTCTCTCCATGATAATATTCCCTCTCCCCCCCTTCCCTCTTCCAGCTCCTACCACTCCCTCCCTCCCTCCCTCCCTCCCTCCTTTCCCCCCCCCCCCCTCATCAATGGAGGATGAAGGAAAGGAGGTGGAGAAAGAGGAGGAGGAGGAGGAGAAGAAAGAGGAGGAGGAGGAGGAGGAGGACCACTGCAAACCAAAGACTCATCAACGATATTGGAATCAACGAAGGAAGTGTCCCCAATTCCATGGACCTCAGCGCCAGGAGTCACTGTTATTGATGCGTCTTGACGTTCCTGGCGCGTGCCAGAACACCATTCCTGGGTCTTCAACATCACGGACCAATATACATATTGCACCCTGACAGTCCGACACCGTGCCCAAACACAATTTCTGGAACGTCAATCATGCGAATCCTTGAAACTGATGCACCCTCTTCAAATACATGTGCGCGACGCTGATACGAAAAACACATGTTGAAAACAATTCTCCTTCCATCCTCGAAACTCTTGCAACGTGAAAGACGAGTGTGCACGTTGCTAAGGCGAAATCCAGATGTTGAAAACGACGCGTCCTCCATCCGTGAAGCCCTTGCAAAGTTGCGCCCAGTAACACGAATGCGCGCGGCGTTAAGGCGAGCACCGCATTTTGAGAACTGCCCGCTCTCCATTCGCGAAGCGCTTGCAATGTGTTAAAACGGATGTGCGCTGAGCTAAGGCGAGAGCAGCATGCTCTTCGTACGCACGTGCAGCGGGCTGTCTATGCTCAAGCCAGTGCAAGCAAGTATCTCAGCATTGGCCGCGCATCCAGATACGCACTGGGGACATCCATCACAATCAAAGAACATCTTCGCCGCAAACCACCCCTGCACAATCGTGGTGTATTTCTATGTGGCATGTCTTGCCCCCTGCAAAACATCTCGGGGAACACTCCCCATACCTCTCCTGGGGCGCAGGAAGATGGGGCCGGGCAGAAAACGGAACGCCGTTCTAAAACTGGTCCGTCTTGACACCCGCCCTCCATCCGTGAAGCTTTTGCAATTTGTTAATGCCGAACGTTTTCCTTGGGTGGAGGGCAAAGGGTGAAATCTGAAATGCCGTTTCGATTGATCTTCTAGGCTTGAATCTGCTCAGGTGAATCACAAGACGGATCGGATGGATTTTCGAGGTGCAAGCGCCCACATGGATTTCACCCTGAACCCTCCACCCGAAGGAAACGCTCAGTAATAAGAATGTGCGCGGCGCTGGGGCGAGAACCACATTTTGAAAACGGCCCGCCCCCATCCTTGAAACTCTCACAGATCTGAAGCTTAAGGCTCATAATTGGTGAGGGAGTCTCAGGCGAAACGCCCGGCCCTCCCTTTCGACCGGCCTCGGGGCGCGACAGGGAGGACCCTTGTTTAGAAGGACATGGACTGGAGAAGGGGGGGAGGAGGAGGAGGAGGAGGAGGAGAAGGAGGAGGAGGAGGAGGAGGAGGAGGAGGAGGAGAGCCCTTCTGGCACAGGTTGCCCTGTGTCACGGGCTTTCCAGGCGCTGCCGCCCCGCCCCACCCCCGCCCTCTTCTGCGATGGTCGTCGCTGCCCGGCTGGATTTCGTCCTTGGCATGGTCGAGACCGGTGCTCAGGTGATGTTCTCCTACCTCCCCAATGCGGACTCCGGCAAGTTGAAGGTAAAGATTCTCATCCGCGAGACCGGGCAGCCCCCATGCGTGTTGTTCAAGACCCACGGTGTTGAGCAAGTGCAATTTTTGCGCCAACTCGTTTCTTTATTTTCTGTGGTCGATCGTGGACACAAGCACACAGACGGGACCATGGAAATTTGCATGTGGTTCACCCCGCATAAGTCAGTACTGCTACGACATGACGCTCTGGAATTCACACCATCGTGCGAAGGTGGGAGCCCCTTCCGTCGTGGGCTGCCTCTTCATGGCCGTGTGCGGCGTGGCACGCCTCTCCCGAGCAGGGCTCCTTCTCCAAGGTCCAGCTCGTGTTCGTCCGCTCCAGAGGCGGAGAACATGCCTTCGGCAGCTGCGGAGGCGGGAGCCTCCTCGACAGCGCACACTTGGGAGAGAAAGATCAAGGCCGCCAAATGGGTGGAGCACCAGGAGCTGCTGCTAGCCCGAGCTGTGGCCATGTTTCAGTATGAGTGCGCCCCGATAGCTGAGAAGGAGGACGTGACCCAGGCGACGGTCTCCTTTGAGGTGCTGTCCAGGGCGATCGAGGAGTTCCCGAAGAAAGTGCTGAAGGACTCCTGCTATTTCGTCAAGTCCTTTGGCAAGGAGGTTCTGGAAGAAAGCTGGATCTATGCAGTTCGCGGGTTGGAGGCCATATGGACCCCTGGAGAGCCGATTCCATACCAGGAGGTATTGCTTAGTATGTTCTTGCCATTCGTAGCCAAGATCCAGATGCTAGGGTACAGTAGTTGCAAGCACACCGCAGGCACTTGGAAAGTGACAGTAACTTGGTAGCCTGGAGTGCCGAGCGTCAGCCTCAATTGTGAGGGCCGCCGGATAGCAGCTGTCCAGTCGGCGCGTTGCAGTTGGTTTCGGCGCTGGTCGCTTGCTGGACGTGGCTCGTTGTTCTGGCTCCTGGCCTGCGGCCTGGCCCTTGGGGGCCTCTTGTCCTGGGGTGTCGTGGTGGTCCAGTGCCAGTGCTCCCCCCTTGCGGCCTCCCTTTCTCCTTGTCTTCTGTCTTCCTCCCTTGCGTCTCCCCTCTTGGGGGGGTGCTATGGCGCTGGGCCCTTGCTCTTTTGGTTTCGGGGGCTCCGGGGACCCTCGTCGCCACGTCTCTTTCCTGCCTTGTCTCTCATCCGCATCCGTATGGGACCCAGACTCTGTCCCTTAGAGCCGAGCGAGCGAGCGAGCGAGCGAGGAGGAGGAGGAGGAGGAGGAGGAGCAGGAGGAGAAAGCTGCTGAGGCTGCTGATGACGCGGGCGGTTCTCTTTCCGCCCCTGGCCGCGCGCCTTGACCGAAGGAGGCTGAACCGCCTGCAGTCCCAGGGCCACACCCACGAAGAGGCGCCAACGGGCCACGCCGAACCCGAACGGGCCCCCGACGGGCCAACAGAAAAAAAAGAGGGGACCTCAAAACACCAGGAGGCCCATCCAAGCCCGCTCAAGGCCGCTGCGATCTGCGAACTCGTCGCTGGTTTCGAGGGTTGCTGTCGGGGCCAGCGTAGCGACGTCAAACCCAAGTTCAGATTTTGATATCGCCATTCCTGTGGGGGCTGCGAACCGTGAAGCGAACGCCACGTTCGAGGGCTGCTGGGCGGCCCAGTGCGAACCTCCATCATTCCTTTGTCTTTCTTTCGGTATCCTGCGAGTCGTGCAGCGCGCGAGCCTCCCACGTGGCACGACAACTGGCGGTTCTTGCGATGTTAACATCCCTGACCATTGGGCCCGTTCTCCGGGAGCCTCGGCGCGCAGAGCCCCTTCAGAGGCCCAGGAGGGCCCTCGCAGCCTCGACTGCCTCTTGGAGCTCCGCCTGCTGGCCAACACCATCCGCAGACAGGAGGAGGAGCAGGGGGAGGAGGAGGGGGAGGAGGAGGAGGAGGAGGAGCAGGAGGAGGAGAATGATGATGATGATGATGATGATGATGATGATGATGATGATGATGATGATGATGATGATGATGATGATGGTGATGATGATGATGATGACGATGATGATGATGATGATGATGATGACGATGGTCTTAAGGTTCTTAAAAACGACCAGGGCGTTTTTTTAAAAGTTTTCAACTTTCGCTTCAAAATTCGTTTTTTTCATAGTGTTGCACTCCCGTTGTTTTGTCGTTTTGAGGTGTCCGCCACACACCATGTTTTTTTCATAGTTTTCGACGTCAACTTGCGGAGCCGTTTTTAAATAGTTTGCTACGTTCGTTTTTTCATCGTTTTCAAATCAATCTCGCATCGCGGTGGTTCGATAAGTAAGTAGGAGCCGGCAGGAAGAATTGCCGAAGCACGGGCGGGGCAAAGACTCTTCCCCTCACCTGCGCGAGAGGACTTATAACATCTTCAACATATGCCCCCCGGGCAAGCAATCGAGATTGCTCGTTTGGGACAGTTTTCAATACGTTTGCAATACGTTTTCAACACGTTTTTAACTCCCCTCCGGGAGGCCGGAGATTTCCGAGCATCCGGCGTTGCTCTTCCTATTCTTGTGTCTCCAATCCTCTACCTCTGTTGGTGCTTGATGCTGCGTGCTGCTGCCTTTTGCACCCTTCCTCAGAGTCTAACTGGCTACATATATACGATATGCACACATGAGCATTCGTTTTTTTTATAGTTTGCAGGGGTCCGTTTTCAAGACGTTTTCAGCTCGAGCCCAATCGTTTTTTATTGGTTTGCAGCTGTTCGCCGCGAAACGTTTTTTTTATAGTTTCGTGGCCCCGTGTTTTAATGGTTCTGAGGTCCACGTTGTCGACAGACAGGACGGGAAAGCTGCAAACTATAAAAAACGTCCTGGGCGTTTTTAAGAACCACTAAGATGATGATGATAATGATGATGAGGAGGAGGAGGAGGAGGAGGAGGCTGTTTTCCTCGGAGGCCCTCCAAGGCAGAACAAAACCTGCACGTTTCGCCGCGTGGAGCCGCGGCTGCTGCCTCCTCGCGCAGATGCACGCGAGCGGCCAGTGCCTCCATACCCTCTGTGGGAATGAGACGCACACTCGCCGAGGAGGCAGTGCTGACAGGTGCCGCAGGTAGCAGCACAAACTTGGTCGAGGCAGGGCATGTCGTGCCTGACCCGCGGCCACCGTCTCCCCTGAGCTGTACTGGGGATGGAGGCCACATCGAATGCGGGAGAGAGCTCCTCTGCCACACGGTCCTGGTACACCTGTGCAACGCACCGCCAACCTGAAGCACCGCTCACTCGAGCAAGCGCCGCAACGGAAACAAGACACGAGTGGCTCGCACTGAACTGTCTGGCGGAAGGTGGTGCGCATGAGGTGGCCATGGGAGCTCTTTTTTCCGCGCCAGCCTGGGGTCAACTATAATTACAGAAATTCAGAAGGTCATCAAGGTCATGTGGGAAGCAATTCCGCTTCTTATGAATCTGAATATCTTAAATCTTTGACTGGCGCCTTCGGTCACAGAGGCAGCAGCTGGAGACAGCGGCCAGGGAGAAGTCGAAGCCTGCGACACCTTTGTTGGCGTATTCACCAGGGCCCGGGAGGCGCGGGGAGCTGGGAGCCGCCGCGTGCTCGGGACTGGGAAGGTTGCCGTGCCCTCCGCAGGAAGTGTTGTTGCCCCCCGCAGGGAGTATAGTCATATCGATTGAGTGAGGCGTTGCCTCTTCCGCTCCACGACCTCCCTATCGCCCGAAGGGTGGTCGCGTGGGTCGATCAGGTCTGGTGCGGCTGCAGCTGCATCTCAGATGAGGGCTGTCGTTGCCCAGGATGGGGACTGCGGCTGCAGATCGCGCTGTGGACAGACAATACCCGACTAAACCAGTAAGGCATTTCGCTCCACGATACACGTGTCGCGCTGTCCGCCCTCAGTCGCAGCAGTGTCCAGAGAAGCACGGGGCACGCAGAAAGAACCGACGGTCTGACACTTAGGTCGGACGGAGGAAAGAGCGACTCCACACGTAAGGTTTATATGGGAGCTCGCTTCATCGCGCACTCGGCATATGGCCGTCGGGGGGCCCTTGCACCTGTCTATCGGCCGATACGCATCGTAGCATACCGTGAAACACAGGCTGCACCGAAACACAGGCGGGTCCTCGGAGTCGGTCCCAGGTACCAAGCTGACCCAGTCGTGCCATCTGAAGGCACGGGGCCTGGGCACAGAAGCGCCCCTGAGGTCCCGCACAAACTCCAGTTACGGAAAAACACGAAAGGACAGCAGCATACATCGAAACCAGCTTGCGGAGGAGAAAAACTTCTGAGTCAAGTTGTGCGAGCTCCTCCACAGGAAGACTAGGGTGAAGCGTCATGGCATGCTTCGCCAATCGGTCGGCGTCAGCGTTGCTGAGAGCGACTTTGCGCTCTCGCGGGGGCATGGTCTCGATGACCCCTTCAGACCGATGGGCCTGCACATGGGCAATCGATGTGATAGAATCTTGCCCCACTTCGGCAAAGGCACGCCTTCGGAGGCCAGCAAACACTTGATGGGGGTCCACTTGCGAGGAGGCCCGAAAGGTGGCCAGACGAACCGCTACCAAACAGTCGCTGTGCATCTCGCTGCGGCCCGTCACTAAACAACTGAGAAGGGCGATCCCAAGGTGTTCGCCCGACTGGGCGGTCTGGGGCAGACCAGGCCACACCGTCCCGAGGACCCTGGAACGAATTTCGTACACGTCCCAAGGGACCCAAAACGACCGCCGCGAACGAGGCCCGGTTGAGCTCCCGAAAAACACCGTGGCTCGCTGATCCGTCCACCGCGATCTCGCTGTCGCGGGTGAGGTCACAAAACTGCTCAATCGTTAGTGGCTCACCTTCAGGCCCTGGCAAGACGGGATCGAGGCCGAGGCACGTGGGAGGAGGCGAGGGCTGAGCAACTATCAACCGAGACCAAAAAAGGAGCTGGGCAGGGTCGGCGGCACGGGCTGAGGAGGAGGAGGAGGAAGAGGAGGAGCAGCAGCAGCAGCAGGAGGAGGAGGAGGAGGAAGAGGAGGAGCAGCAGCAGCAGCAGGAGGAGAAGCAAGAGGAGGAGAAGGAGAAGGAGAAGGAGGAGGAGGAGGAGGAATAGGAGGAGGAGGAGGAGGAGGAGGAGGAGGAGGAGGAGGAGGAGGAGGAGGACGAGGAGGAGAAGGAGAGGAGGAAGAGGAGGAGCAGCAGCAGGAGGAGGAGGAGAAGGAAGAGGAGGAAGAGGACCAGCAGCAGGAGGAGAAGGAGGAGGAGGAGGAGAGGCGGCAGGAGAGGGAGCGGCGCCCCGCTCCGCCTCGCCACGACGGCCCAGTAGGCCACTTGGGGCGGCTGGAGCGCCTTCCGGCCCCCACCCGCCCCCAGGGGGGGGGGGGGGTCGGTGCGTGCTTCCTCGTCGCTCCCTTCCTGGCTCCCCCTTCCCCTCCCCCTCTCCTCCTCCTCCTCCTCCTTCTCCTCCTCCTCCTCCTCCTCCTCCTCCTCCTCCTCCTCCTCCTCCTCCTCCTCCTTCCCCCCCCCCCCCCTCCTGCTTCCCATCCCCCTTGCTTCGCCCCCTCCCCCTCCCCCCTATGTGAAAGCACTTCACCTGTGTTGTACTACACGTGTGACCCTCTTCCCCACCTTGCAGCGCCCGCTTGCCATTCTCAGCTCGGGCGTTCTGGCCGCCCACGCGGTGCAACCAGCGACCAGCGCAGACCGCCCAGCCGAGCCGCAGAAATAACAACATATCGCACTCTCTCGCTCCGCCCAGTGTACCCTCCTCACTACCGCTCATTAGCTGGGTTCCAGAGCCGACGGTGTGATCGCGGTTTCCGGCAGTGTGGAGCTTCTCGCAAAATGTTGGCATTGCTACTACATCGATGTCTTCGACCCCACCAGCGTGGTGGGCTGCTAGAGCAGCGCATCCAACATGGACTGCGTGCGGACAAATGACGCATTGGTTCACCTTACGGCGACGGCCTGTTTCGGATATGGGTCGCGTCACTACATCGCCCGACCGTACGAAAACGCCAGAGATCTGGTGCCGGTGGGCAACAGTGACGCCGTTCCCCCCACAGTCGCCCATGGTCACCGACATCCCGATTACACCGTCACCGTCGATATCACGTGCGCCAGAATCCCCGAGCCTATGTGCCATCCCGTCGTCCAGGCACCGCGGCCCGCTGCAGTGGGACCTACGCAATCCAGACTCCCCGTTCTCCGACCCGATGATGAAAATGGAGCGCCAGAGCGATTGCTGGGGCATGTGAAAAGGTTTCTTCGTCAGATTCGCGGTGGTCTCCTTTTCTTTGTCTGTCGCTGCCGCAAACGCGTGCATGTGCAGGCGTTGTGAAGCCTAGACGCCCAGCCAACTAAATATGTACCCCTGGGATTGGTTCAGCAATGGCGTTCAACCTGCATAATATCTCCCCCGTGCCCCATCTCCGACCAGAGCAAATTTTCGCAGCGGCAATCGAGTGCAAGTGGTGCCTCCTCTCAACTCTGACAGAATCATCGTCACTATCCGATGTTCTACATCCGATTGGACGAATATTCTTCCGTGACGGATCCAAGCCCGTGATCCAAGGCCAACGCCTCTTTCAAGCGATTGCAGACGCGTTGATGGCATCAGCACGTCTACGCCTCCATAAGTCGATGCAGGTTTCGCCAGTCTCGTCGTGGGCTCGGCAGGTTCCACGCTTACTACCAACGGAGTGGCTCCAAGCGCCCGAGCACTTGAATTCAGATTGTCGCATTCTACACTTGGCGATGAAAGCCTCGTACAATTACGTTATACATGGTGACGTCGAGTGGGCGGCAGCGGCACACGTATTGTTCAATGCAGCTGGCTCGTGCGCGTGGAAGGCGAACATCAAGATCTCGAAGGTATCTGGTGTGGCTGGCCGTCTCTCTCGGAGCACCTCGCATGTCTCCCATGCGCTTTCTATGGAGATGGTCGACGAACTCGGAATACGATTATCCGACTGAGTTTGGTGACCTGATATGCATCATTCTACTCTTCCTCCCGACCTCAACAGCAGCGTACCACTACGAGGCAATGATGATCCACCGGTCCCAGCCCACAGGCAATTTGCAGCACGCAAACCATAGAATTCTCAAAGGCCGTCTACTCCTCCGTGACCATCGCCATCGCCGACGACCTCGTCGAGGACCGCCTCGATGAAGGCGCATCCGTGCGTCGCAAGTCCCAGAGTCCCCGCGGCTTCAATCCATTCAAGACGCGACGCTTCCTCCAAAGCGTCCTTCGGCTCAGCTGCAAGCCGTGGCTGACCTACTCCCAGGGTTCCTTTCAGATTGTGCACACTTTCTCCACCCTATTTCGCCGACGCGGACCAGCTCTGCCCCCCATGGATCTGGGAACGTTCCAGAGTTGGCCCTTCTCTTGGCATGGCTGTCCCGACCACATCTACCTCTACCAGTACCTCGAAGAGACATCAGACCGCTGACATCTTTCTTGACATGAGTTGGAGTCATAGCGCGATGTTTCCTTCAATCTCTTAACCGAGCTTCTTACTTTCAGGAAAATCTGGACCCATTACTTCGGATACTTAGTTGAACATGCAGTCGCGTACCGGTACTCGTCCTGTCATATGAGCTTCGTCGTGGCCAACACCTACAATGGTTCCGTTCTGAGGTAATGGCATTGGCGGCTTCAATGCGGCTTGAAGATTCACTGAGGAGGATCAGACAATGCGTGTCATTTACGTTCGGGCGCCAGCCGATGTGGAAGGACAAGATCAACGCGCCGACCTCCTGCCACATCTGCAAAATTCGTGCATTACCACCTCCAACGACGTGCGCCTACCCTCCTCCACCACTTGGCCATCCATGTATGCCAGTCGATTGGAGGCATCACAGGTGGTCACGTCCTTGGGAGATCATCGCGACGTGTGCCATGCTAGTGAAAACTAGTTATCTGTCGTGCGAGTCACCATGTTCAAGTTTGGCGGGCTCTTCGACGCCTCCGCAGTGGGAGTTTATTACCGATGAGATGGTGCCTACCTCTCAGATGGCAACCCGTCCGACTCGTCAGGCAGCGCTCGCTCCATCGTGGCCGATCTCATCCTCCCCGATCTCCGGGTCACCAGCATTCGCGCCATGTGAGCCGACTCCCCTTTGGGAGGACATCGATCACGCTCTGGACACAGCGCTGGCGCGTTCCAAGGATGCCATCTTAGCGAATGACACAGATGCAGGTCGCGTTTGGGTTGCCAATGGCCCCGACATGTCCGAGTACCTCCTCCAACCCATCTCAAAAGACCCTGCCTGGCGACACCGACTTGATTTGTCAGAGGAGGCTTTTTGTGGTTGGTGCTAGGCCCGTGCGGTTTCGGCCCTCTCTATCTGGTTTCGAAGTCCGTCTCAACTTCCAAGCGTTCGCAAGCTTTTTCGACCTCCAGTGGCCTTCCCGTTGGTAAAATCCTAGTGCTTCTCCGTGGACAGGCCACGCCTTTGTAGGAAAGCGGCCCACAGCTGCTGCAGGAAAGTCATCGGCACATCGGGGTCTCCAGGAAATTTTGGGTTGAAGATCATAAACTGGGCTGCAAAGAACTATCCGAAACGGTCTGATGCAGGCGATGAGCGTTCCGACATCCGCGAGGCAGCGAATACGTTCCCTTTGTCTCCGTCTCCTTGCTTCCCCACTCCATCAGTGCCTTCGATGCGGCCAGGCTTTGTCGGAGATCAGTGCCGTCGCGCGTGATGCTGACTAGGCGTGCGAGCAGTGCAGCGCGAGTGCCATCTCATCTGCATGGTCTTGCTTACCATCCGCCGTCTCAGGTGCTGTTCCGTCGCGTGCATGCTTAGCCAGGACATGGAAAACATACAAAATCAACCCATCAATGAAATCGTCGTCATACTCGGAGTCGTCAGCCCCTCTGGGCTACTACCCGATCGCCATGCGGGGCGAGGCACGAGCTGTCTCTGTCTACAATTGGGTTTCTCTGGTGAATGTTTCCGGGATCATCTTAGAACTGAAAAGGCCTACGTATCGGTGGTGTGTTATGAGAGGTGTCTTTGAATGTCTTACTGTGCTGTCAGGAGCACCGTGTTAAGCAAGATAACTCAACGTATGTCATGTGCGTGCAGGATTTCCAGACTTGCCTGGTGATGCTCCTTATGACGTGGCGATGCACCGGCATGTAGATGAAATGATAGGCGTGAGAACTTCGTTGGGACAGTGCACCGACAAGTTTGTACAGATAACGTGCGACGCCAAACTGTCGACAACGTCGCCACTGTCGCTCATATCGGCTACGTGGCTGGATTTTGAGATGGTCAGAGTTGCTTAGATCATTGCCGTTGTCCCCAAGAATGCGAACAGGGGCTCGTTGTACGATTCGTCGAGACCAAGGTCACGTGCAACAGGATTGCCGTCCGCGGGAGCGTTACCTTGAGGTAATGCTGGCCTGTATGGCTTGTTCGCGTGAAGAATTTCGAAGGCTTGCTCGATGAGATTATCGGTGGCGGCAAAGGCGACGGTCGGGTGATGGGCCAATGTCCCGCCACCACTATCATAGGTAGGACGGGGGAGAAGGGAGAATGGGGAGGTCCTCCTCCTCCTCCTCCGTTGTCTCCTCCTCATTTTTCGCCAAATCGGCTTGCCCTATAGGAGTCTCAGCTCAAAACCCACTAATTGGTCCGTTGCCCCTCCCTAATTCCGATGTCCCCCAATTACTATGGCTATGTCTATGCCTATGCATCCCCCTAAATCCTATGCCTACACCTTTGCCTATGCCTATGCCAATGCATGCTTGCTTGCTTGCTTGCTTGCACGCTTGATTGCTTGCTTGCTTGCTTTCGCGCGTGCTTGCACGCTTGCTTGCTTGCTGAGTTGCGGATTCAAAACATGTTTGAGCCTATGATTCCTTGATTTGGGTCGCCTAACCTATTTGGAATCACCGCTGGCGGATATAATCCTCCTCCATGGTCTCCTCCTTTGTTTCTCATCCTCCTCCGCCTCCTTTCTCCTACCTGTGGTAGTGGTGGGGGAAATATGTCCATCATCGTGACAATCGCGACAACCGTGACTATCGCCAATGTGGACGTAACGAAGTCCGCCGACCGCACCGCGATGATCGCCGTGACCGCCACGGTGACCGTGACCGCCGCCTACAAGACCCCTTCTACGGACTCCAGCGGAAAAGACATGAGGGCGAAGGCGGTCGAACGAACCCGCAAGTTCTTGGCGAAGAAGGATCTCGAGTGCGCGAACTTCCTCGTCGAGCGGAACCAGGCGAAGAGCGAGGAGCAGTTCAGGGCCCAGGGCAAGAATCTCGCGGAGGCCATGAAGTCCAGCTTCGCAGAACACATGATCAAGGTGTGCGGCCAAAGCTTCGGACCGCACTCGGTCTCTACCCCACCCCGTGAAGGTGCCGCGAGTGGTTCCCCATTCCCACCACCGCCCCCAGTGCCTGGTACTGCGGCTGGCGCAGTCCCAAGACCCATAAGTCCCTCAACGATGACGAATACGTGGATCCAGAACCTGGTCGGGTTCGAAGAGTCTCGGGGAGACCAATCGCAGGCGAGACTGACGACCTTCATCTACGAATGCTGCACTACTGATCCGCCACCGTGCTGCTGGGCACGTGTCATCAGTTCCTTCCACCACCCGTCTGAGCCTCAATCGTCACTCCTGAATTCTTAAAAGCCTGGACCCCACATTCAAATCTTCTTGGGCTTCCGCGGTTCCCGTGGGGCTTGCCGCGTCTTGTCGCGTGCTTTTGTCGGGCCCCGTCCTAAGACTGGCCAAGAGGGCTCCCAGAGGCCGCCAAGACGGTCCAAGAGGCCCCGAGTCGTCGAACGATCGCTCCAATACGCTCACGGTGGCCCCCAGACGACCCAATAGGCCTCCAAGACTCCCACAGAAGCCTCCAAGAGGCCTCCCAAGAAGGCCTCCAAAGGCCAAAATCATTGGTTTGCGTTCTCGCCCTTTCGGCTTCCCGATGCTCCCAGAAGGCCCTGGAGGCCCCCAAGACCGCCCCAAGACGGCCCAAGAGGCCTCCAAGAGGGCCCCAAAACAGACCAAGAGGACCCCACGACAGCCCAAGAGGCGCATAAAACGGCCCAAGAGGGCCCCGAGACGGACCCCAAAGAGAGAACACGAACCGAAAAACCGAGCCTTCTGCCCCACGAGGCCCCCAGGAGCCCCCAAGAGGCGCCCAGGGGGCCCCAATAGGCCCCCGAGAGACCCCAAGAGGCCCCCAAACGGCCCCCGAGAGGCGTCCTCACTGCCTCCAAGAGGCCACCGAGAAGGTTCCCACGAGATCCCAACGAATATCCACAAGGCTTCACCCCCACAACCCAGGCACGCTGGTGGGATGGGCCGAAGGCCATGAGATAGCGACTCGAAGGAGCGCGTGAAGACCATGCTGGTGTCTGTCGACGCTGGCAAGCCCATTCAGCGTGACCAGAAGAAACGATGATGCCAGACGTCTGCACTGTCCAGCGGGAATGCACCACCAGTATCGCAGCGGCAAAGAGACGGTGTGACAGCACTGTCTTCAACGCTGGCTGGAAGAACGCAGTGCGGAAGCTCAAACTGTGAGCTCAGCAACGCGGCCTCACCGTGGGAGGCGCCTAGCAACATGGGGCACCCCGAAGATCTCATACCATATGCGCGTTACGCCGCAGAGATTGCTCGCATTCTGGGCGTCCTTTCGGAAAAACGGCAGCGTGCGGCCTGGCAATACATGCCAGCAAAACGCGAGATCTTATGAATGGCGTTGCTGCTGCCACCGTCGAACAGCCTCTTGTTATGCAGCTTGCCGGTTGCCAGTTGCCTGTCATGACGTTCCAGGTGTCTGAAACATGATCGGAATAAAACATCGGCGCAACTTGCGCAGCAAATCAGCGTCCAATGCCAAGTATCGCGTGAAGTGCGCATACGGGAAGATCCATTCCCACAAACAACTACTTTTGAACAACACTGCATATTCGCGTCGCGACTTCGATGCATGCTTTTGTCGTCAGGCCAGCTTCCGATGCCGAGGTCGGCCACGTCGTGAATGAACAGGTGCCGCCGTATCCAATTGCGTCAAGATCAGGGTACGAATCTCACGGATGTCTTCCGCAGCCAAGCGCGTTCCCCCTTGCAGCGATTGGCAAAACATTTATTCGATGACGTTTGAAACGCCAGAGATAATGATTGTGTTGATGATGGGATGATAAGAAAAAGACAGAGAGGGGGATTAGGAAGGGAAGGCAGAGGCGGACGAAGAGGACGACGACGACGACAAGGGCGAGAGCGCGGAGGGCGAGACACATTGCAGAGGTTATGGTAACGTAGGCGCGTTGGCGGCGAGTCCAAACGGCGGAGGAGGAGGAAGATGCGCGGCTCCCGCACGCCCCTCGGATCGCAGCGGGGCGCATCCGCACTGGGTCGGGTCGGGCGAAAGGAGGGGATAGAAAAGGGGGTGTGTGAGAATCAGCTCACGTAGCTGATTCTCCCGGCGCCTCCCGGCGCCCATGTATCGAGGAATGGGCCCCTCGGTGAGGCCGAAACCAGCTGCATGCAGCAAATTTCGTACCCCCCCCTTTCCCAATCCCCCCCTTTCGTCCTTCCCGACTGGGGGATGCGACGAGCCCCTTCCTTCCTGGTGGACTGCGGAGCCTCCCGCGGCTCCACGCCGATCGTCCAGCTCGCCCTCCGCGGCTCCGCGGGCCCCCCCCCCCGTGCTGGCCTGCGGGCCGCAGCTCGGGCCCCAGACGCCCCGTGCGGGACAGCTCCGGCCTCTCCCGGGAGGGGCCTCGACGAGGGGCGCGGCCGTGGAGGCCACCCCCGCGGGGACCGGACACCACCGGGATCCCCCGCAGAGCGCGCGGCGCCGACGAGAGTCTCTCCCCCCCGTGGTGGTCCGCCCTGCGGCACGGCTCAGAGCAGCCCCCCTGTCCCGATTGCTGCGGCCAGGCCTGGCCAGCCCTCCGAGAGGCCAAGGGCCGGGGCTGCAGGGCGCCCTCTAGGATCGGGGATAGATGCAAGGCTCGGGCGCGGGGGACTCGGGCTGGCCTGGCGGGGTCGTCGGGAATAGGCCAGCGCGTTCCACTGCTCGCAGAGCAAACACTCGCAGATGGCCTGCATCCGCCGCGGGGGATTTACGCTTTTTTGTTCCGGACGTTGGCGAGTAGGCCCTTTGCGAGTTGCGAAACGCGCTCCCAGTCTGAAATGCGATGCGAGCACCAGCCGCAGACCTCCCACGAATATTGGGCCGTCAGAACCCAGGACGCGCTCAAAGCGTCGGCCAGTCCGAGTTCCAGCGTGCTCGAGTCTTACGTTTCCCCGACTCAAGGCTTAGGTCGGGCATGTTGTTCTCCTACAGGCGGATTTTCTTATACCAGAAGAATCCAAGGGAGCAGGGTGGAATGGGGACTCCCCGCTGCAATGTCCCGGCGGAAAACAGCGGGGAACGCCTGGAGGCTGCGAGCAGGACATCCACCTCTTCGCCCAAATCCTCCTACACGTCCTCGTCCTCGTCCTCCTCCCCCTCCTCCTCCTCCTCCTCCTCCTCCAACTCCTCCCCATCCTCCTCGTCCTCACCCTTCCCATTTTGATGCTGGTGTGCTGCCACCGCCTCCTGCGCCCCCCGCCTCCACTGTGTTGCCCTCCTCATCGGCCTCCTCCTCCTCCTCCTCCTCCTCATCCTCCTCCTCCTCATGGTTCCTGGCCCTCCATCTCCCCATCGCGCCATTGGTCGTCCTCCACCGGGGGCATCTGCTCCTGCACCTCCTCAAGCACCCGCACCCATGTATCCCCCTACCCATCGTCCTCCTCCTCCTCTTCCTGGCCAGCCTGCCCGCCCTCCTCCTCCTCCTCCTCCTCCTCCTCCTCCTCCTCCTCCTCTCCTCCTCCCCTTTCCTCCTCCTCGTCCTCCTCCTCCTCCTTCTCCTCCTCGTCCCCCTGCTCCTGCACCACATCATCCTTCTCCTTCGCCTGCCTCCCTCTCCTCTCCTCCTCCTCCTCCCCTCCTCCTCCTCCTCCTCCTCCTCTCCTCTCCTCATCGGCCTCCTCTTCCTCCTCCTCCTGCTGCTCCATTTCGTTTTCACGGCCCCCTCCCCCCCCCCCAACATCGTTCTCGTCTGTGCCTCTCCTCCTCCTCCCTCCTCCTCCTCCTCCTCCACCTGCTCCTCCTCCTCTTCTCCTGCTCCTCTCCTCCTCCTCCTCCTCTCCTCCTTCCTCCTCCTCCTCCTCCTCCTCCTCCTCCTCATCCCCCTCCTCCTCTTTCTCTTCCTCCTCCTCCTCCTCCTCCTCCTCCTCCTCCACCTCCTCTTCCTCCTCCTCCACCTCCTCCTCCTCCGCCCTTTCCTCCTCCTCGTCCTCCTCCTCCTCCTTCGCCTCATCCTAGTCCTCCTCCTCCTCCTCTTCCCTTGTCTTCTCCTTCTTTTTCTCCACACACGCTTGCCCTATAGAATTCCCAACTCAAACCCTACGAATTTGTCCGCTGCCCCCCCTAATTCCTGTGCCCCCTAATTCCTATGGCTATGTCTATGCCTATGCCTCCTCCCTAACTCCTATGCCTACGCCTATGCCTATGCCTATGCCTGCTTGCTTGCTTGCACGCTTGCTTGCTTGCTGAGCTGCGGATTCATCCTCCTCCTCCCCCTCCCCTCCTCCTCCTGTTTCCCCTCCCCCTCCTACTTCTGCTCAGCGTCCTCTTCATCCTTCCCGTCCCTCTCGCGCAGCCCGAGAAAGCCGCAAGGCGGGCGCCTCGGACGCGCGGCGAGAGCGCCGAGCACGCGCCGGCGAAGGGCGGTTGCGGTGGCACGCGCCCGCGGCTTGGCTGAAACGTGTCGTCTGGTTGCGATTGCGTCTGCGCGGTCGGGTTGAAATGTGTCGCCCAGTTGCGGGTGGTTGCGCGGGCGGGTTGAAATGTGTGCCCTTCTGAGCTTGCGGTTGTGCGCACGGGAGGGTTGGAGTGTCTCGCCTGGTTGCGGTAGCAGTTGCGGTTGCGCGCGCGGATTGCAATGTGTCGCCTGGTTGCGGTTGCGGTTGCAGTTGCGCGGGCGGATTGAAATGTGTCGCCTGGTTACGCTTGCGATTGCGGTTGCGCGGGCGGATTGACATGTGTCGCCTGGTTGCGGTTGCGGTTGCGGTTGCGCGGGCGTGTTGAAATGTGTCGCCTGGTTGCGGTTGCGGTTGCGCGCGCGGGCGGGTTGAAATGTGTCGCCTGCTTGCGCTTGCGATTGCGGTTGCGCGGCCGGGTTGAAATTGCGTGGCTGAGTTGACACGTGTCGCCTGGTTGCAGTTGCGGTTGCGGTTGCGCGGGCGGGTTGAAATGTGCCGCCTGGTTGCGGTTGCGTTTGCGGTTGCGCGGGCGGGTTGAAGTGCGTTGCCTGGTTCCGGTTGCGGTTGCGATTGCGCTGGCGGATTGAAATGTGTGGCCTGGTTTCGGTTGCGGTTGCGCGCGCGGGCGGGTTGAATTGTGTCGTCCAGGGGTTGATATGTGTCGCCTGGTTGCGGTTGCGGTTGCGCGCGAGGGTGGGTTGAAATGTGTAGCCTGGTTGCTGTTGCGGTTGCGGTTGCTCGGACGGGTTGAAATGTGTCGGCTGGTTGCGGTTGCGCTTGCGCGCGCGGACGGGTTGGAATGTGTCGCCTGGTTTCGGTTGCGGTTGCGCGCGCGGGCGGGTTGGAATGCGTCGCCTGGTTACGGTTGCGATTGCGGTTGCGCGGGCGGGTTGAAATGTGTCGCCTGGTTGCGGTTGCGGTTGCGCGGGCGTGTTGAAATGTGTCACCTGGTTGCGGTTTCGCACTCCCGCGGGTGGTGTGAAATGTGTTGCCAGAACTGCTCTCCTGACGTTCAGTCAGTCAGTCAGTCAGTCAGTCAGTCAGTCAGTCAGTCAGTCAGTCAGTCAGTGAGTCAGTCACTGGCGGGCACGGAATTTCACCCGGCTCGGCCGGGGAACAAAATATCTACTGGCGCAGGACCCAAGCATATGCAGTTGTGAGTAACGCGTTGTGGGTGCCGCTTTCGGTGGAGCCCCCTATGGGGCCACGAGACGCCTGAGGGACGCGCCGTCATGGGTGGGGGAATCGCATGCGGGCGGTGCCACTGGGGCCTTCGGTGGAGGTCGCTACGGGGCCACGAAGCGTTGTACTGGGTGATGGACGACGCATGCGGGCGGTGCCCCTCGCTGGAGCTCCCGATGAGTCCACGAAGCGCTGTACTGGTTTGGGGAAGCGCATGCGGGCGGTGCCACTGGGGCCGTCGGTAGAGCCCCCTTAATGGGGTCACGAAACGCTGTGCTGGGTGGTGGCCGACGCATGCGGGCGGTGCCACTGGCCCCTTCGGTGGAGCTCCCTATGGGGCCACGAAGCGCTGTGCTGGGTGGTTGCTGACGCATGCGGCCGGTCCCACTGGGACCTGCGGTGGAGCTCCCTATGGGACCACGGAGCGATGTACTGGGTGGTGGCTGACGCATGCGGGCGGTGCCGCTGGGGCCTGCGGTGGAGCTCCCCACGGGGCCACGAAACACTGTACTGGGTACGTGGTGGCTGACGCATGCGGGCGGTGCCACTGGGGCCTTCGGTGGAGCCCCCTATGGGGCCACGAAGCGCTGTGCCGGGTGGTTGCTGACGCATGCGGGCGGTCCCACTGGGACCTGCGGTGGAGCTCCCTATGGGGCCACGAAGCGCTGTACTTGGTGGTGGCTGCCGCATGCGGGCGGTGCCACTGGGACCATCGGTGAAGTTCCCTATGGGCCACGAATCGCTGTGCCGGGTGGTTGCTGACGCATACGGGCGGTCCCACTGGGACCTGCGGTGGAGCTCCCTATGGGGCCACGAAGCGCTGTATTGGGTGGTGGCTGCCGCATGCGGGCGGTGCCACTGGGGCCGTCGGCGGAGCTCCCTATGGGGCCACGAAACGCTGCGTTGGGTGGTGGCTGACGCATGCGGGTGGTCCCACCGGGGCCTGCGGTGGAGCTCACTATGGAACTACGGGGCGCTGTACTTGGTGGTGGCTGACGCATGCTTGCGGTTCCACTTGGGCCGTCGTTGGGGCTCCCTATGGGGCCACGAGATGCTAGTGGGTGGTGGCGGACGCATGCGGGCGGTCCCACTGGGACCTGCGGTGGAGTTCCCTGTGGGGCCACGAAAGGCTGTACTGGGTGGTGGCTGACGCATGCGGGCGGTGCCACTGGGGCCTTCGGTGGAGCCCCCTATGGGGCCACGAAGCGCTGCACTGGGTTGTGGCTGACGCGTGCGGGCGGTGCCACTGGGGCCTTCAGTGGAGCTCCCTGTGGGGCCACGAAGCGCTGTGCTGGGTGGTGGCTGACACATGCGGGGCGGAGTCACTGGGGCCGTCGGTCCTCATGGGGCCACGAAGCGCTGTAGTGGGTGGTGGCTGACGCATGCGGGCGGTGCCGTGAGGTTGGGGCGGCGAAGGGGGCCAGCCTCACGGTACCCCCCTGCCGCGGCGGGGGGGGGGCCGTGAGGTTGGGGCGGCGAAGGGGGCCAACCTCACCGTACCCCCCGCCGCGGCGGGGATTACGGCGAGGTTTGGGCTGCGGCGGGGGCCAACCTCGGGGTCCCCTTGGGCGCGCGGGTGGTGCCGTAAGGTTGGGGAGGCGGCGGGGTCGAGCCTCAGGGTTCCCCCGGCGCGGCGGGGGGGGCCGTGAGGTTGGGGCGGCGGTGGGGGCCAAGCTCACGGTGCCCCCTGACGCGCGGGGGTGCCGCGAGGTTGGGGCGGCGGCGGGGGCCAGCCTCACAGTGCCCCCCGCCGCGCGCAGGGATACTGTGAGGTTGGGGCTGGGGGGTTCGGTGGAGCTCCCTACGGGGGCACGAAACGTGTGAGGGGTGTGCCGAAATCGTAGACATGCGAAGAGCAGAGGCAGGGATGGGAGGAGGGAGGGGGGGGGAGGAGGTGGAGGGGGGGGGCGAGGAGGAAGGAGGGAACGCGGGGAACGTCTCTTCAAAACGAGGACCCAAAACCACAGGATGGTTGGGAACAAATTACCCTGGCAAATTACCCAACCATATGAAGTTGTGAATAACGCGTTGTGGATGACGCTTTCGGTGGAGCTCCCGATGTGGTCACGAAGCGCGTGAGAGACGTGCCGTAATGGGTGGGGGAAACGCCTGTGTGCGATGCCACTGGGGCCTTCGGGGGGGCTCCCTATGGGCCACACTGGGTGTGGCGGGCGCATGCGGGCGGTGCCCTTCGCTGGAGCTCCATGCAAGGCCACGAAGCGCTGTACTGGTTGGGGGAGACGCATGCGGGCGGTGACGCTGGGTTCTTTCTGTGGAGCTCCCTGCGGGGCCACGAAGCGCTGTACTGGGTGGTGGCCGATGCATGCGGACGGAGCCACTGGGGCCGTCGGTGGAGGTCCCTATGGTGCCACGAAGCGCTGTACTGGGAGGGGGGAACGCATGCGGGCGGTGCCGCTGGGGCTGTCGCTGGAGCCCCCAAATTAAGCCACGAAGCTGTGCTGCGTGGTGGCTGACGCATGCGGGCAGTCCCACTGTGACCTTCGGTGGAGCTCCCTGTGGGCCCACGAAGCGCTGTACTGAGTGGTAGCTGACGCATGCGGGCCGTGCCACTGGGGCCTTCGGTGGAGTCCCCTATGGGACCATGAAACGCTGTGCCGGGTGGTGGCTGACGCATGCGGGTGGAGCCACTGGGGCCGTCGGTGGAGGTCCCCATGGGGCCACGAAACGCTGTAGTGGGCGGTGGCTGACGCATGCGGGCGGTGCCAATGGGTCCGTCGGTGGGGCTCGCTATGGGGTCACGAAACGCTGTGCTGGGTGGTGGCTGACGCATGCGGGCGGTCCCACTGGGTGCTTCGGTGGAGCTCCCTATGGGGCCACGAAACGTGTGAGGGGTGTGCCGAAGTGGGTGTGCGTGCGTGACGCATGCGGGCGGTGGAGGGGGGGGGCGAGGAGCAAGGAGGGAACGCGGGGAACGTCTCTTCAAAACGAGAACCCAACACCACAGGATTGTTGGGGGGAAAAAGAATCAAACGACCACGTAATATCGTCCAGGGGCTGGTTTTAAACTATTCTGCAGTATTTCTCCTGTAGAGGAACATGCCCGACTTAACTTCATATGGCTCAAGAAAAACTGAAGGCGCCGAACGCCCTCGTGCGGGCTGCAGAAGTGTGCGCGCCCTCGGGGACGTTACTAGCCTTGGTCAATGCAACTTGGGCCAGTCAGGCCCTGCCTTAGCTCGCGCATTCCCTCCCAAGTACAGGCGGACTTTGGACAAAAGAACTTGACACATAGTCAAACAAATCAAGAAACAATCAAGAGAGCAATAAGAATCGTAACCATACTAAAACTTACTGTCCTTGAATACCTATACGACCACCCTTCGGGTGATAAGGAGGTTGTGGGGGGGGAGGGGGGGAACCAACATCTGACTCTATCGATCTCACTATTGATCTCACTCAACGGGACACCACGAGACACCACTGGACACCACGCGACACCACGGGACACTTGTCGATCTCACTATCGATCTCACGATCGATCTCACTCAACGGGACACCACGGCACACCACGGGCCACCACGGGACACGGCGGGACACCTCTCGATGCCAGTATCGATCTCACGATCGATCTCACTCAACGAGACACCATAGGACACCACGGAACACCACGGGACACCTCGGGACACCACATCGACCTCACTATCGATCTCACTCAACGGGACACCACGGGACACCGATCGATCTCACCATCGATCTCACTCTATCGATCTCACTCAACGGGACACCATAGGACACCACGGGACACCTCGGGACACCACATCGACCTCACTATCGATCTCACTATCGATCTCACGATCGATCTCACTCAACGGGACACCACGGGACACCACGGGAAAGCACAGAACACCTGTCGATCTCACGATCGATCTCACTATCGATCTCACTTCTTGGGACAACACGGGACACCACGGGACACCTCGGGGCACCACATCGATCTCATTATCGATCTCACTTCTTGGGACAACACGGGACACCACGAGACACCTCGGGGCACCACATCGATCTCATTATCGATCTCAGTATCGATCTGACTATCGATCTCACGATCGATCTCACTATCGATCTCACTCAATGGGACACCACGGGACACCACGGGACCCCACGGGACACTACGGGACACCGCCGGACGGACGGACGGGACACCACGGGACACTACGGGACACCGCGGGACACCGAGGGCCACCGCCGGACGGACGGACGGACGTGGGATAATCAGTTGTCTTGACTTCGCCCTGGCAACGGCGGACACCACGGGACACCACGGGACACCGCGGGACACCGAGGGCCACTGCCGGACGGATGGACGGACGGGGGAGAATCATTTGTCTTGACTTCGCCCTAGCAACGGCGGGTTCGTTCCTCTCGTGCGCCCACGCAGCTTCGCCTCGCCCGCATGCACGACACGAACGAAACGAAACGATTTCCCGGTTGGGGTCTCCGTTCCACTGTAATCTCACCCCCCAACCTCCAATTCCTCCTGTAGAGGGACGTGCCCGACTTAAGCCTTGCAGGATCCTGCAAGATCGTGCAGGATCCTGCGCCCAAGCCTGGGTCAGCGTGACCCTGGCTCTGCAAGATCCTGCAAGCTCCGGCGCACTACCTGCCCTCTGTTTGCATGGACCCCGTGTCAAGGCTCCCGACGCCCCTCCGCACCTCCAGCTCCGCGATGAGCTCCGCAGAGAGCTGCTGCAGCCCGGGCAGCCCCTCGTCGACGTCCTGCGATGCCAGAAGGAATTCGCGCCATCGCTCGAACGTCCGTTCCCCGTGCGTATTTCGGATTCGTGCGTGCATTTCCGTCGCAAGATGCCCCCAAATGCTCCTCGATGGCCCTGGCCGAGAGACAGTGCACACGTCCGAGAGATGCCAAAGATTTTGGGAGGGAGGGCGGCACCGCCAGCGGAGCTCGCCTGGAGCAGCGGAGCGACCCTCGGCGACGATGTTTTGCCACGGCGATGGCGACGATGCGGCTTTCTGGGCCTCGAGCGTCGAGCCTACCATCGCTGGGACGGCGTTTCCCCGTGCATTTGTCGGCTTCGTGCGTGTCTTTTTTTTCGCAGGATGATACGAGATGATCCTCGATGGTCCTCGCCGAGAAGGAATGCACGCGTCCGAGCGATGCCAGGCGAGGGCGAAGAATGCTGAACGCCCTGGGACCTCCTCGGGCCTCCCCGGCCGCCCTCGCGGCCAGGGCCGCACGGGCCTCGAGGCCCTGGCCATAGGGCGCGCCCCGGCAGAAGTCCGGGGGGGGGGGGGGGCGGCCGCCCAGGCCCCTGGTGCCGGGCGAACGTGTCTGGGCGCCAGCGCTTCCTGGTCCGCCTCGGCCTGGTCCGCCTCGGCCGCCAGGGCCCCTGCTGTCGGGCGAGTGTCTCCCCCCTCCCACTTCCCATATTTTCCAATATTTTCTGGGGAATCGAGGATTAATTGTGTCTGTGTGTTTCTTTCCCTCCTGAGAAGTGAAGGGCAACACTGGGGGGGGGGAACAGTTCAGGGGGGAAGCATCGACCTAGCATCGGCGACACATCGCCGATGGCTCGGCGATAAAGCTGTGCCCCCGACAGCGAAACTTCCATGCTCTTCGGCGGGGTGGGCCTCTTGGGACTCGGCGATGCGTGGGCGAATTGGGACGCCAGGGCTCGGCTGTCGGGCGAGTGTCTCGGCCGCCCAGCAGCATATTTTCCAATATTTTCTGGGGAATCGAGGATTAATTGTGTCTGTGTGTTTCTTTCCCTCCTGAGAAGTGAAGGGCAACACTGGGGGGGGGGAACAGTTCAGGGGGGAAGCATCGACCTAGCATCGGCGACACATCGCCGATGGCTCGGCGATAAAGCTGTGCCCCCGACAGCGAAACTTCCATGCTCTTCGGCGGGGTGGGCCTCTTGGGACTCGGCGATGCGTGGGCGAATTGGGACTCGAGGCGCCCCTTCCGGGCCCCGCCCCGTCCTCGGTGGTGTCTGCGGGCCCCTGCTCGGCTCCCTGGCGGCCGCTTGGGGAGCAGCCCGGGCACCCGAGGAACGCCCTCGGCGAGGTGCGGCCACTGGCGAGCCTCCCGATCGGATGCCAGGCCGCCGAGGGCCGACGGAGCCCGGAACGCCGAACCCGCAGCTGCCGAAGGGCCCCGGCGCGGCCCCCGGGCGAAAGGGCCCCCCGCCGCGCGTCCTTCCCCGGGGGCGCCGCCGCGAGGGCCTCGGCCAGCGTCTCGGCGGGCAGCCCGCCGTCGCAGGTGCAGAGGGCGGCGAGCGCCCGCCACTTGGCCTGCGCACTCGGAGCGGGGCGCAGCGGGGGCCTCTCTCGGAGCCAGCGTGCCTGGGGGGATCCGTCGGGCGCCGCGGGCGCTCGCCGCGGGCGCTCTGGAGCGCTCTGCTGCGAGCGCCTCGCGGAGCGCCCTGGGGCGAGGCGTGTCCCGATATCCCCGATCCTGGGCCTGGCCTGGCCTCCCCCCTGCCACTGGCGGCGCGCAGAGGGAGGCAGGGGGAGGGGAGAAGGCTTCTTCGAGAGGTCCGTAGCCATTTTGGCTCAAGCCGGCCTTGGGCGCTAGGCGGGCGGTGCGCGCCGTGTCTCTCCCTGTAGAGTGCAGTCACCTCGGCTGGCGCGGAGAGCGGCTCGGTCTCCTTCCCCCGCGCGCGCGCGTCCCGAGGCAATGGCTACGGTCGCTCCCCTGGGTGGGGACAAGCCTGCGGGTGCAAGGCTTGGCGCTGTCGCGGAGCTCGTCCGCGCCGCCGTGCGAGGTGCAGCCGAGGGAGGTGCGCCTCGGCAGGGCCTGGCGGCTGTGGCGGCGGCGGCGGTCCGCTCGGCCATGGGAGATCCCGCAGTGGTGCGTGAGGGCGACGCCGCGGAGGTCCAGGCGCGGATCAGCCTGATCGAGCCCGTCGTCGCTGAGCACGTTCGGGCTGCGAGCGAAGCGCGGCCCCCGCGCGTGGCGCGAGGTCGACGCGCCTGGCGGAACATCGCGGAGCACAAGTTCCTCGACGAGATGGGCAAGCCCTTCAGGGTCAAGGATCGGTTCGAGAAGTCGGACGCGCAGGGCAAGTGCCTCCAGCGCGGCCAGCGGCTGCCGGCCGAGGTACGGGGCAAGGCCGGGATGCGATCCGTGTCGGGGGTGCTGACGCCGAGGTTCGAGGACAAGGGCGCGGACGAAGCGTCCGCTGGCTCAGACGAGGCGCTCACGGAGGCGACCACCTCCAGCGGGAAGTCCGATGAGCTGGAGCAGCTCGGCGTCGCGGGCTCGGGGTCGGCGGCGGCGGACTCGGACGGCATGGTGGGCCGTGTCCAGGAGCTCATGGCGGAGCGCCAGCAGCTCCTGGCAGAACGAGACGGGCTCGTGGACGAGCTCATGAGCACCAAGGCCCTTGCCTGGGAGCTCAGGCGCAAGGCGGAGGCCGCCTCGCCTTTCTGGGCCGACCTCGCCTGTGGGGAGGATGAGGGGCCTGGAGGTGCGGCCAGTTTCGACTTCGAGGGCGTCTTCCTTGGGGCCGATGCGGCGCGGAAGGAGTCGCTGCCAGAGGTCCTGCCTTTCCCGCTGCTGCAGGATGGCGTGGGCGAGCAACTGGTGGAGCAGCCCGTCGGCATGGAGGCGTCGTACAAGGAGAAGTTCGTGGGGTCAGCCTTGTCGGACAACTGTTCCCACGAGGAGGCGTCCGAGTGCCAGGCCGACGCCGAGGGGTTTGGCGGGCAGCACGGCGCCTGGGAAGATGGGCCCCCAGGCCGTCTTCCCACCCCTGGCTGGGCCTGCAGCGCCTGGGAAGATGGGGCCCGAGGCCGTCTTCCCACTCCTGGCGGGGCCAGCACTTCCTTTGGAAGATGGGGCCCCAGGCCGTCTTCCCACCTCCGCGGAGGCTGCCCGCATCGGGGGCAGCAAGCCGACAGCGCTGGAGCCGAGGGCGTGTGGCGCCGAGGCGCTGGTGGAGGCGCCCGAGGGGGCCTCGAAGGGAGTGCGCTGTGCTAATGACCTCGATGAGATCACCCAGCAGGTGGTGCCTGAGGTTTCGGCGGCGGCGGAGGCCCCGACGGAGGCCCAGCAGCTCATTCTCGGCGCCGCTATGCTGGCGAGGGAGGCCCTCCAGCGCGGCGACATCGCCGAGGGCCTTCGGCTGCTGGAGGCGGCCCAGGCGAAGTGCCTGGCGAACTAGCCAGGTAGGGTGACGTCCTGATCATGTGTAGTATCTGTTATTATTGCACAGTGCTTGCTTGATTCAGGTGTTGCTGGTGATGAGATCGTGTGTCGTATCTGTTCCTTTCAGTGCTACACCTGATTTGGTTTTCTTGTGTAGTATATGGTTTGATCAGTGCTGCACTTGATGGATGGTCTTGTGTAGTATATGCCATAGGCTTCGCCTTTCTGTCTGTGCTGCACTTGTTTGGGGAGGGGGCCCAACGCGGCCTCCTCGGGAGGGTAGGCCAATCCGTGGCCCCCTCGGTTTTGTTTTTTCCTGCCTTTAAGGCCCCGACGGTACAATACAATAGAAGGCTTCTTAGAGGGAGGTTGCTCATCAGAAGGCGCGGGCCCTCCATCTGTAGACGAGGTCCGCGCCTTCTAAGAAGAAGGGGTGGTTGTCATGAAGCCTTCCCCCCTACCCCCTACCCCCCACCCCACCCTGCGCGTGGCCGATTACTGCCACCACAACGAGGCTGGCTCGCAAGGCCGCGCGGCAAGGCTGCGCAAGGGCCTCCAAGAAGCGAAGCCAAAGCAGGGAGCCCATGGCAGCATGGCTTCAAGCAAAGGGCCCAGGGTCACACCAATAAATACACACAGATCCAAGGATTCACCCCACTTTCCCCAATGTTTTCTGGACTTTCGTCTTCCTCACCACTTCACATATTTCCCCATATATTTTCCTAGGACTCGACGGTTCATAAATTGAACGCCCCTGAGGGGGCAGACAACGCCGCCCCACCATTTTTTGGATCCTGGAGACTCTGTGGGAGCGGCGGCCGCTCCGCGCGCGCGAATAGGAGATGTTCTGGTGCTGGTGCTGGTGCTTCCGCTTGGAGGCCTCGTGGGGCTCTATGGAGAGGGCATTGGGCTCCTCAGCGAGCTCTCTGTCGTATGACCCTGAGCCCAGAGCGGCCGCAGAGAGGCTGGAGGAACTGAAAGCAGCGAGCTCTGTGTCGTATGCCGATGTCGTAAGCAGCAGCACCGAGAACTAAAGGGCCAGGACGGCCGCAGAGAGGCAGGAAGAACTGAAACAAAAACCGACGGGTTCGTCCCAGAAAGCGCGCCGAGGAGTGTCTTTCACATGACCCTGAGGCTAAGTCGGCTGCAGAGAGGCTGGAGAAGCTCAAGAGAAACCGTCGGGTTCGTCCCAGGGGGACTTCTGGAAGGGCCCAAAAAGGAGCCGGAATGTGTCAAGTGCGGCGACTTGAAGAGAACGATGAAAACAGGAAGCGAACAAAAACAGTCCGGGTTTGTTTGCGGCTCCCAGAAGGAGCCCCTGGAGGCTCTGAGGGGGCGCCCCAGATGGGCGAAATACGGTGCCAAGAAGGCGGTCATACAGTACGGCCCAAGATGAGTCCGAGAGGCTCTCAAGACGGTCGTAGAGAGCACGCCCGGGTTCTCAGATGGCCGCAAGAGCCAGCGGAGATGCACGGGAGCTCCGAGAGAGGCGCAAGGAGAAGTGCGAGACGGCCAGAATCATCGAAGTCCGATGTGTCTTTTACTATGTTTTTTTTTGATTGTTGGGGTGTTCTGGTGCATGTGGCCCAAAAAGAAGGGAAAGGCACCTGACACGGCTGAAAGTGGCCTGAAGGAGGGCGAAAAGGAGCCCATGAGAGCCTCAGGAGGCCCGCAAAGCCGGCCAAGGGGACTCCTGGAGACGTCTCCGAGAGCGCATGGCGGCGCCTGGAAGGCTGGCGCGTGAAAAGGGGGGTCGTCTTGGGACGGAAACGCCGGCCAGAAGGCGCCCCGGCCGCAGCGGGGGCTCCCGGGCCGGCGGAATGAGCGAGGCGCGGGGAGGACCCCAGGAGGGGGTGCGAGGGCTCAGAGGCAGGGGTACACGTCGTTCATTTCTGATCGTGCTCATTTCTAATTGTGCTCGTTTCTAGTTTTTCTTGGCTCCCTAGTGGCCAGGAAGAGGCCCAGGATAGAACACTTAGAAATGCATGGATCTTGGCCCCCCAAAAATCAAAGAACTTTCGAATACTCAGAAATTAACCATGTGTAGGTATGAAAAGCGCGCTGGAGAAAAGACTTACACAAAGCACTACTTGAAGACCATGCCGTGGATCTCACACGCCGTACCCGGTGGGGCGGCGGATCGCGTCGTTCACTCCGCCGGCCCATCTTGCCTCGCCGTTGTCGTTTGTCGGGGTGTTGTTGTCAATGCGGTGCCGTGGGGCGGTGCCGTGGGGCGGCTGTCATTTTTCGGAGGCGGTGGGTGGTGGGCCAGAGGCCTCATGGATATTGGTTGAGCTCTCGTGGTTGTCTCTCGGGGGCCTCTGGGAGGCTATTTTGAAGCCTCTTTGGGGCCGTGTTAGGGCCTCTTGGAGCCACTCGGGGGCCTCTTGGAGCTTGTTGGGGTGCCTCTTGGGGACCCCTTGGGGCCTCCTGGGGTCCTCTTGGGGCCTTCTGGGGGCCTCTCGGAGCTGAAGGCTGGACTTTTCGGAGCCCTCTTGGGGCCGTTTGGGCCCTGTCGGGCCGTCTTAGGCCCTCTTGGGCTCTTTTGGGTCCATCTTGGGTGCGCGTTGGGCCGTCTGGGGACGATCTTGGAAGCCTCTGGGGTAGTTCTGGACGCTGTGAAACCTAAACGTCGCACATGCGAGCAATGCATGTTTTCCTACGGGAATGGGACGATGTTTGCTTCTTGGGGTCCTCTTGGAGAGCCTCTTGAGGCTCTCTTGGAGCTTTTTCGCGGCTTCTGGGGCCATCTGGAGACCATCTTGAGCGTCTTGGACAATCTTTCTGCGACTCGGGGCCTCTTGGGCCGTGTAGGGGGCGTCCCGGCACCCTCGTGGCGCGCTCCTGGAGCGCCCTGGGCCGGGGAGTCGGCTGGGCATCGGCCGGACATCGCCCGGGGTACTCTTCGTCCGGAGGTCCCCAGGAGCCGCCACCCGCGCGCGAACTAGAAATAGCGTGAACCTGTTACCGGAGATCTTAGCACGCTTCTGGCCCGTTGGGCCGGCGAATTTGTGTCTGTGTGTTTTTGTCCGTTACCTCTCCTGGAATGCGTTCCCACAAGGATGTCGAGACGAATCCGACCGTGGCGTCGCACCTGATCCCAGGGAAGGGTAGCGGCATTGGTATCTGCTCCTTCTCCTCCTCCTCCTCCTCCTCGACTCATCCTCCTTCCTCTGCATTGGAAAGTCGCTCCGACCTCTCCTGGGGTGCGTTCTGAATCCAAATCGAGGTGGCGACGAGGGATTCCCGGGAGCCCCAAAATGGACAAGCGCGTTCCACTACTCTGGGTACTCGCAAATAAAATACTCACAAATGGCCTGGATCCGCCGCGAGGGATTTACGATCCATTACATAAGAGGAAGCCATGTGTTTTTTGTTCGTTTCTGACGCTTGCGAGTAGGAACTTTGCGAGCAGTGGAACGCGCTTGGTGACAAAAAGTTGAACACGTGCGAAGGGTAGATACCGCACTGCCGGCAGCCCCACAGATTCGGGCCCGCAGCTCCGCCTTCTCCTCCTCCTCCTGCTCCTCCTCCTCCTCCTCCTCCTCCTCCTTCTCCTGCCCCATCTCCTCTGTGCGGCGCGCGGGAGCGGGGGGGGGGGCGCCAGGAGGGGGTCATGGAGGGGGAGGGGGGCAGACGCCAGGGTGGGGGACCCCGAGGGGGAAGAGGAGGGAGGTAGGCAGGTGGATCGGTAGGACGGCGGCCTGAAGCCAATGTGGGGCATGTCTGGCCGCGCTCGGCCTCCGAGCCGGGAGGCGAGGCCACACTCGGTCGTGGCGTCGTCTGCGCCTTTCACATAAGAGCGCGCCCCGGCCCCCCGCGTCTGGACAGCCGGGGAGCTCGGCATCGACCAGGCCGAAGGCTCCCAGCAAGTAAGGCAGGCTCGGCAGCTCGGGCGGGGACAGGGGGACCCCCACACCAGCCCCAACGCCCCCCTTCCCCCCCGTCACGGTGACACCCTGGGCCGCCGCGCTGGGACTGAAGATCTGAGCCCTCCGCGAACGAATCCCGAGCGGGACCCCTCTGGGGCGCACGCAATGGAGGTCCTTCAGCCCCCTCTTGTGAGGAGACCACAGCGCTCTGAGATGGAACGACGGAGGAGGGAGCAGGGACGAGGAGCCCTCCAAGAATGCTCCGCTGGCGCGCCTGCTGCCGATGCCCTGGGTGGTCGCAGCGAGGCCTGCGCCTGGCCGTGGCGGCCAGCCGAGGCGGCAGGCCCCCCCCGCGCGAGGAGGGCCCCTCTGGCGGGCGCCCGCGGCCTGGCCGCGCGCCCTCGGGCCCGCGGACGTCCCTGCGCCGGGGCCAGGCCGCCCTGCGGAGGGCCGCCGTGGTCAAGGGCGACGGCGACCGCGTCGGCGTCCACCGTCGGTCGACGACGGCTTGGAGTGCCATGTGGGACCTTGTGCTGCGCCGAACGCACCGGGCGCGTTGTCTACTGACGCAGTCACATGGCATGTGTATACGTACGCAACGGAACCCCATGTGTTCACAGACGCTTGAGGCTAGAAAGTGAAGCCCCAGATGCTGGCAGTGTAGAAGCAGGCAGACTTGGCCCTCCAAGGTTGACGATGGTGTCCCCCTCGTCCATCGACGAGGGCGACGGGCGATCGCTCCACCGCGTCGGCGTCGTCGCCGCCGCCGTCATGGGGAGCCGCGGGGGGGTCGGGGATCTGCTAACCCGGGTCAATCAGACCCGGGTCAGCAAGACACCGAATAACTGCAATGGAGGACAAATAAAATGCGTCGCAGGGCTTCGCAAACTCATGTCAGCCAATATGCGCGGCCGCCTCGCGGCCACGAGCGGCTCGCTAACCCGGGTCAGCCAGAGGGGGTCTTCGCAGGATCCTGCAGGATCCAGTGCCCTGGCTGACCGGCTGACCCCCGCTTGCATTGACCCCCGTCTCTTAAGCTCCGAGGGGTGGCGCCGCGTGGCCGCCCTGCCGGCGACGAGGCGGGCACTCGCGGCGTTGCCCCTCCGCACCAGGCCCGTGGCCGTCCGAGGCCGTCCGCTGCCCGACCGAGGCCACCGACCGACCGAGGCCGCCCGAGGCCCGAGGCCGCGACCGACCGAGGCCGCTGCCCGACCGAGGCCGCCGACCGGCCGAGGCCGTCCGGGGCCGCCGACCTGTGAGGCCGCCCCGTACGAGCGGCCCGCGCTGGGGAGCGGGCTCGCGGCAACCGGGCGGTCTGGGCAGGCACTGGCGGCACGCCCGGCCGGGGCGGTGCTGCACAAGGTGGCTGCAAAATGAGGCGGAGGAGGAGGAGGCGGAGGAGGAGGAGGGGGAGGAGGAGGAGGAGGGGGAGGAGGAGGAGGAGGAGGAGGAGGAGAAGGAGGGAGAGGGGGAGGAGTGAACGTACCTTGGGGCGAACACGTCCGTCTAGCTCGGCGCAGATCGGCTAGGACGGTGGTTGGCCTGTACTTGGGGATGGACGCTCGGCCGCTCTGGCATCGCCAATGCTGCAGTGAGCATGGGGCCATACACGGAGAGCGGATTGTAGGTCGTGCGGGATGCTCGGGAAAGTGGGGAAAGCAGGGACGGGGGGCAGAGGCGAAAGGGGAGAGCGGGAAGTAGAGGGCCTGTCGGGGGGCACTCGGCTGGCCGCGACAGCGGGGCTACCTTCGCAGGCGGGCTCCTCAAGCCTACTCATCATCGTCGCGGTCCCGTCGACGGGGGGCATGGAGAGGACGGGCTGGCGGGGTCCTTCGCAACCAGCGGCAGCGGCAGGAAGAGCATGTTCGTGGGGGACAGCGTCGGCCACTCCAGGCGGCGGGACGGCACGAACAGGATCATGCAGGGCTTCTTCGGGACAGACACGGGCGACCTCCTCCAGCTTACTCAGCGTCGTCGCAATCACATCGACGGAGGGCGTGGGGAGGTCGGCCTGGCGGGGTCGTTCGCCACCAGCGGCAGCGGCAGGAAGAGCTTGTTTGTGGGGTACATCGTCAGGCACTCCAGGCGGCGGGACGGCACGAGCAGCAACATGCAGGCCTTCTTCGGGATCCACCAGACGATCTGCCAGATCAGCATGAGCCGTGCAGCAGCAGCGGAGTTGAAGAAGGTCGGGTCGGCGAAGGTACTCGACGCCAGGGACCGCCCAGTCATGTCGATCGTCTTCGGGAGGATCGCGGCGAGCGTCTTCATGCAGGTGTTCTCCATGCAGGTGAACGGCATGCAGGTGTACTTCATGCGAGTGTTCTTGAGGATTGTCATGCAGGTGTGCTCCAGGCAGGTGTACTTCATGCAAGTGTCCGTGAGGATTGTCGTGCAGGTGTTCTTCATGCAGGTGTCCTTCATGCGGGAGAACGTCAGGCATGTGTGCTTCAGCTGCGGCAGCAGCACACGGAGCATCATCAGGAAGAGCATCATCAGGTAGCGGGGCGGCTCGAACACCATCATGCAGAGCACCTTCAGGATGGGCGGGACGAGTCGCAGCCACTCGGGCAGCAGGAGGATCGCCACCCGCATCAGCGACGTCATGCACTTGTTCGCCACCAGCGGCAGCAACTCCGAGTTCCAAAGAATCCTCGTTGGGCTGGTCGCTATCCGAGGACAAGGAGGTCTCGAACACGAAGTCGTGCCACGCGTCGAAGCAGCGGAAGAAGGGCCTGTTCTGGAGTAGTGTCAGTCGCCGAACGACACGGTGCCATTCGCGGACAAGGGGACGGAGAGCAGCGAGAGCATCACCAGCATCACGACGACGGGCGCCACCAGCGGCAGCGGCTTGCAGGACAAGTTCATCACGATGACGGCCGCCACCAGCGGCAGCGGCATGCACATCAAGTACAGGAGCGCCAGCGACGAGCCGAGGAAGTGGCCCAGCGGCAAGTAGCAGAGCGGGTTGAGGACGTGGGCCATCGCCAGGCTCATCACCAGCATCACGCAGGCGGGAGCCACCGGCGGCAGCAGCATGCAGGACGAGATCAGGAGAGCCAGCGACGAGCCGAGGAAGGGGCCCAGCGCCATGTAGCAGAGCGGGTGCAGGTACAACGGGTGCTCCAGCACCTCGGCGAAGCGGCGCATCATGAGCAGGTGGTGGAAGGGGTCCCGCGCCAGCCCGTGGAACGTGATGGTCGGCACCAGCGCCTTCGCCGTCAGCAGGATGCAGAACTGGTGCAGCTCGCTCGCGGAGTACCTGGATGTACCGTGCAACCTGCGACAGCTCGTCGCTCGTGCACACGCCGAGGGGGATGAGCTTCCTAGGGGGGTTTGGTAGTGCCCGTCGATCATCGCGAAGAAGAAGAGCGAGCTGAAGATGGACGAGTTCACCATCCCGACTGCGACGCAGGCCGCGTTGAGAGGCACGACAACGACGGATATGAAGAGCGGCTGGCGACCGCGTGTGGGGCATGACGAAGCCGTCGCAGGTCACGAACAGCAGCAACGGGATCACCTGAGCGCGCAGCATCCGAGCGCATCAGGGCCTGCGCGGCGCGAGTGGTTATGGAAGAGCCAGGCAAAACGCTGGGAGCGGATGCCCTCGGGATAGATTGCTATGGAATCCATTTCGGCCCAAGTGGGGAGGTATCCCACTTGAGCCAAAATGGCTACGGAAGGAAGAGGGGGAGGAGGAGGAGGAGGAGGAGGACCAGTGCAAACGCAAGATCCGAAGGATGGTGCAACAACCCTCCCTGCAAGTTCCTTCTCCAAATGTCCTGCAAGGATGCATTGTCACTGTTTGAAATGCCCCGGTGGACGACAACCGTCTGAAATTCCTGTGCCGTGCCAGAACACCATTCCTGGGACTTCAACGCCGCAAATCATCGTCACTGTTGCGTCCTGACGATCCTGAATCGTGCCAGAGTGTCGTGGATTTCAATACCGTGAATCAAAGTAAATGTTGCGCCCTGGCACTCGTACACCGTGCCGCAACACCATTCGTGGGACGTCAACCATCAGGATCCTTACAATTTGTGTGCGCTCTTGTAACTAATCTGCGCGGCGCTAAGGCGACCGCCCTCCATCCCTGTGGCTAGTTCTTGCAAGCCTTTACAGCGAATGTGCGCGGCGCTACGGCGAGAACCGTACTCTGAAAACCGCCCACCCTCCAGGGGAGCGACGGGGAGGAGTCACTCATAAGGAACAGGGATGGCGTATCCTGGATTTTTCAACGCTGGGTTCCCCGAAGTCCCGACCCCTTCCCCGAGGCAGTTCCTTCAGTGCGGGTCGTTTTTTGTGAAGGGGCCCCAGGACACACAAATAAATACACACAAATAAAAATATTCCCTATATTTTCCCATATTTTCTGGGTTTCTGTCTTCCCCCCCACTTCCCATATTTTCCCATATTTTCTGGGGAATCGACGTTTAATTGTGTCTGTGTGTTTCTTTCCCTCCTGATTTTGACAGCCCGAAGACCCGGCGAGGGCCCAGGAGGCCGAAAATAGCGAAACACTTCCCACCTGGGTACGCGAGCATGTGTGGGTACGCAAAAAAGAATGCACCAACCACTTCCGTCTCATGTTCCTCAGCCTCCCCCATGCTTCTTTACCCCTGACCTCCTCCGTATCATCATCTGATGCCTACTTCGCCTCCTCCACCTTCACTCCCTCCTCCTCCTGCCTCCTCCCCGCTCCCTCCTTCTCCTGCCTCCTCCCCACTTCCTCCCCCTTCCGCCGCCGACGAGCGACGCCCCCCCCCCTCTCGAGCATGTCTGGGGACGAGCGACGCCACCCGCCGGGGCCGTCAGGAACACCGAGACCGCGTCGCGCCACTCGATCACGCGCCCCGGGCCCTCCCGGTCGACCCGGTGGAGGTCGTCGTGCTCCTCGAGGCGGTTCCTGGTCCACCTGCGAGACGGCTTCGCGAATCAGCTGCGCCCCAATTCGGGTGAGGATGGATCGAGAATCTCTGAGATCCAGCGGCTCTGAAAAATGTATCCGGCGCCGCGACCTTCTCAGAGCGTTCCGGAACACTCTGAGAGCGTTCTGGAACGTTCTGGAACAATGTTACCCTCGTCCTAGCGACGCCTGGCGGACTCCTGCGATTCCTGGACCACCTGCGGTGCCTGGTCCACAAAACAGACAGGAACGGACCCCAGACCCCCTCGGGCCGTGAAGTAATCACGACGGGAAGGCTTTGAAAAGTTCGGTCTCTGGAGGCCCTTACCGGGCCTTGAAGCCGTGAAATAACGATTTGAGATGAGAAGCCAGTCCTGGGAATGATGATGAAGAAGATGATGATGATGATGATGATGATGATGCTGATGCTGATGCTGGTGCTGCTGCTGATGATGATGTTCA